>JADLZN010005621.1:45714-59341 GCA_018155175.1 Sinocyclocheilus anophthalmus
CGCAAATTACACAGCAGCCTTTATGGTTACAGAACCATGGGTTAGAGGAAAAATAAACACTTTTGTCCATAAGAAATCAAATACACTGCTGTACAATAATCAGTCATTTGTAATCTATAATTATTTCCTAATGGCAATTTTATGATTGATTTATATACTACAAACAATTATTTCATTTTTCTGCACAGAAAACATACTTTATAGTTTCTGTACTGTAATAAACGATGTCGATTAGCACTGCATCATTCATAAATTTAATTTATTTATTGTGCTTATTGTCTTAACATTTCATCAGTTCATTCTGCTTTTTATACAGCTATAGATATAGCCTGGCACGTCTAATTCTATGAGCGCGAGATCACTTCTCTTACAGTGCAAAAACTTCTTTATCTCATTTTCATAAAAAAATAAATGCTATAGTATTTAACTTTTCCTCTCCATCGGCGAATGATGATTCTGAAAGAAAACGCGCCATGATGTCTGTTTGCTAGCAACGAATGCTAGTTTCATGCATCTGATTATCAGATAAACCTCGCGCTCTTATTTCAAGGTTGTTGTTAATGCTGTGGTTATTTTAACAGTTTCCTTCGTACATTCGGTTCAACAACATTGTTAAAACACATTTATCATTCAATGGAACTGTGCGTATGCTTTTAGACACTTACATTTTTGCTCCATCCATGCAATAAATACGCAGCCTTCGACTGCTCAGGCAATGTCGCGTTATGACCGAGAGCCATTGAAAAACTACAGAAAAGTAAAACTCCTTCACTTTAGCATTACTGGCAACGAGTACTAAGGAGAGATCATCACACATCAGAGATGCGAGGAGATGAACCGCTGAGGCTGTTGTCGAAATGCTCTGCATAATCATGGTGGTATCCATGTAAGCTATGTGTCTATATTTTTGAAAGGCAAATATGAAGCGCTATGAGAAAATACGCCGATTCATGCGATCTAGCGTTTAATCGATTATGTCGCTAAATCGGCGCTTCGGCTGATTCAAAAGCCAAGTTTCAAGATTCAGGGTTGTAATCAATGCATCGATAAAACGAGTGAATCCTTACACCCCTAGTAAACACATAGTTAAACACTCAACATGAGCTTTATGTTAAGCATTTTAAATATATATTTCAATATATTTAACAGTGTTTCACATACATGTGAATATATTACCTTTCTGTATGGGAAAACATAGGGATTTTACTAAAAAAATATTTGAAATGGATTTTAAATGTGGGTCAAGATCGGTCATACTTATGTGGCCCACATAGAGAGAGAGTACGGTAAAACAGGAAAAATTACGCCTGTAATTTCAAAGTGAAGGCTTATAATAAAGCCTAAAGCACTTTTTTTCTTCTTCTTGGACAACCAGCCAATCACAGTCTTCCAAAGACTGTGTCATACGTAGCAACAGGGTCAGCCCCGCCTCCTCACTAAAGATGAAAGTTTTTGTATTTTCCTCGCTCAGAGTTGCTCTCAGATTAGTCCTGAATTGCTCTTAAGCTAAGACTCCTATGTAGAAATTTTTAAGCTAAATTAGGAGCTCTCTAAGAGGATTCTTAGAATCTTTAAGAATACGGGCCTTGATTTTTTTTTTTATATTCTTCATATTCTGTGTGGTCAGTTCACAGCAGTGATCGAAATGAATCTATAATGTTCTTGCCAGAACGTTTGAGCCACCAGATTTTTTTTTATTTTCTTTTTGCAGATATTCATAACGAGGCAATAGTTTTACCCTCACTAGCGCCCGATATTTTGTAGTCTCATCTATAATCCTCCGCCCTCCTTTTTTCTGACTCTCGCCCCCACCCATATTCACTACGCACGCCTCTTTTCTGCCCTCATCTCAATCTTTGGCGCACCTATTTCATGGGGTCTTTTTCTTTTTGGGAGTGCTTACCATTTAGCAAATTAAAATCCGTATCAAAAAATTGAGTTTAATTGCAGAGAAACACAGAAGCTGTGATTAGAAGTGCATTTAGATGAATTTACACACGGTTTAATGCAGCTAGAAGGACATGGGATACTTTAACCTGCAGTAACAAATGCATAAATAATGTTTTGATTTATTAAACATAAAACATTGAATACTGATGTTTAAAATTATTTTAAAAATGAAAAGGTACCTTATATGTGAAATTAAATCCACCAGTAGGCAGCAGCAAGTCACTGTTAAAGAGTGAGGCACTGCGATGAAGCAGAATACTTAAAACGGTTGAGTCATTCAGGACAAAAAACACCGTATTGTTGCTCAGGAGGGACACAAAACAGTGCTGTGGCGAGTGTTTGGAATGATTTGTTGGAGAAAATAGAGCAAAAAAACAGGAACATATGGGGTCTAAAATGCAAGTATCTTACTATATCACGCTTAGTTATTGAACTGTTGTATTAAAAACTCATATCACATTTGTAATCATGCTTACCTTTTGGAGAAAAAAAACGGGGCAATTTCGTCGTGATGTGATATTAATATTGAAATTATATAAAATATATTCCAGTTTCGACCCATATCTTGCATTATGTGATAATTTAAATGCATTTTACTAGACTGAATTCATGCAGTTGAAAGAACGCCCCAATAAATGCCCACGGCATTCGTGTAGACTCATCATCGAATGGCTGCGCTCACTTGTAGTGTTTGTGTGCCGTTCGCCAGATTCTACTCGATAGGTCGAATCGCAAGAATTAAACAACAAGCATTTTTGCAGACCATACATATCGCACACCCCTAGATAGTTTAGATTTTTATAATGCATTGTCGTCTTATCGATCCACCAGTTCACATTTAAAGCTCTGCGTGTTTGGATGGTTAAAACATGGGTCGATTTCTGCATTTGTCTGAAATCTGAACTAAACATCAGTTTTATTGAAAATGCTCATTCATTCTCAGACAGCAGGTGGAGCATTTGGTAGATAGGAGTAGGAGAAAGCTAACTGTTGTCCCGGGTCGTAACTGCAGCAAAAAAGCCCAGCAGCACCAGACTATCTGAAAGTGAACGCGTGTTTATAATGAAATCATAGCCTTTAGTTTAATGCGTCACAGAGGTGGACAAAGTACTCAACTCTATTACTTGAGTGAAATTACAGATACTGCTGGTCAAATATTACCCCATTACAAGTAAAAGTTGTAAAGACGGATTTTTACTAAGTAAAAGTAAAGAAGTACTTGCTTTTAAAAGTACTTAAACAGCAAAAGTAAATTTCCTTTTTTATGTCAAATGTCAAGTTTTATTGTTGTACGTAATACTTGCTATACGTCTGATGCAACTTAGAATACATTACACCTACTAGCTTGTAGTATATTTGGAATAAGAAGCTTTAGAATGTTTTAAAAACTGTGGGGGAAATATTTAACACCCCAACCCACCCCCGCAAAAGCAGGATGGTAGTGATCTCACACAGCTCTGACAGTGTGTGCACACATCTATGTGTAGCAATTCATCCACATTTGAACAGAGTGGACAGTGAAATCCTGTAAATACAGAGTGATAAGGAAGAAAAAAATCGAACCTGCTTTAAAACCCAAGCAACACAACTGTAGATGTATAACTTTACAACAGCAACACAGCTTTAACAAAAAACGCCAAACATCAAAACAAATTTTAAAATGCTGTCTAGTCGCTCTCGCGGTACTTTGATGGCACACACAGAACAGTCTGTGCAGTGCTGCTTCAAGTCAAAAGCCTATTGTGCTTTGTTAGGAGACACACAACAGTTCTTCAGTGGCTTTATAGGTAATATTTTCACATACACAATTTAGCAAAATCAGACAATATTGTGTCTAATACATACCACAATATTAACTTATTATTATTGAATTGTTGTAAATATATATCACGTTTGCAACTGGGCAGTGTTCAAAAAATGCTGGGAAATCACTTCATGTAGCCCCAAGAGTGATTACTGATAAACTGTCTGAAAAAAAAGAGTAACATTTTAGAGAAGAAAAAAACTCACCCACTGACTTTCAAAACTGCTACATAGTAACGACTTTCTACTTCGAGGACCTTGATAGAAATGTAGTGGAGTGAAAAGTACAATATTTGTCTTCCAAATGTAGTGAAGTTAAAGTCATAAATTCACAGAAAAAGTAAATGTACTCAAGTAAGTACTGATTCATCAAAGGGTACTTAAGCTAAAATTTACTCAAGTAAATGTACTTAGTTACTGTCCACCTCTGATCGTCACATTCAGCCATATCGCAATTCTGGTCTTTCCGTCCCCAAATTTAAGACCTCTTGAAATCATAATTAAGACTTTCTTGTACAATTTATGACTTTTTAAGGCCTTAAATTTAATTTTTAAGACTTTTTAAGACCCGTGGAAACCCTGCTTTATTCACAACCTGGCTACAACAATAGACACATTTAAAATGGTTAAAACATTGCACACTAGATGGATTTTGGCCTTCAGTGTCCCTCAGAGTGTGTCTGGTACAACATGAGTCACAAGTTTAGATGTCACTCCTGGAAGTAGCAACTGCACTTGAACCCCTAATTAAGGTAAAACTGATGACATCGGATGAATGATTCTTGTAAGCAAAGTCTCTAGCATGAGGTTCCTGTTCTCTTCATTGTAAGCCAAACAGCCAGATTCCAGAGACTCTCTCCTATTATCTTTAATGGCTTGTTGAGGCCCATCCTATTCTTTAAAGAGTAATAATGATTGGATCAGGACGTGTGAAACTATAGAGTCTGGGGCTATACCTGAATACTAAGGATACTGAATACTTCATTTGCATGCTTTATTTAAGGTTGTCACCATAGACTGTATAAAAACATGGACGTAGTGTCCGTGACGTCACCCGTAGATTTCCGAAGGGCGTTTTTTGCCAACAGGCCAAATGAGGCACTCGAAGCAGGCCGTCGCCATGTTGGCAGCGTGTCACTCCCGGATAATCGAAAATGGGCAAAGAGGCGGGAGCAGGTGTGAAAACCGCGCTACCCCCTAGCTCGACAGGTGGTGGCAGCAGCGGGCAATCCAAGCTGTCACCTCAAGGGCACGCCCTTATTATGCTTAGAACTTTAAGGCTTCATAATTAAACGAGATTATAAAAAAACAATAGTAAACCCCCTCACATGAAGGGCAAAATTAGCTATATAGACCAAAATCATTTTTTGAACCAGGCTGTAAACATGGTTTTTCTGCTGTAAAGTTGGACATTTTAACATGGGGAGTCTATGGGACTGACTCCCTTTTGCAGCCAGCCTCTAGCGGCCAGTTGATGAATTACAGTTTAAGTCACTTCCTTGTTGGCTTCACGAGAGAGAACGGGAGGTTGCCACTTGGTTGTCACCCAGGTGTTTGTCTCCATCTCTAAACATCGACCCTGTAAAATGTATATAAACTACAATGAAACACGGAATTAGTTTAACTTTGATGACTGCAGCATCACACAGCACATTCTCAAGGAAACCTGCTGAAGAAACAAGTTTCCCTGATCTTTGTGTCTGAATTTCCAACAGTTCTACTAACTTCCATTCATACTCATGTGAATGTGGGACACTGAAACACAAGCTCAATTGCCAATTTCCCTGCATTCCTGCTCAACTTTACAGTGAAACTTAACTTGATCAATGTCTAGAGTGACCGCGAATTTAACTCCTGTAGTTCTTGTGTTGACCGCATTCATCAACACTCTTAACACAATAAGAATAATATACTATTATTTACATGGTGAATTAAAGTATATGCAAATTCAAAGCATAAAACTTTATTCAGATATATAATAATATGTGCCACATATGTACCAATATCATAATGTGCACTTTGTCATGTGTAATACACATTGAGGATACCATCCATCTGATGTTCATCTGATGTTCCCTACTGTTATGAATATGATGCATAACTTTTTAATACACAAGGGGAATTCCCATTATTTAAAAAAAAAATGTACATGCATAGGATGTTTGCGTTGTTATAATGTACAGGAATACTTCAGATATAAAAACGCTGACTTGTTAGGTGATGTTTTCCCATTCAAATCATACGATTTCCTATTAATTCAATAGAATATATGGAGATACTAGGGAATAGCAATACAGATTCTCTATTATAGATCAGTGGTGAAAACTTATAATAATGGCTTACTACGGTCATGTGGACATAACTGAAGCACGCACACAGCAGCCATAAATTCTTCATGATAGGGGTATCGGTACTGAACGGTTCACGGGGCAAATTCCAAATGGAAGTGATCATCCCTATCCCCTTGGAGTGGGGACTTGAGTAAAAGGGTAGTGCCATTATGTAGTCATTTGGAATGCACTTGGCAAAGGGAGCGACGTAATTTCCTCATTATCTTCAGCTGGCATGTTCCCGTGACAACGCAGCACGGTGTCCGTCAGCAGATTCGCTGATGGACACCAGTCATAAGACCGAACTATAATACATGTTGTTATGTTTTACACATAACACGTTTTATATATATTAGTTTTTTATATTAGATATAGCTATATTTATAAAATAACTTTTTGATCCACTAATATGTAACTTGTTTTGTTTATTGCAACATTTCTAACAACAATAAATCCCTCCTGACATTTACTGACCCTGTAAATACGCTATCATCTATGACGGCCATCGTGTCTCTGAGCTGCGTTTGTCACGGGACCGCATTGCTCATCTGAAGACTGTATGAAATTACGTTGCTCCCTTTGCCAAGTGCATTCCAAATGACTACATAATGGCACACACATGCCCTGCTCACTTCAAAGTCCCCACTCCAAAGGGATAGGGATGATCACTTCCATTTGGAATTTGCCCTGTGAACCGTTCAGTAACGATACTCACACACCCCAACCTCATGACACATTAGATTTTCTCTAATATATCGCTATATTATCCCATATAAAAATGGTTGGCAGGATTCAATTAGCTTGATAACATTTATGTAGCAATAATAAATTGTAAGTGTATTTCCTTAATTTCTCCAGTAGCGAAAACAGAACCGATAACGTCAGAACTTATCAATACTACGGTCTTTCGTAATTTAGCCCCAGGGCTCGTTTTATACCGGGTTCAGGTACCATCCCTACTTACAAGAGAAGCAAAGAAATATCAGTTGCAAAGCTACATGACAGTATATCCTGCATCTGCATTTTCTAAACACATAAGTGGAAAAATAACTAGTCAAAAACAAAAATAAAGAACAAATCAACGATAAATCTCAGTCTCTCTTAATAGTGTTACAGCCTCTTCTTCAGCTTCCTAAACAAGAACAGTTTGTAAAAATCTTCTACTTTCCTTCATGAAAGAGTAAGCAAACTACAGGTGACAAATATGCATTAAAAGACAATTGAACATAATATGAAACTCATAAGAAAACACAATATCATTTATGTAATGAAGCAACATGATACACAATAATAAACCTTTCTGACATTGTTCTTTGGGGAGGAACTCCATCTTTGAGTTGATCTGAATCTGCCAGCAGTTGATCTCTGGTTGGAAGATGAGATACTTCATTCACTGGAAACTTTAGATAATGTTTCTTTGTCATGTCTCTTGTAATGTCTGGTTAGGATAGATTTATCCAGATGATATTTAATTGTTTAATGCATTACTGTGTTATTGTTTGACGCAGATCAACCTAAGTGCTGATCTGAAGATGATCTACTTCCGGTGGTGTTTTTTTATTCTGTGTAGCATTAATAACGATTGAAATGCTTTCCACATCCAGTGCAGTGATACGGTTTCCCTCTAGTGTGAATTATCTCATGTGTTTTCAGAGTTCCTGACCGACTGAATTTCTTGTGACAGTGTGAACACTTGTAAGGTTTCTCTCCAATGTGGATCCTCTCGTGTGTTTTCAAGTGTCCTGACCGACCGAATCTTTTGTCACAGTGTGAACACTTGTAAGGTTTCTCTCCAGTGTGAATCCTCTGGTGTCGTTTCAAATGTTCAGCTGAAGTAAAAGTCTTTTCACACTCAAAGCACATGTACTCTCTCACACCAGTGTGTATTTTCTGATGTTCTTTTAAATATTGTAGATGTGAAAAACTCTTTCCACACAAATAACATGAATGTGGTTTCTCCTTTGAATGAACTCTCAGGTGATTCTTCAGGTATGAAGCTCTCAAAAATGTTTTGCTGCATTGATCACAAGTGAACGGTTTCTCTCTGGTGTGGATGTTCATGTGATCCTTAAGGTTTGCTGAGTGTGCAAAGCTCTTCCCACATTGATCACAAGAGAATGGCTTTTCTCCAGTATGAACCCTCATATGCCCCTTAAGGTGTTCTTTTTGTGTGAAACTCTTCCCGCACTGAGTGCAGATGTGATATGTTTTCTCTCCAGTGTGGATCCTCTCATGTGTTTTCAGATTATCTGAATCACTGAATCTCTTGTCACAGAGTGAACACTTATAAGGTTTCTCTCCAGAGTGAATCCTCTCATGCTGTTTTTTCAGGATTCCTGACTGACTAAATCTCTTCCCGCACTGATCACAAGTGAACGGTTTCTCTCTGGTGTGGATGTTCATGTGACCCTTAAGAGTTGATGACTGAGTGAAGCTCTTCCCACACTGATCACAAGTGAACAGTTTCTCTCCAGTATGAACTCTAATGTGAACTTCACATTTATATTTGCATGTCAAACTCTTTCCACACTGAGTGCAGGTGAAAGATTTCTTGGCTTTTATTTTCTTTAAATCTTTCTCTTTGGTTTGAGAGCAGCTCAAGGGTTTTTCTCCAGTTTTGACATTATTTTTCTCCTCAGCTTCACTCAGTTCTTCACTCTCCTCGTTTTTTTCAATCAACTCTGCAAATATAAGTAAAAGAGGTTCATTTTCAGTAACTCTCAGTAACCCTGATGAACCCTGATGTAACAGTGTAAAGCAACAATTGCTATACAAAATTATCATTTGATGCATTTTTATAAATTATATGTCCCTGAAACTTTCCATGAATGAGGTTACATTGATCTTCAAATTATTATTTTTAAAACATTACAATCACAAACCCCATGTTTATAGGGAGAACTATTAAAGGGATCATCAGATGCAAAATTCACTTTTACATGTTAGTTGAACATAAATGTGCGTTGGCAGTGTGTGTACAAATCCACCCTATAATGATAAAAATCCACCCACTTCTTTTTTTTTTTAAATCCCCATAAATAAAAAGCTCTTTCTCAAATCAGTTTTTCTGAGATTCTTGAAGAGAAAAACAAATAAGTGCTTATCAGAAAAGATAAGTGCTCTCCCCTCCTTGAACAACTTATAAACAACATATTTACAAACAACATATTCATTAACCCTAACACTAGACAAACTATTCAATATATTGATCCATATTTCTTCTCATTTCTGTTTACCTGAATACCATCAAGCTTTTATACATTTTAATTTTAGATGCTTCTTTATCGCTCTTTTATCGTTTCTTTATAAGCATGTAATTAAGCAGTCCTGTGAAATGTCTCGGTTACATATGTAACCCTCGTTCCCTGAAAGAGGGAACGGAGACGTCACATCGGATGACCGACAAATTGGGATCTCGCTTAGAGAGACTAATCCATTTTGAGTGTAAACTAAACGAGCCAAGGCACATTGGCATGCGATTATTGCATCCAGCTGCCACTGATCACAGCATGAGTATAAGTAGGCAGCAGGTGCAGCACATATCCAGGTTTTTGCTGAGGAGCCGAGCCAGTGACCTGGCTGCTCAGCGGTGGTACAGCAGCCGTGGCGACGGGACGTGGCATCTCCGTTCCCTCTTTCAGGGAACAAGGGTTACATACGTAACCGAGATGTTCCCTTTCAGTCGGTCACTCTCGACGTCACGTCAAGGACCAACGAAATTGGGATCCTACCAAAGGGCCACAGATACTGCCCCTGCAGTGACCTGTGGAAGCCTCCTGCGCCCCTTCTTTTTGGCGTAGGCCAGGGCTTGCATAAGAGGACCAGCTACTGCTGCTATGGCACTACCCACTCAGTAAGACTGGATAACACTGGGAAAACGTGCCCGTTCCCCTTGGAACCGGAACGTTGCAGAATCCCATCCTTCCCGAGGGAGGTTTCGGAAGCACTTACACATATGAACAACCGTCTAAGAGCATATGGAAGATTAGAGGTGATTGCAACCCAGTAAGGCACCACGAGCAGGACCTGTTTCTCATCCTCCCTGATCTTGCACAGTGTCTTTGCAAGAAGGCTCACTGGGGAAAACGCATACATGCGAAGGCCCCGCGGGCCAGCTTTTCCTGCATCAGTGTCGAGTGTTCCCTCGGTCAGTGAGTAGAACAACTGTCAGTGAGAGGTTTCTGGATAGACAAACAGGTCTACCTGAGTGGCTCCGAAAAGTCCCCAAACCAGCTGGACCGTCTGGAGATGGAGTCTCCCTCGCCAGGGATCTGCTCTCGTTACAGCTTGGTCCCCCCCCCCGGCCTGCCGATCCAACCTCCTACGTAAAAAAGAAGAGCCTCTGCGCCAGAGAGTTTGCTCTTTTCCCCATTGAAACGTGCTAAAGCAACCAAGTCCTGTGTGCACACAACGATCCTGAGACTGAGCTAGTATGACCAGTCATCGAGTATTTGAGAATGCGAACGCCCTGCGCCACTCGGGAACAAGGCTGTCTTCGCAACTTACATGAAAGTTTCATGGGCGCGGCCTGGAGGCACGGACTCCTACTGAGATGTCTCTGTCCTTCGAACGCGTAACCGCAGCAATGGTCTTTGATCGGAAGGCTCGACACATTAGTACGTGCGCCTTCAGTCGCTTGCTGAAACATCTCGGCGACGGATGCACCCAAGATGCTTCCTGCGTCAACATCTTTACGTACCGGTGAAGTAACCCGTTTCAAGACAAAAAGGAGCTGCTAAATTTGGGTAGCCGGCACCCAGACACCACACAGCTGGACTTGCGGACCACCGACATACCCGTGTGGGGCAGCAAGGTGCAATGCCGGGACCTGAAGATTTCGAGTGTGCTTGCAACACTACCTGGTTCCACCGTTTGGCAATGGTTCGTGAGTAGACCTTGATAAACGCTCTCTCAGACCGACGTGCTGCCTGCTGGTGAGAGAGGAGAAATGGAGTGTGGTCCGTCCACGCTCTCCATGCCCTCATTGGGACCCAGAGCCCAGAGAAAACGCCTCTCAACTGTCGAGATTTTTTTTGGAAACCAGATCTCTACTGGCCTTCCTCTGGGGGAGGGAGTGTTGCGTTCACCATCTCCCGAAGAGCAGTTCCCTCTCTCTCTGGGTCGCCCCTCCCGAGGCCTCTTGCTCAGGCCTGCCTACACCCAGCTCCACGGTGCCGCTTGCTCGAGGCTGCTGCGGATGCAGCACGGGAGCGGGGGTGGACGCAGGGGGCCGCCCTCGGCGACGAGCAGGCTGAGGCACTGCAGCCGGCTGATGGGTGGAGGCAGCAGCTGCCCGCCGGGGCAGGACATGTCGGATCACCTCTGTCTGCTCCTGTGCAGCTGAGAACTGCTGGGCCATGTTCTCGACTGTGTCGCCGAAAAGGCCGGTCTGGGACACAGGGACCTTAAGGAATCGAACTTTGTCGGCGTCCCTCATGTCGGCCAGACACAGCCAGAGATGGCACTCCTGAACCACAATTGTGGACATCGCATGACCCAGAGAACTCATGGTGACCTTCGTCGCTCAGAGCGCGATGTCAGTGGTGGTTCGGAGCTCTTTTAGAACTTCCGGATCATGACCACCCTTGTGTAGGTCCCTCAGTGCTTTAGCCTAAAGAACCTGCAGTAACACCTTAGTGTGTAAGACGGAGACAGCTTCTCCACAGGCCGTATAAGCAATGCCGATCAGAGCCGACGAGTACCTATAGACATGGAGGGGATGCCCGTCGCCCTGCCGGTGGATGCGTAGTGGGACACACAAAACTGGCATCGCAACCCGACCCGCTCCACCGGGGGGACCCCCGTAATACAACCCTAGATGGCACCCGTCGCGAGTGGTGAGGGAGAAGGAGTAAGAAATCTGGTTTTCAAGCATGAAAAGGTGCAATCCACAACCTGGTAAGCCCCTCTGCACTTCCGGGAAAGATGGCACGGGGTGGGTGTGAGAACTACAGCCCACCGATTGGGTTTTTTTGGGGGCTGATACCGGATTAGTGAGTAAAAAGCCGTATCGATACTGTATCAGCCGATATTCTTTGTGTATATAGTACAATTACCATTCCAAAGTTTGGACGCTTTCCCATTCGGTGTGTCAAAAAAAAAACCAAACATTTGACTGGTACTATATATCGAATACAGTATATGCATAAACAGAATACATATACATAAATTAAACAAAACACATTTTTTGTTGCACTGATCACTCATATTTGGTGATCAACACTTATATTACGTGCGATATATGTAATAGGGAAAAGGGGGCACGCATTTATAATTTAACAATAAAAGTTCTTATCCACAACTGAGTCTGACATCATTGCACGAACATTAAAGTTGACGTTTTATTCAACTTATTCAATTCAATTCCATTAACTTATCCAGTTGAGTTTGTTCACTCGGAACATTCATTCCGGATTTGTGCTACTGTCTTCCAAACACAGAGAAACTTACTAAGAATGTGACATAATATACCTCTGTAATAATACATAGTAAATAGGGATGCACCAAAATGAGAATTCTTGGCCGAAACCGAACAAAATGAATCACTGGGCCGAAGGCCGAATACCGAATTAGTTTTTTTTCCCCATGTATTTTGCCAATTCTTTTTTTCACCATTGCATAAATTAAAAATCCAAAATGTGCTTTTTACTGTTTTGTCTTGCTTTTAAAAAAAAAATCAATTACAAAACAACAATTTAAAAATATTTAACACTGAACATTTTTACATTCTAGCAGACACTATACCAACAAATTGAACTTAAAATTAATAAGTTAGTAAAATAATAACATTTAGGCATGTTTTTTTTTTTTTTTTTTTTACTGTACAATTAAAAGCAGCCTTGCTGACAAGAGACTTCTTTAAAAACATATTACAGATCCCAATTTGAACACTACGTGTGAATGTTATAATAAATGTATTAAAACAGAGCTGTTGTAATGATTATTTTCATTATTATTGTCTTTTTATTTTATTAACAGTAAAATTACAATACTAACATTCTTGCTAACGTTCTTGCTTTTTCTCAACTTTTATTTTGGCAGGAAGACCTCAATGCTTATTTTTTGTTGATAACAGATTTATAAATGAGTCTCATTACGAATATGTTGCACGTATTGCATTGTCACATCATGCCTTGTAAAAATTCATAAAAATTGACTGAGCAACTGACAACTGTATAAGCGCAGATTTTCCTCACGCTTTGGACTTTAAACCCTGGCTAACAAGCAGATAGCGCTGCGAGCTCGTGCAAATCTGTTTCATCTACCATCTCTCTCTCACTCATCCCTCTCTCCAATCGGGTGCGTGCTGGGGTGTGCAGACGTATGTCATTCACACCCCCAAAAGATTCTAGCAAGTGTCAGAGATTTACTAATTGTTTAAGGCCATTTTCGTGATTTCAATCATCATACAGTAACCAAAAACAACCACCCCCTCTTCTTCTCATCGAGGACATGCGATGCAGTCCTAAACTGTCTCTCGCTGTCGCTGCTTGTAATGATTTTTTGCGTCTTTCTCAGACAGTTTAAATGCTTCCACACTACTG
>JADLZN010005622.1:0-328630 GCA_018155175.1 Sinocyclocheilus anophthalmus
AATATGTTATCAGTTCATCTGGGAGCTAAATAGGATTCCGGCAGTAATAGGAAAGAACACAATGAAAGAAAAAAAATGATTGTTGCAGTCTATAAACACACAATGCTAACTTGACAAATTGACAATAAAATGTTATTGCACATTAAATCAATGACAATCAAATGCTATTACATTTATAATCAAAGAAATCAATCTATAAAAATGAAAGGAACATTATAGGGGGGAAAAGACTAATGTTGACAGCTAGTGAGTCTCAATAGCAGTCAAGGGTTAGACAGGGCAAACGATCACCGCCGCAAGAAAGCCATCCCGCCAATCAAAACACTGTCATTTCCACAAAGGTTGATAAGAGTTTCCAATAAGCTGCCGAACGTAAAAACAAGCATGACAAGAGGGCTCTATGCCCTCTCTCACACGTTCACAAACACGCACTGCCTCCATTTCCAGCATAATAATAGTGAAAATGAGTGGGGAGGGGGCACTGAAACCCGAGTATTTGTTCATACTTGGTGTATTTTCGCATGAGTTATCACATCTGAGGTCACCATGAGTTCAGTGTTGCTTTTGCGGGGTCATAAACTTCTGGTGTCGGGAAAGCAGCTGTCTTTTACTAAGAAACTACCTCCTAGATTCAAATCCCACAACGTCCACCCCATTGAAACTTCTGGAAAATCTGAGTGCTATGATTCACATTATGCGTTTTTGTTTTTGCAACGGGTTATAAAAAAAAAAGAACTAAAAAGCAGTCATTTGTTCATATACCAGTTCAAGGTGGAGTGGCACAACAAGAGCTCAAGGCAAGTCAAGTCTGACTTTATTGTCAATTCTTCCACAGATACAGTACATACCACCCACAGAGATGAAATTGCGTTACTCTCAGACCTTGGTGGATACAGATCACATAAATACAGATTAAATACAAAATACAAACTATACAAATATACAAATGAGGACATGTAAAACAATTATATATAGAAAGCACAGGCAAATGGAAGATAGAGTGAAAACCAGTAAAGTAAACAACAGTGCAGATATGGTGATTGTAGTGCAAAAAAATTATTTGGAGTGTAAAAGAGCTTATTCAGACTGATTAAAGAGACAGTGTGTGTGTGTATTTGGGAGGGGGGAGTGGGAGAGTCCATGAGAGGGTCAGAGTTCAGTGGTGCGTGAGGCAAAAGAGGGGAGGGAGGGCAAGGTCGGGAGGGAGTTCAGCTGTCTGACAGCCTGATGGATGAAGCTGTCCTTCAGTCTGATGGTCCTGGCCTGGAGACTCCGCAGTCTCCTCCCTGATGGCAGAAGACTGAAGAAGCTGTGTGTCGGGTGGGTGGGAACACCTGCAATGCAGAGGGCTTTGCGGGTGAGAGGGGTTTCATAAATGTCCTGGAGGGAGGAAAAAGAGCCACCAACAATCTTCTCAGCTGCTCTTACTATGCGCTGAAGTGTCTTGCGGCAAGACGCGTTGCAGGCGCCATACCACACACAGTGATGCAGCTGGTCAGGATGCTCTCGATGGTTCCTCTGTAGAAGGTGCACATGATGGGGGCCGGGGCTCGGGCTCTTCCAAGTTTGCGGAGGAGTTTAGAGACGCTGCTGTTCTTTCTTGGCCAGTGCTGCGGTGTTGTCAGTTCAGGAGAGATCCTCTGTGATGTGCAAACCCAGGAACTTGGTGCTGCTCACCCTCTCCACAGTCACAACATTGACGGTCAGAGGAGCATGCTGAGTGCGCACTCTCCTGAAGTCAACAACAATCTCCTTCGTCTTCTCCACATTCAGAGAGAGATTGTTGTCACTGCACCACCCGGCCAGGCGGCTCACCTCGCTCCTGTAGTTTGTCTCATATCTGTTGCTAATGAGACCCACTACAGACGTGTCATCCGCAAACTTAATAAGGAGGGTGGAGTTGTGTGACGGTGTGCAGTCGTGTGTCAGCAGAGTGAAGAGGAGGGGGCTCAGCACACATCCTTGGGGGGCCCCAGTGTTCAGTGTGATGGTGTTGGATGTGTTGCTGCCGACCCGAACTACCTGAGGTCTCCCAGTCAGAAAGTCCAACAGCCAGTTGCACAGCGAAGTGTTGAGCCCCAGCTGGACCAGTTTGTGAATGAGCTGTTGAGGGATGATTGTGTTGAATGCTGAACTGAAGTCTATGAACAGCATTCTGACGTATGTGTCTTTTTTGTCAGGTGTGTGAGTGCTGAGTGGAGGGTAGTGGCGATGGCGTCATCGGTCGAGCGTTTGGACCGATATGCAAACTGGAAGGGGTCCAAGGAGGGGGGGAGGGCAGACTTGATGTGGTGCATGACTAGCCGTACAAAGCACTTCATGAGAATAGGAGTAAGTACAACTGGACAGTAGTCATTGAAGCAGGACGGAGACGACTTCTTCGGGACTGGAATAATGGTGGTAGCTTTGAAGCATGTGGGGACAACAGCCTGACTTAGCGAGATGTTGAAAATGTCTGTGAAGACATCGGTGAGTTCCACTGCACAGTCTCTCAGTACACGCCCAGGAATGTTGTCAGGACCCGGAGCTTTGAGTGCGTTGATCCTGCTGAGGGATCTCCTCACGCTGTACGGGGACAGCGTCATCACCTGGTCGCCGGGAGGAGGTGGAGTCTTCTGTGCAGTGGTGCTGTTTTGTGCCTCAAAGCGAGCGAAGAAGACGTTCAGCTCGTTCAGCAGAGAGATGGTGCTGTCACAGGTGCGTGGTGGGGGCTTGTAGTCCGTAATGGTCTGTATCCCCTGCCACAGGCTCCGAGTGTCTCTGTCGTCACTGAAATGATGGGCTATCCTCCTAGAGTACTGTCTTTTTGCCTCTCTGATGCCGCGGGAAAGGTTGGCCCTAGCTGTCTTCAAACCCACCTCATCTCCAGCTCTGAAGGCAGTGTTCCGCGTCATCAGGAGTCCGTAGACCTCCCCTGATAGCCACGGCTTCTGGTTGGCCCGGACAATGATGGTCTTTGTGACTGTTACATCACCAATGCACTTGGTGATGTAGGCAGTGACAGTCTCTGCCTACAGAGCTCCACACCTTTTGGATAATTCCAGGTTGTTGTGAAAATTTTATAGGACCCAACAGAAATGTTTTGTGTACAAACCCGTTTCCAAAAAAGTTGGGACACTGTACAAAGTGTGAGTAAAAAAGGAATGGAATAATTTACAAATCTCATAAACTAATATTTTATTCACAATAGAATATAGAAAACATATCAAATAAAAAGTGAGACATTTTGAAATGTCATGCCAAACATTGGCTCATTTTGGATTTCATGAGAGCTATACATTCCAAAAAAGTTGGGACAGGTAGCAATAAGAGGCCGGAAATAGTTAAATGTTTTTTTTTTTTTTTTATTTTTTTTTTTATAAATATAAGGAAACAGCTGGAAGGACCAATTTGCCAACTTATTAGGTCAATTGGCAAAACATGATGGGTATAAAAAGAGCACTCTCAGAGTGGCAGTGTCTCTCAGAAGTCAAGATCGGCAGAGGATCACATTCCCCAATGCTGCGGCGAAAAATAGTGGCGCAATATCAGAAAGGAATTTCTCAGAGAAAAATTGCAAAGAGTTTGAAGATATCATCATCTACAGTGCATAATATCATCAAAAGATTCAGAGAATCTGGAACAATCTCTGTGCGTAAGGGTCAAAGCCGGAAAACCATACTGGATGCCCGTGCTCTTCGGGCCCTTAGACGGCACTGCAACACATACAGGAATGCTACTGTAATGGAATCACAACATGGGCTCAGGAATACTTCCAGAAACAGGTCGGTGAACACAATCACCGTGCCATTCGCCGTTGCCGGCTAAATCTCTATAGGTCAAAAAAGAAGCCATATATAAACATGATCCAGAAGCGCAGGCGTTTGCTCTGGGCCAAGGCTCATTTAAAATGAACCGTGGCAAAGTGGAAAACTGTTCTGTCGTCAGACGAATCAAAATTTGAAGTTCATTTTGGAAAACTGGGACACCATGTCATACGGACTAAAGAGGACAAGGACAACCCAAGTTGTTATCAGCGCTCAGTTCAGAAGCCTGCAACTCATGGTATGGGGTTGCATGAGTGCGTGAGGCATGGGCAGCTTACACATCTGGAAAGGCACATCAATGCTGAAAGGTATATCCAAGTTCTAGAACAAAATATGCTCCCATCCAGACGTCGTCTCTTTCAGGGAAGACCTTGCATTTCCAACATGACAATGCCAGACCACAAACTGCATCAATTACAACATCATGGCTACGTAGAAGAAGGATCCGGGTACTGAAAAGGCCAGCCTGCAGTCCAGATCTTTCACCCATAGAAAACATTTGGGGGGGCATCAAAAGAGGAAGATGCGACAAAGAAGACTAAGACAGTTGAGCAACTAGAAGCCTGCATTAGACAAGAATGGGACAACATTCCTATCCTAAACTTGAGCAACTCCTCAGTCCCCAAACGTTTGCAGACTGTTATAAAAAAGAAGAAGGGATGCCACACCGTGGTAAACATGGCCATGTCCCAACTTTTTTGAGACGTGTTGATGCCATGAAATTTAAAATCAACATTTTTCCCTTAAAATGATACATTTTCTCAGTTTAAACATTGATATGTCATCTATGTTGTATTCTGAATAAAGTATTGAAATTTGAAACTTCCACATCATTGCATTCTTTTTATTCACAATTTGTACAGTGTCACAACTTTTTTGGAATCAGGTTTGTATAAATTTTCTAGACATTGCACTCACAAGAATAATGTGATGGTGAAATATTTAAGAGCAGAGTATAAATAGAACAACAAATTTATTATAAATAAATAGAAGTGCTTATGTTTAAATGATATCCCACAAACGTGAAGGACATGAAGATTGTTAAATGTCCATCACTTTTCTGGACTGAAATCCCAATTTTACAACGTCCTTGACTGCATCAAGTTTTAAGAATTAGCATGACAGATATGAAATATTGGAAGGTTGGTCCTAGGCATAATTGATTAATTATATATAATTATTAGATGTGTAATTATTATAATTTATTCAACAAGACTTACAAAGTTAAATCCAAATAAATTGTCTAAGTTATTGCTACAACTCTTATAGCTATACCGCTTATAAGTTTTTATAAAACATATTAGAAACAAACACAATAAATATTCTGATTAACCCTTTCATCAAAAATGTATTTTAAATGAGATGTTACAACAACCTGACAGGCATTTTCTGAAAGGAAAAGCTGGTATGACCTGAATCATTAAATCAAATCAATAAATAAAAAATGCAACAAAACCATCAGTGTATTGAAAAAACTGATAGAACTACAAATAGCGAACATTTGAAAGACTTAAGTAGAAATGTTGTGGTGTTTATTACCTGGCATACTGATGTCTGTGTAACTGGGTCTTTTGTCTGTAAGGGAGGAGAGGGGCTTCGCAGCAGCCATAGAGCCAGTGATGATGTGTCTCTGTAGGTGATTAACAAACAGTATTTAAATCATCTTAATATATCATCTTACATATTTTTTCATTAACTGGTCTGATCTGAAACAAAGATAACTGTGACCGAATAATGACATCAGAGTCACTTCAGGTGAGAGGATTATGAAAGAAAGTCATAAGAAGAGAAATATCTCATATAATCTACTGTACTGCGGAGATAGATTCATATCTCCATTTCATTTAAGAGCTCCACATGCGCTTTTCTGCACTTGAAAAATTAAGAAGAAGCTGTAATAAGACTTAGCACCTGATCCTTGTAAAAGGTCTCTTTCCCTTCATGACTTCTCCACAACAGGTTACACATTCATGGCTGTATTGTGGTCAGCTTCCATTAAATCCCATTGCTCTTTTCCCCTAGAATGCTACTCGATTTCTACATCAATCAAAAGCAGCTACAGACTGCAGCTAGCCTCTCAGGAGGATATGACTTTAGATCTATTTCCTCTTTGTCTGCTGTCCTTACCTCCCCTCTCTTTACTTCAGTAATGCCCTGACAATCACACTCTTATATATCCTCAGTGCTGAACATTTCTAAGGATGTCACTTTGATATACGCAGTCAATTTCAAAAAACGTTTGCACCCATCATGTGTTACACTGAGGTGAGAAATGAAGTTGGTATTCTTGTTGATA
The DNA here is from genome assembly GCA_018155175.1 of Sinocyclocheilus anophthalmus. Lineage (NCBI taxonomy): Eukaryota > Metazoa > Chordata > Actinopteri > Cypriniformes > Cyprinidae > Sinocyclocheilus > Sinocyclocheilus anophthalmus. Next base: position 6,103 of record JADLZN010005622.1, read on the forward strand.
AATAAACTGTGCATGATTTCCAATATGAGCTGTAGTACCTGAAAATCAGAATCCTACTTTTAAATTACATACCACATTATATTACTAATGGCCAAAAAATGTACCTTTCTTTGTGTTTGCATTTACCCTTCAGTTAGCATTAATTAGATTATCATAGCACTAAATTAAGAAAGCTAGAAAAATTTGTAACAGCAAATGAAATATTTCCCTTATTTGTGTTTTCAGTTAGTCCCCAGTTAACAAGTTAACCTTAGCCTACTAGCTGAGCTTTTGATGAGCTAGTAAAAAAAAAAAAGTCACAACAACATTTCCGCTTCTTTGCGTTTTTCAGTTTGCAAGCTCACAGCTTAGCCTACTAGCATGGCATGAGGTTAAGTAGTTAAGAAAGCTCTTGTGATGAGCTAGAAAAATGAAAATTTTCCTATATTTTCAGCTAGCCTTCAGCTAAGTTTATTGGGTTAGTTCACCCCAAAATTAAAATACTGTCATAGTACTCCCCTCATGTCATTCTTACCGCCGTACGACCTTCGTTTCATTCTTCATGCCGACACAAATTAGATAGTTTTTTTGACAAAGTGTGAGAATGCTTCTCAGACCCTTCATACACCCGCAATGGCAACTGTAATATCCCAGGTCCCGAAACGTTGTAGCTGACACATCGGTAAAACAATCCATGGCCATCAGTAGCTCAACGTTTCATTTGGCGAAGCTGATGAGAATACTTTATAGCGCAAGCAACAAAAATACCTAGTTATTTAAAGGAGACATATATGCCCCTTTTACAATATGTTACAATAAGTACTGTGTCCCCAAACGGCATGTGAATTGGTCAGCGCAAAATACGGCCCAGATCATTTGATATATAATTTTGACATGCTATTGTATTGTACATCGCGTAACACATCTGTTTTTCGGGCCGTGTCTCTTTACATGCAAGTAGCTGCTGCTCCCGCTCCGCCCCCTTAAGGTCCATATAGGAATGCCCATTCAGGCTCGTACTGCTAAAATACATCTGTATGTTTTTGATTATCATGTCTATTGTGCTGAAATAATGCGTTTTAAACCATATGCGTTTAAACTTCAGATATAAGGTTTTCTGAGCGCACAAATCCGAAGCACACGGACAGAAAGCGGCCACCAGACAGCATGCATGTGAGTACTAAACTAAGTTCTCATTCTCATTGACACGTTTTGCTGTGCAGGTAAACAGCTGGGTAATAACTTGTTTATTTAGATCTGTGTAGCAGCAAGCATATACATTAATCAATCAATAAATCCACTGCTCTCTTGTCTCATCTGAGGCTGGGACTCTAAATATTGTTCTGTGCAGCCAAAGACAGAACATTAGCATGTTTTGCTCAAACCTTCGCCATGGCATTAGAACTGGTACACTGTTGTTGCTTGCGAAAACACAATAACGGCACCGTGGGTGGAAATTTTACAGATTAAGGGGCGGTACTAGTGTAATGAGCTCCCTTGGCCACTCACCAAGAGCGAATCGGAGACGCGCGTGGGTTTCTCCGCCAACTTTGTAGAAAAAGGCTTCCAAAACAAAGCGACTGGTTAATCTTTTCACGTGCCTCCTTGGTTTGGTAGATGCACCCGGACCTGATTTATAGCACTTAAAATCTGGAAAAGGTCAGATTTTTCATGATAAATGTCACTTTTAACAGTGTTCTCACTCACCTAGTTACGTCTTCCCCTGCCATTTGGAGAGTACCCAAGAGCGTAATTCGACGTATCAGCATTGTGTACGGGGTTCGTGGGGAGAAAGTGGCCTCAGAACGTAATCTGCGAATCCATTGTTTATGCTTAGGGGAAAGTGGTGCGTAATGTTGTTTTTGATAACTAATAAAATGGCAGAAGACGAACTCTTTGAGGGAGGAAGAATTGTTGATAAATTGTATAATTTTTGTTTTTCGACTTTTCTTGCTACTCAAAACTGAAGGTGAGCCACTGATGTCACATGGACTGTTTTAATAATGTCCTTACTACCTTTCTGGACCTTGAACATTTCAGTTGCATTACTGTCTATGCAGGGTCAGAGAGCTCTCACATTTCATCAAAAATATCTTAATTGGTGTTCCAAAGATGAACGAAGGTCTTAAGATTTTGGAAAAGTTAGGGTGATTAATTAATGACAGAATTTTTCATTTTTTGGGTGAACTAACCCTTTACGCCTTGGGGACTGGCGTAATGTCACGAAACAGCTCTTTTGTTGAGCTAGATGTGCAACATTTATGGTTTGGAACTGAGGAACATAAGACCGGATCTTGCATAAATAGAAACCAAAAATTCAGTTTCACATCCAGACAGTATCAGAAGTTATGACTGCACTAGAAATAAAACGTAAAAGGAAACCAAACCATCCCACAATGGAAATTCTGTAGTTCTCATGAATGAGCATATGCTGTGAGAAATGTCAAGAGGCCCACAGGAGGAGGAAGTGCTGCTATATCAGAGGCTTCTGAGGTTCAAAAAGCAGGAAAAGAGCCAGAATGCTACTGTTTGACCTTCACAGTGAAAATAAGTCACTCTGCAGCATTGTGGAAGTATGTTATGTAGGGTTGGGAATCGGAAATCGATTCCAATTCCAGAATCGGATACTTTTTTTGTCATTAAAATTTCGATTCTGCCATCGTTCCTATGCGCTTTTTTTTCTTTCATAGACGTGAGGGACTAGGCTTGGACCAGAATATTCGATATTCGAATTATATCGTAATCGTGGTTGGCATTCGATTTTACATTTTGATATCGCATATTCTTGTTTTTTTTTGTCAGAACCCCTGGCATCCCCCTAAAAACGTTTCGCATCTTGTTCTTGAATATAATCGCCCCTAGCGTTAACTCATGACACAGGGATTCATGTCATCAGTAAAAGAAGACAGGAAAATGGCACGTGGAAGGTCGCGGGGCTCAGGCTAGTGTGGTAGCACTATTAATTTTGAGGGCAAACAAAGCAGTGCGGCCAAATATGCGAGGTTGGAAACTGCCCTACCACAACTAGCACAATCAGATTGTGAAAACCTAAAATTTGCTTAAGGAGTACGACTATAGTATATTGTTGGTGTAAAAAATTAGCTGCTTTTATCCGCCATGTTAATCTGTAATTTTACACATGGTAATAACGTGCACTTAATTTGCTTGGAAAATTCTTGCGAATACGGCAGTCATAAAAAACGTACAGTACCCCAGCCTAATAATAATTTGTCTATAATAAAAGTATTGCTCTTAACAGACCTGTGTGTTTTGTATCACTAGTGCAGTGTCTGTTATCGGAGCATATAAGCCCTGCCTGCGTGAGGCACGCCGCTTCCGGCTCGCGCTGTTCTGTAGGTTATTAAAAGTTTATTAATTCTGAAAGTGTCTTGTGTCCATATTGCACCAAAATGGCACACTGCAAAAAGCCCAAAATCCTTTGTCCGCAGCCACACCCCGCAAACTAAACTAGACAAAGGAAGATACAAGATTGTGACCGGGTTCTCCAATCTCTGACATAATCAAATTCAAACAGACAGCAAACCCCAGATATTCCTGCTTTTTCAGAGCGAATATTTTTCCCCCCTCCCTCCAAAAGAGCTGTCGTGACTTCAGTGATTACTACCGAAGCGTCGAATCTCAAAACATGTATTCGGACCAGCCCTAGTGAGGACCCGACCTAGCGATCTTCAGGACCTTGCTCGCTAATCTAAGCGCTCCAAAGTTTGGCTATATTTGCGATCAGAAGCCAAAAAAGCTAAGTTTAATATCTGTGATAGCTAAACATGTTGTAAGAGAGGTGTCACCACCATCATGACATAGCACTTTAATTTAATAGATCGTTAAAATTTGCGAACATGATTCAAACACCAATGTGATTCTATTCCTAAATTACAATTATTCGTCTGTTTCATTCCTCAACCTTTGACGTGTGCAATCAATGTTGTGATCACTTGGTTCATCCGTGCAGAGTATGATCACACCAGTGTGATTTGAACATTCAAATCTGCGATCGCGCTGCCGCTGACATAAAGAGAGCAGCTGTCTATCATGAATGAAACAGCTTCACAGTCTTTTCAGCCACACAGTATCATTATTTCTGTTACAAACATTCAAACCACAGAAGCACTGGGATAAAAGTTTATAGTTCAGATATAAACACTGATGTGTAATGTAACGGGAGGGTTAAATAGAGTAAATCTTTGAAAAGTATTTGACTCTTCAATGAAGAGTTTATCGTGACTTGTGGTTACTGGGCCATTAGGTGTCAGGAAAAGGGGCTGTTAAAATGTATTTGTCTTTGAATCATACAAGAGATTCTTTCAATAACGCTGATTCATCCAGTAATGAAACAAGTACATCTTGAATCATTCATTCATAAATTACATGTGATTTTGTTTAGTTGTCTAATGTTTTTTCTTCAGAATCATGAGAGAACCACAACTTCCATTGGGGGAAAAAAAGAAAAAAAAAAACTCAATTTATCCAGAATCACGCAGCTCTATTTTGCACACAAACAGCTCAAAGATTTTTATGTAGCCTGTTGATTTTTGTACACGGTATTCAGCTCCAATAAATTATTTGCAATAAAGAGACACAGGATAAATGTTTGATAACATTATTTAATCACATTGGAATCGAAACTGGGAATCGAAAAGAATCGGAATTGATCAAATTCAAACGATACCCAACCCTAATGCTATGTGTTATTGTGTGACTCTGAGATACCTGTATGGGTGAGACAGCAGCAGCAGGCGGGGTCTTCATAGGGCTGGGACTGAGAGGTGTGCGAGGTAAGGGGGCGCTCGTGGTTGTGCTTGCAGCGGCGGCGGCTGCGGCTGCGGCAGCGGCAGCGACTGCAGTAGCATTAGCTCCAGGACCTGAGAACATTCAAAAAAACAGATTAAATCAACCTTTTTAGACTGTTAAAGATGCCCCATACACATGAAATGGAAATAAAATCAGCAAATGGCGAGGTACCCTGTGAAGCACTGTCAAAGCTTTTGATAAGGGTTTTAACGGTGGGTGACGGCTCGGAGGATGTAGAGGGGCGTCGACTCAGTCCCATGCCCTGCCTCAGTGCAGCCAGGTCCCTCTCAACAGCATTCATGTAGTTAAATACACGTCCACGCTCCTCATCTTGCCTTTGAGACAATACAGTCACACATTTTCAACATGGATACTCCGTTCTAATCATAGGACATAACTCTTTAGGTTTACATTTAGAATGTGACTGACTCTCATGCCCTACCTTAATAGATAATTAAGGGATAGTTCACCCCAAATGAAAATTCTGTCATTACTTTGCTCATGGGGCCTCATGTCGTTCCGAACCTGTAAGACCTTCGTTCATTTTCGTAACACAAATTAAGATATTTTTGATGAATTCAGAGAGCTCTCTGATCCTCCCATAGACAGCACGGATCCTAACACGATCAAGGTCCAGAAACGTAGTAAGGACATCGGTAAAATTGTCCATGGGACATCAGTGGTTCAACCGTAATTTTACGAAGATTACGAACAAATAACAATTTAATTCAGTTCATTTGTAAAAAATGTACCCGCGTACATAACATTTTTTACGTATGTTAGACTCTCCAAAATGTCGCTACAGGGTGATGCGGAGGAGACTAATTGTTGAATAAAGTCTTTATTTTTGTTTTCTTTTCACACAAGAAGTATTCTTGTAGCTTTATAATATTACGGTTGAACCACGGATGTCACATGGACCATTTTAACCATGTCATTACAACGTTTCTGTGCCTTGACCGTGGTTGTTCCCTTGCTGTCTATGGAGGCTCACAAAACTCTTAATTTGGGTTCTGAGATGACCAAAGGGTTTAACGAGTTTAGCACGCCCTGTGCGAGTAATTGAATGCCAGAATTTTCAGTTTTGGTGAACGATCCCTTTACATTACAACAAAGTGCTCTCAGATAATTCCTGTAAATACCCACCAAGGCTAGCCAACAAAAAACCGTAAGATGTTAAATATATCTGTCGTCTAAGATACTGCACTATAAGTTTTTGTTATAACAGAGTTTGAGAAAGGAAGTTAAAAACAAGTGACTTCACCACCAAAAACAACAGTTCAAGTTTCGCTTGTCACTGAGCATTTCACAGGCTCGCAGCAAAACACTATGCAGTGGCTTTTAACACTTACTTGCGGTTTTTAACTTCATCTAGTTCTTTGCTCAGCTTCTCGTTCTTTTCTTGGGCTTCTTGCAGGCGGCGGCGTAGGTCACCGATCTCCTCTTGAGCTTCTGACTTGATGTCATTAGCAATGACCACAGCAGTCTGCAGATCTGCCTGGAACTGACGCCACTCTGCCGACTCTTCCTGAACATACATAAATGCACAAGCACAGAGGTGCAGATTTAGTAAGAATAATTAAAGACATGCATTAACACATTTAAGACCACAGGCACGTAAACATACTGAATTATCTACCACTGGGATGATTCTAGATGTTTTAAAAACGGGAAAACAACTTGACAACCATACGGACAAAGATCTGGACATTACTGGGGTTAAGACAAATATTAATTAATAAACATAAAAAGTGGTGTCGACAAAGTGAATCAAAGTGAATCCTTTAATAAGAAATAAATTTTTTTGCGGTTGTTTTATCCTAGCATTATACTTAAAATCTGAAGACATCCTTTCAAACTATGCCTATCTGTGAAAGCCGGGTCCTCAGATGACAGCATGCACTGCTGCCCCTGCCCTCGCTCACCCTGAGCTTGCGGTGCAGTATCTTTATCTCTCTCTCCATGTCATGCTTCTGATCCTGAAGCTTTTTCATCGAATCTGCCAGGAAACCGGAAAGAGAGCGAGTGAGCATGTGAAATGAGGGCATACAGGGTTTACATGGGGGAATAATGAAAGAAATGCACTGTAGCACTAGCAACATTAATTACGTAATAAAAACATAATGCATTTTTAACCTCATTCTAAATGCCACCATCTGTGATCTGTCAAGTGATGTTAAAAAAACATTATTCTATCACTGCTGCTTCACACTACTAACACAATAAGTAAACCACATACTTAAACAACTGACGCCACCATGTGGTGATATGAGAAAGACACACCAATTACTAGAGGCTCTCCTAGTGTTGAACATAGCATGTACCCGAACCTCCCACAATTAGATTCACATTATCTTATGCATCTTGCACAAAAGACTGCCTGACTCCAAGGCAGCTTCCTGGAGGCAGGATGCACAGGTTTTTAATCACTCCGCAGGGAAACAAAATCATCTTTAAAAAGGTAGAAGTATTTCAGCATGTAAAAACAAAATAATTTGGTTGATTGCTTGAGTCCCCGGGCGTGTGTTGCTGCAGACACCAGGGGGGGGGGGCTGTTAAGTGGATTCATTTGCCTACTGCAGACTAATTCACCGTTTCAGCATAGATAAGTTTTTAGTCGGGGTGCCCAATCAACGGTTTCTGGACTCTATCCTTCTGCAAGTTAGCTCCAACCAAAATTAAATCCAAGCTAATCGTCATCTCAAAAACCCGTGATAATTACAATGTTTATTACTGAACTCCGCAGGAAAGGCAGATCTTCAAACAGGAACTGGGCATCCCTGGATTAAATGTGAAGTGTTCTCGTGAATAAAGTCGGTTCTTTAGCTTTTCTTTTCTTTTGCACAACAAAATTATGCTTCATTAGCTTCATAAATAAGGTTGTTCGTATCACTGAGTCACATTGACTTGTTTGTAATGAGTCCTTACTGCCTTTCTGTGCCCTGAAAGTTTCAGTTGCGTTCGGCGGTCCATGGCAGGGGTCAGAGTGCTCTCGGATTTCCAAAAAATTTCTAATTTGTGTTCCGCTACAGATGACCACGCTCATACAGGTTTGTAACAATTTGAGGGTGAGTAAATGATAGAATTTTTCATTTTTGGGTGAATTATCCCTATAAGTGTATCATTAAAAAAAGCATGAAACATTTGTGCAGATTGTGAAAATTCAAAATCAGGATGCACAAATCAAACTCACTCTCTAGGTCACTGATGATGAGGTTGTCGTGAAGTTTGACAGCTCGGTGCTGCTCCACTTCATCCTCTAGCTCAAAGATGGTCTCCTTCATGTCTCCGATCTCCGTCTCTTTCTCCTGCAGGTCCTCTCGTTGCTTCTCTAGAGCCCTCTTCTGCTCGGCTACACTCTTTCTGCACCTCGCTCTGGAAGTCCCTGTACTCGGCATCCAGCTGTACCACAAAAAGAGGAAACAAGGAGTTGTCAAACAGGCTCCTAATGGTTCTTAAAGCAACTGAACCAGTGCTTAAGCTCACCTTGTTGAGAGTGTCCTGCAGACATGCCACCTCATTGCGAGCATGGCCCAAATCGTCCTGTAGTTTGGCAGCTTTGGCTTCAGCTTCTTCCTTGTCCAGCCTAACCCCCTCCAGGAGCTGGTGAATGTCGCTCTTATCTCCGGCATTGTGGATGGAGTAAAGCTCAGCAACCTTTTGCCTCTCCTGCTCAAGTAACGCCCGACAGCGGCTCAGCTCAGCCTGGTCATTGTTGACCGCAGCTTTACACTCCTCCAGAACTGCCACCATGCCGGCCCGCTCCTGCCTTTCCACCTCTAGAAGTCGCTCCATGTGATGGTTGCGTTCTTTCAGTGCTGCGATCACACTCTGAGCCTCAGCATTATCCTGCTCAGCCATCTTTAGAGTATTGCTCAGATGTTGCTGCACACCTAACAGCTGCTCACGCTCAAAGCGAGCATTTTCCGCGAGATCCACGTAGCGTTGCTCCAGCTCCAGGTATCGGCCACTCTTGATGTCTTCGTCCACCGAGTAGGCCACACCGTGCTCATCCAGAAGTGAGCGGAAGTACTCGATCTGACGGCCACAGTGCTCCAGTTTATCACTCTGTTGGCAGAGGGAGTCCATAAGCAGGACCTTTTCCTCTCCCAGGCGTTCATTTTCACCATTTAGCTCCTGCGTGATCTGTTGCAAGTCAGCCAGTTCCTGTAGAGTCGCTTGGAGCTCCTCAGCCGTGCTGTGTTGGTTCTCCTCCATCTGGTGGATGCGCTCTGTAAGGCACGCCACTGACACCTCACTGGTGTTTCCACTGCTCCCCTTACGAGAGGAATTGCAACATGCCGGAGAGCCACCTTCAGACTCGGAGGATGACGAAGAGCCGCAGCCTGAGGGAGCGTCCAAAGCGTCGTCACTGGAGGTCACCGCTTGGTAGACCTCACTGGACTCGCTGTCCAGGTTGTCCGTTGAGCCACTTCGCTGGCCTCCCGTAAGGAGGTCCTCCATGGAGCCTGGTGCTGATCCCTCCACAGAGGAGGCCACAGTAGCACAGTCCCCATGACCTCCACCACCTCCAGAGGAGGAAAGTTCAGAACTGGTGGAGGGAAAGCCAAAGGTTTTCTCGGCCCCGTCCAGTCTTTGCTCCAGGGAAAAGCCCAGAGCATTGAGGCGGTCCTTTAGCATGCGGTTTTCATTCTTAAGCAGGTTGAGCTCTCCACGGATGGCCTGGTTCTGCTCCTGCAGGAGCAGCAATGTTGACTCCACATCTGCAGCTGTAATCACTGCAGCCGCCTCCCTCTCAGGTGGCCTCTCATCCTCCTCATCTTCCTAGGAGTAACATAAGATCATGGTGAGGGCTTTTAATCTCAAGTAGTAGTTTTCATCTAAGCCAGGGCTGCCCAAACTCGGTCCTGGAGGGCCGGTGTCCTGCAGAGTTTAGCTCCAACTTGCTTCAACACACCTGCCTTTAAGTTTCTAGTATGCCTAGTAAGAGCTTGATTAGCTGTTTCAGGTGTGTTTAATTGGGGTTGGAGCTAAACTCTTCAGGACATCGGCCCTCCAGGACCGAGTTTGGACAGCCCTGATCTAAGCTATCAGTTATGCCACAATACAGATTCACCAACACTATTCACTGGTGCTTGTATCCCAACATAAATACTTAAACTCACTAACCACATTATTTCCCTAATTTCCCCAATTATGATTATATGGCTGACCAAATTATGCTGTCTTTGTAAAAACCATAGAGATATCCTTTATTCGAGCCACTATGGAGCCCATTTCTACCTGAGAGTAACAAAAAATTAACAAAATAAAAAGGTAACTATGGCTTTACATTTCATAGTAGGACTTTTTATCTCACAGTGTGGGACTTGCATCCTTTATTTTAAACTTTAGCGAACAATTACCTTTATTTTTTTTCTCTGAGGAGGAAACTGGATTCCCTAAGTGACCATATCTATGAAATTGCTATAGGAAACAAAGCATGCACTGGATTACCGAAAACACAATTTTTTACTTTGATTGTGCAATGTGTTTTGGTAGTTTATGTAGATGAAAACTATTTTTTCAATTACATTAGAACTGAATATAGGCTGAATTTGTTTTTAATTTGTGAATTATTTTGCTGATGAATCTACAGTGTCACTGAACATTATGAAAATAAATGATATTTTACTTGGGCTGTGAGACTGCAGTCTGAATTCAATGTGATAGGAAATTCAAGAACTCTTGTCTTGTTTTGTTCATTTGTTCATTCATAGTCAGAACCAAAAACAGAATTAAGCAGGACATATCAAAATGATCAAGCAGCAATATTATAATATGAAGTTGATCTAACCTCAGGCAGTCCCAGCTGAACCCTCATGTCCCTCAGCTCACCCCGTAGCTGCAGGATTTCCACGTCTTTGCTCTTGGCCAGACCTAACAGATTTTTCACTTTGGCCTCCAGGGCCACTTTATCACTTAGCTGTCCGTCAGACTTTGATTTGCTCATGCGGCTCTCCGAGTCTGAGGTTTGGGCCAGTCCACGGGAATGCCTGGGCTGGGCTCGATCAGAAGCACCAGTGGATGACTGCTTCTTACTGCTGGAGTTTCTGGAGTTTCGCAAACGATCACGTGAGGAGTTTGACTCCTTGGAGGCCGTGGATGAAGTCCGTTTGCCAGATGGGCCTGGTGAAGAAATAATGTCAAATACAAGAATAAATAAACAAAACAGTAGAACAGTAGTCTAAACAATGCCTAAATAGTTATTTGGTTATTGGCTAAATTAAACAAAACATTTAAATACCTGAGGTGGTCTTGGTCTTTGTGTCAGGGTTATTAGTGTTTGTTCCACAGGATGTTGAGTGAGTAGAGGTTGATTTCTTGCCCTTGGCAACACTGCTGTTTGTCCCTGCACTGTTCCCAGCCATAGCAGCTAGAAGATCATCATTGCTTTTGACCTGTTAATCAAAGATTAACAAATCAACAAAAAAGATACAATAACCGTGACTTAAATATTAGTTTAAGTTGTTAATCTGTGCAAGAGGGTGATGTTACCTTGGAGAGCGGAGCTGTGGTAGGACTCTTAACAGCGCTTTTGCCAGCAGAGGTTCCAGTTGTCACTGAGTCACATTTACCTCCACCACTTGCTGCCTTATTCCCCACTGGCCTTCCTGCTTTCTTCATACTGCGCTCGCTCCGGGTGATACATCTACCCCTCAGTCTGTGCAGAGATAAAAAAAGAATAATACATTACACATTTACATTATAATTTATAGATTCACTGTGACTGAGTTGAACTAAATGAACAAAATGCCAAAAAACGAGTAGCCATACTGAAATCATAACAAAAAAAAGAGATAGAAAATATTTTGGCATATGAATAAGATGCCGTGAAGCAGTAGTTTTAAAATATTATTAACATTTGAAAAACTTATGTCAGCCAAATCAATTTTGCCAGAAATAATAACCAACATTTAAAAAGGCAAAACAAGATATGATATCTCAAAAAGTACCCTCACAACTGTGCGTCATTGTCAGTAATCTTTTTGCGTGAATGATCTGTTCTGATCTGATTTGAAATTATATTACCCTAGGAAATTAAATTAGGTTTTAAATGAAAAACTTGCTATTTTTACATTGAAAAATGTAAAAAAAAAATTACATTTGCAAACAAGTCTACTACAATAAAAAAAAAAAAATCGAACTACATTAAAAAAAAGATAGTGTACTGTTTTTCAGAATATTTTGTTTGAAAAAAAAATGTGGTAGAAACAATTTTCACAAAAATTACATCTCAATGTTCTGAAATGGCCTAAAATGTTATTTCCATACATAACAAACCATACACCACATTACATGATTACTTTCTCTGGCACATTTAAAACTAGAGTAGTTCAAATCTATAAGTTTAGAGGAGAAATCAGTAACGGTCTGAAATGATCAGTAAATTCATACAAATGTGTTGATGTTCATTATTATTTATTTCTTGCAAATTGGGGATAAAAAGACTGGTTAAGAGGTCTGTGGGGGAGTTGTGCAGAAGGAAATTTGAGTCTATGCCTGTTCACTTGAGAAGTCCACCATGGGGCAGAAGGCACTAGACAAATAATAGCTGACGAGCACACGCCGCTGTGTTTAATGCTGAGAGCGCAAAGACGTCACCCTGCGTGGTCAAGTGTGTGTACTATCCACCTTATCTACCCTAAATATAGCATTGAAAAATTACTACTATCACAGTAGGGTAATTTAGGATGTGTAGGGGTGATGCCCTTTGGGACGCAGGCCATGTCTTTCCCAAGGCTAGTTTATCAGAAACTGCATGCTGGCAAAACTAACATGACTGTTGCTGAAGCTCTGATTGGCTGTAATGACAAGGATCTGGCTCACATGTGCTCCTAGTGTATTAAAGGGCCAATGAAGTAGGCATATAAGCACAGCTTGTCATCAGCTGGGCTTGAGGCTTCACCATGAGTTCATAGATGAGCCTGCCATCTGTCTGCTGGGGTGTTGCTCTCTACTGTATATGCTGCTGAAAAACAGTGCCTTAAAAGGCAGCAAAATCTTGCATGTGTTCAAGACGGTATCTACATAATACCAGAGCTGCCCATCTGCACAACAGGAAAACCTTCCACTTATTTTATCACTTTATTTTTATAGACAAATTCCAACTGAAGAGTGAAAGCATGATCTCAGACTTATATGGTTTAAAGAAACAGATTGCAAGTAATGAGAGGGCAACAAGGTAGGCTAATTATTCTGGGCATCGCACACTAATAGTGCCTGGAGATCAGAGCTATTAGATTCTATCATAGAAACAAGAACATCTGAAGAGCATTAATGGAGCCTCATTATATCACTATTCAGCTTCAAAGCAAACCACACCACAAACAAACCGCTCAAATAGGTCACAACACAACATTCATGAAAACTGAATCTCAGCCATAAATTCTGTTATTTATTAACCCTCATGTACTTTCAAAACCACATGACTTTATTGTGTGGAGCACAAAATGGAGAAACTCAGGAGACTGTGCTGGTAGTTCTTTTCCATGCAATTATTAATGTAACTAACGTTTTCACGTTTCAAACACACACACGCACAGAAAAGTACATTTAAAAAAATAGTCCATATGAAACTGTGCGCTATGAACGATAGCACACAATGAATAATTTGAGTCCTGATTTTTACAAAGAATCACGTTGACTTGACTCGATTTACTCGCTCATCAGGATGTCATCAAAGCATTTTAAGCTCCCTGTCGCAGGTGAATAACAGGCAATTCAGTGTCAAATGCAAATCGTACATTATAAAATGTGAAACTTGGCAATTGTGTTGGGGAAGATCGTTGCTTCAGACAAAACAATAAAACGACAAATATTGTTTATTTTTCACTATACCGTTGTGCCAATTTTTCATGCCAACTTGTCCAGTAAAAGTGTGTCTTGCTGGATATCAATCAAAGTTGTTTAAGACACTGTGAATAGTGGGAGTAGGGCTGCATGATAATCGAAATGGAATCGAGATCGCGATTTGACAGAAGCTGCGATTGTCATGCGTATCTTTCAGTGACGCAGGGTTCTGTGATCAGTAATAAATCTCCATGTGAAGGCCAGAGGGCGCTCTCGCGCTGAAACTCCAAATACCCCTCGCAGAAGAAACCCAGAAAATGCAATCTCTGCAGCTGAATAAACGGAAGATTCAACTGCTTTCATTGATTCAACGTGACCAATAAACCCACATGACAATATGATTTATCTGAGTTCTTATTATTATAATTTTTATTATAATAAAGTATATAATGCAATGCTAATCTACATAGCCTTTATCACTGCTTGGAATATTATGAAATATTTTGTGTGCCTTATTCTGTGTAAGAAGCCACATTATCTCACAGAAGGATTTATATCAAACACTCGACTGACGTTATGAAGAATTTGGAGTAAAAATAGGTTATTAAATGTGGTATTTTCACATGATTTCAGATGGAGCAGCATTTACTACAAAGAGCCGTAGTTCACTGACAAGCTACGCAAACAGCTTTCATTATCGCGAACGATTTCTTCGATTTCAGAATCGCGATTTTTTTTGCGTAACTTGTCAGTGAACTACGTCTATGTGTAGTAAATTCTGCTCTATCTGAAAGCATGTGATGATGATTTCCTGCTTATTACAGAACCGGCTTTACTAACAAATGCGCATGACAATCACATTCGATTAACCGTGCAGCCCTACGTGGGCTTATTAAATACGAATGATAGAAGAACTGACTCTGGGCTGGTGTGTTGATGCGGGTGTGCTTAGATTTCACAAATTAAATGTCCCAGAGCAATTATTCTGCTTATCTACGGCTTACCACACATCAGACCGATCAAATGATCATCTTTCAAAGCATTCGTCTGGTGGTTGTATTTAAAATGCCGCTGTGAGAAGGTTATTTTATTACGTCATCTCATCCATGTCTCCATTGCTAATGCTCTCTCGCGTGCTTCCTTTAAATATTGCACAACCTTTAGAACTCCATCAGCCATCAGCTTCACATCACTTTTAATCGCCCTCCCGCCCCGTAGTAAAACATAGTATATTATCCCGCTTAAATATAAGCAAGACTTTAGAAAGGTTGCAACTACAAAAGTAGCCTAAAGCATTGACACAGTTCAGTGAATTAGTAATAATGACTTCGATTTCAGTTTAGCACACAAACTTTCATAATGACTTCCTTCGAAATACCTGAATGACTATGGCATCAACAAGTCACTTTATTCCATCCTCCTGTGAAGCGTGGCAAAGCTCTCAGTCCCCATTTCACTATGCACGTGGCATAAAAATAGAGCAGCCATGCACAGTCTTCAAATCACGTTTCTATGTGTTCCTGCCTGAAGACAGAAAGCCACACAGATTTAGAACAACATGAGGATGACTAAATGATGAATGAACTTTAAGAAAATCATGTGCAAATTGCCCAACATCTTTGTCATTTTGAGAGAAAACTGAAAAAGTGAAAATTGGTTTTGTTCTGCAAAATAGGGCTCCAGTATTTTCCAATATGTTTTGGAAAGATATCATGAATCACACCTTTGATTTTCCGACCCAGTCCTCTGCACTTGTTTTTGGACGGTGCAGATCTTTCCAGATCGTTCATTTAATGGATCCCCATTGTCCTCTCGAGCCTGATCATAGTGAGGGAAAGAGCCTGTTCCTCCTGTCTCTCAATGGAAGAGAAAATAAGGCCTAATATCTTACAGCTGTTGCGAGGCAGGGGGCGGGAGTATGTGGGAGAACGTTTACTCATTTCCAATTTACAGACCCCCCAATGAAAAGAGGCTTCAGCACACATTCCCTTAAAGGGAGAGGTTCAGAGCACGACTCCAGGATTGATTTTTTTTTTTTTTTTCTCACACAAGAAACCGCTGCGTCAGTCTTCCAGAAATGCATTAACGAAACACTCAAACATATTGCCAACAATTGCTTTATATATATATATATAGTGATATTTATATATAGTATATATATATATATACAATGCATACAATTAATAACAATGATGCAAATATTATACAATTTTATATAGAGAAATACAACTGCATACTATGTGCATAAAAAACTTTTTATATGAGGTTTAGTCTAGATGTACATCCAGCAAGCCGAGATGAAGTCAATCAAAACACTTGTCTTGGCATACAAGACAATTAACAGACAATCATCTACTCATCTGGCAAACTCCTTAGACCCATATCACATGTAACTTGTCACGCCCTTAAAATGACAAAAAGACTAAGCACTTTGCCGTTTCCACACCCAATTTTTACTACAGACTGGCAGAATCCCACCCAATCTTCAGGCATTGACTTAAGACTCACTTCTTTTAACAATAACTGGATTAATTGTGGCTGAGGAAAAATATTGTGTTGGCATGTTGGTGCATTTTATTTGTATTAGTTCATCCTTCTTATCCCAACAGTCAACTTCCTGAAATACATACTTGCCATCTGCTGACCATGGCAGTATCACATGTAAAACTAAAGCACAGGGCTCGACAATAAGGGCTGCCCGATGGCCCGTGGCCAGCGTGAAAGATGTTTGGGACAGCTCACAGATTTTGTCACTGGTCTGATTGGCCACATGTTTTTAAACCTTGCCAATTTAAACATTCAAGCAATTTTTAAAGCATTCAAGCAATTCAAGGCACGAAAGACACTTTAGTACTCACGCACTGTACTAAACTACTTTACTACATTTAGTACTGTGTGCACAGTGTACAAAGTCTCAGACTACGTGCAAGCCTCATATTGCAAGTCAGCATGAAATGGAAGTTGCAAATCACATTTTTCCATATTGTGAGGTATTTCTGAGTAAAACTAAAAATGTAGGATAGGAATGCACTAATAAATCAAATAAAAAAAAAGTTATATTAATTTTGACATCATGGTGACTTAAAAACAATCACGAAATGATATGAACTTGCTAATTGGTTGGTCAAATAGTTGACCATTCTGACTAGAATAAATGAAAACTACCTCCAGCTGAATGTGGGTTCTGTGAGTGCTGTTCAAAAGTTTGGGATCAGTAAACATTTTTTTCTGAAAGAAGTCTCTTACGAAAAAGAAAAATCAGTAAAGATACAGTGTGGCTTCCCAAACTAGACCTCAATCTGACCCCGCCATAGAGTGAGCATTAAGAGGTGCTGACAGAGACTCAACACTAACACTACCCACCAAGCCCTCAAATATGAATCATTGGAGAGACGTTTGCACACACATACAGAGAAACAGATGCCCGGTTTCACACTCCTCTGCAGAGTGTATCACATACTGATAGCGAAATGCATCTATCACCTGGTAGGCCAAGGTCTGAAAGAAATAAAAGGAAGCATATGTGCAGCTGGAGTTTTTTTTCCTACGCTCTCCTTACCTCCTGACTGTGACATCGTTTGCTGTCAGGAGCATGCAGGATGAGGTCACATTATGAGGTGTGTGCTGCATGTGTAACGCTCACACATGGTTTATTACTACAGTGAGGTCATCGTAACACTGTGGACCTTGCCTATTAAAAAGACACACGTGACATGAACTGAGGCTCCTCGCTCTTCTGAATAATAACCAGTTTTTGATACCCAACTCAGATAATGGCATTTGGTCCAATTCACAATAATAATTGTTTCGGCCCTTCAGAAACTAGGCACTCACAGCCAAAATGGCCAATAAAAGGTGTCAATGTGCTGGGAATTGACTCCTGTGTCTATCTTTGTTTGGACTCTTTGTTCTTTCTCTTTGGAAATGCATGTCTCAGTGGAGTTAGTAACGGGAGCACTAGGATGGCACGATTTGTTTAGTGCTCTTCATCGGAGCGTGATGGGGGTCTTGGAGTCCTGCCTGCTGCGGTCAGACCGTTTGTGTTTGGGTAGCCTTGTGGAAAAAGTGAGGGGGAATATGCTGTGGTGCTTACTCAAAATAATAAACAATATTTTTATTTTGTGAGTCAGTGATGCTAGTACTTCAAAAACAGAACACAGCACAGTCACATTCGTTTAGAACTAAAATCCTGCTCCTCATTAATATTAAACATGAAAAATGGATGACGAGAGGTTCCCTAGATGCTGTATGAAATATCGCTCAAGTTCTGGAAACAACTGTCTGGAACTACATGCTATTTGTTCTTAGTTTTATTTTTTCAGCACAAACTTGTTTTCACTGCTCTGATTGGCTGTAATTCTGCAACATTTTTTGCTTTTAGTGTGGACACTGGACAGATTTATTGCCCAATAGATTTATTGTTTGTCTCTGAAAACTTTTACATTCTACGTCTTAATCGAATGCAAGGTAATAAGAAGGCGAATGGTAACAGCTTTCCCATCCATCAACATTTTGCAGATCACTTTGCTTCTATTCAGTCCAAGTAGCATTGTGCTGATTAACTCCATCCACTCTAAAACCTGATTGGTCCAAAACCCTGCTACAAGTGACAGTACAGTACGACAAATACGCTCTTCACCACTCTGATTGGCTGTGATTTTGTTATGTTATTTATTTCAGGGCTTTTTCACTTTTTAGTCCTAACGAACAAATGACCTAAAGGAGTCGCCTAAAAAATACCTAAAAGTACCTAGAAAGTAGTAACATCATGTCTGGTTAGGACTACACACCACTAAATATGATGGGGTTGGTAAGATTCTTTTAAATGTTTTTGAAAAAGTCTCTAATGCTCATGAACGCTGCATTTATTTGATAACAGAAATATTGTGAAATATTATTACAATTTTAAATATCTTTGTTCCGTTTTAATTTATTTTAAGCTTTTTTATAGACTATTTAAAATATAATTTATTCCTGTGACGGCAAAGCTGAATTTTCAGCAGCAATTACTCCAGTCTTCAGAAATCATTCTGATATGCTGATTTGGTGCTCCAGAAACATTTCTCATTATTATCAATTATCTCTATTATTGCTTATTTTGTATTCTTTGATGAGCAGAAAGTTGAAAGGATCAGCATTTATTTGAAATATAAATATTTTGTAACATTATAAATGTACTTAGTCACTTTTGATCAATTTAATGTGTCCCAACGTTTGAATGGTGGAGAAGGTTAAAAAAAGCAGACAATTAAATCACAGTTCAGCTCTTGTAATCCCTATTTTCCACTTCATCTTTTATCTGAAACACTACTCAAATTGCACAAGAACTTCAAATGCTGTGAAATGTCTGAACAACATCTTGCTCCATCAAAACCACAAATAACACATCTGTTGGCAATCTTCAAATGCAATAAAATTAGTGAGCCCTTCCTTTAGTTGTGTTAGCATCCAAAACACCAATCATTTCAAATTCATAATCACAGATATTTCAAATTTTTTTTTGCCTTATTCAGAAACCTAAAAGCACCCTTGAACATGACAAACACAGCAAGGGTTATGATGCCCAATGAGAATGTACTGATAGGGGCATCCTTTTCCCACACACACTTTGAATCATCTCAGCATGGCCTCAGTGTTTCTATATGTGAAGCCATACGCACATTGCAACAGAAACCCTCCCACTGCTTCAGCTCTAGGAATGTGTTTTGTTTGGAGGCCTTTTTCGTGGTTTATTAGATCTTAAGAGGATGGCCTCCAAGAACTTTTTCACTTGGGATGACTGTCCTGCTGAAGCCAAGGATCGAGAGCGGGCCAAACAGGCTGTAACTCTTATTGCATAAGTCCCATTCCCTGAACACAACTGCATTTGTGATAAATAGTTTAAGACGACGACATTTTTCCACAAACGGAAAGAGGCGAAAGTAAAGGAAAATGTCTTGCTCTGCATCAAAATCACTGTGAGGTTTTCTTACCTCAACACGTCCTCTGGAAAGACGAAATTATGGTTTGAATTTAACTTTTTTCCCCATTGGAAAGGTATGAATCTCGGTGACTTGGCACTTGCAATATGAACAAATATTTGTAAATTGATTAGAAAAGGCTAAATGGTATTTAAAAGACATTTGTGAACTTTGCTACAGGAAATGAACGGTTAATATGGAGAAAAAAAATTAAAATACAAAGCAATTTTTGGGTTAACAAAGTAGGTAATGATAATGTCTGCATATACTCAAATATAAAACAAACAAAAAAGTAATTATGTCTGAAAATACTCTTATAAGCAACTAGGGACAGCCCTCTGTTGTACTTAGTCTTCTGTCTGTTCTGACCACCAATGATCACAAGTGTGACCCCAGTTATGACTACCAGTAACAGAATATAATATTTGAAGCCATCTTTGTTGTGCTGTACAAAGCACACCAAACGATTAAGTCAGAACATAGAACACTAAGAAGTTTTCTGGGTTGCTACATGTCTGAAAATGAATATAATAATTGGGACTTTAAACAGCTAATGAGAAAACTCTTAAATGGTCTCGTTTTGAAACTACCTGTATGTTTATTTAGTATATTGCATGCATGTTTTAAATCAGAAGGAACCTACTAATAGTACAAACATTTCAGTGAACCTTTAGCTAAAAACCGTAATATATTTCCCAGATCAATCTGACATATTGACTGACATGACCTATCAGGGTTTGACTGTCCAGTTCGCGAACTACAGTAACCACCATCCCTACTACAATGTTTCATAACAACACGAGAAACATAAAATCCGGCTAAAAGCACAAATATGACCAATTAATGCACTCTGCGACATCCTGTTTCATCATTCCAGTGTTTGTCACAGCATGGTTGTGAGTTTACAGGCTAACCGCTAATGCTAACAGGATGTGCTACTTCAACAGGATGCGAGCAGAAATAAATGTCTAATTTATTACCTTGGCTCCCTCCTTTCGGTCTGTATAAGCGTCCGTCAGGGTAGACGATCTTCTGGGTAGTGTTCAAAGGTAGATAACAAAGGGTATTCCGGAGTTCTAGGTGGTGTTGCATCGTTTCATGCTACACTGATGGTTGGCCACTGCAAACAGCGCGACTGACAGACTATACACAAACACACAGTAGATCACATCAACACACACTCTCTGCGCCCGCCTACCACATGTGTTTCCATAGTACAGCTGTGCAGCATGAAATATTCATTCTGTTAGCTGCCTGAAAACAACCAACAACCAAAACTACCTGCCATACTAATACATATATAAATCTACAGCAGTAGTCCGAGTTATGCACAGATACGATAAACTGTTCCGATCCCTCTCTGTCTTTTCTAATCTGACTTGTTTCTGCTCTATGTTTTAAATTGCCAATCATTTACTCGAATGTATTGCATGAGTCATTGAAGTTAAGTATGACTCATTCCTGCACTGAAGATACAGCAGCATTAGCCATAATACACTTTGGCATTATTGAAACAAAGCATACGCACCAGTTCACTTAGCCTAAGTTTATTATAGGGATGTGGGTGTTTTATCTTCGTTGTTCTGTCTAAAGCACACAATGTCGATTTGAATAATTTAGTATATTAAAAAGCCTTACTGGGTTACTACATGTCTGAAAGTGGAATGGATATGAAAATTAGGACTTTACACTAAAAAGGTAGGAAAAAGCTCTTAAAACTCTCAACTCTTCCATTTTTTTAAGGAACTAGTCACTGAAAGGAGGTGCACAGCCGCTCAAACGTTTAAGGTCAATAGGATTTTAAAAAAAAACTTTATTAAGAAATGATTAATTAAACTGACCAAAAGTAACAGTAAATACATTTATGTTACAACGTATGTATACTTCAAATAAATGCTGTTCTTTCAAAGAGCTCATCAAATAATCATGAAAAAATATATCAGTTTCCACGAAAATATTAAGCAGCACAACCATTTTCAACATTGATAATAATAAGAAATATTTCTTGAGCAACAAATCAGCATTTTAGAATAATGCGGTTTTAGAATGAACCTGGGTGAACATAGAACTTTTTTTTCTTCAAAATTATCAAAACTATAAAATTATCTTAATTTTTTTTATCAGCAGGA
The DNA here is from genome assembly GCA_018155175.1 of Sinocyclocheilus anophthalmus. Taxonomy (NCBI): domain Eukaryota; kingdom Metazoa; phylum Chordata; class Actinopteri; order Cypriniformes; family Cyprinidae; genus Sinocyclocheilus; species Sinocyclocheilus anophthalmus. Next base: position 27,773 of record JADLZN010005622.1, read on the forward strand.
AAAACAAGAATATTAAAGTAGATGTTAATTTTCCATTTATTTTCCATGAAGCCTGCAATTTTGAATTCTTGTTACCAATGTGGTTAAAATCCCGATTTGTGTTATTTAGCCATTTTTAAGCATTAAATGAAAAAATTAAATAATTCCCAAAACTGACAAATAAAATTTGTTTTTCTCAAAATTGTTTGCAAATTTCGCCTGAATTAAGCTACCATTCAGATGAACTTATACATTCACCATAAAATCATGCATAAAACATTGTTTTCTTATAACAGTTTGACATGTTTGGAACTGCTTATGTTTCATTAACATAGGTTAATGTTAGATAATTTTTTATTAAACATATCAACAAAAACATGGGATCTGTAATTATCATTTTTACCAACTTTAAATTTATTATTCATTTACTTTGTACAGAATCACATGGCCACATTTAATGTTACAGGTCTGCCATACAATAGCATTGTGCAGTTTCAATATTGTCCAGTAATAATAATAAACGAAGTCTATTGTTTCAGCAGTAGTGCTCCAGGAGAGGAAAGAATGCTGAACGCAAACCACTGTGTCCTAACGTCTTCTGGGGAGTAATGCTATCTCTATTGAGGACTGTTTAATGTGCTTGGCCATCGGTCAGATAAACACACAGAACAGTCAACGACTCTGTGGAAACAAGAGGATGAAGGAGTTTATTGTGATCCATCTCCTTAATCCACACTGTGCCAAACTTATCCATATACAGAACATTTCCTCATCATGGAAGCTGGGTTGTAAAATAGCAGCCAGGAATATCTTCATCAGTACAGCGTGCAACGGATCAAATAAAAGAGAGAAAAAGGAGGAATGGATATAGCTGTAATTCAAGCAGGAGCTTGATAAAGGAAGTGCAGATTCCAGAACATACAATGGAATAAGAACAGAGAAAGGCAATGATCTTCAACACAATTACAGGAATGTCTCAGTTTTCCTTAGTCTAAAGGAAATACGCAAGCGTGGCACAATAACTAAAGCAAATCTCTAAAAGAAAAATAAGTCATTAACAAAACAACATGCCTGCATGTTACATGACATCCAAATAATACACAACCTCTCCTTTGTTCTGAACAACATAATACAGATATATGCATATTAGCCATAATAAACTGAACAATTTACACACACACACTTAACAGGGCAAGATATTGACACTGTTCAGGATCGCAAAGTGCTTGCAAGTTTTGTGAACAGCAAAGTTTTACAAAGTGAAAATATAATGAACCCAAATGATTAAACAAGAAAAATGTACAGTGTTTGAATTAAGTTCATTTTTGCTATTTCTTAAATACAGAAAACTAATGTAGCAGTGATATTATTCTGATGGAGAACTCCTATATCCATTTGAATATACTGAGTCCATCAGTTACGGTTAATCATTTCCTATAATACCTTAAATTATATAAAGATTTAAAACTATTTTATGTTTTATTTCCTAAGTTATGTGAGGTTTCCAGTTTAAACAGTACTGAAAAATAATGTGTTACAGTCCTATAATATCATGTGATATGACCAATGCGCACTGTATTGTTTTAACATAGGCTCAGTAATCCAATATTAGTTGGATTTATGTGAGATAAAACAGAGAAATGTTTTCATAAAACAAAAGGAATGTACATACTTGGGAATCATGGGAACGGTAAACTATAATTGTGTCGTATATTCTTTTTAGTTATGAACTAATATGCTAACATGTTGACCATAGTCACACGTTGGTTAAAGAACCTCACATTTTAGTTCTCTGTGTTGTGTTTTATCCATCAGAAAGGGGCCATATAAATGTGTTCCTCCTTATGATTTACGTATTCAGATGTTCCGTAGCCCTCGCCATGGGAAGACATAAATCATAGGTGAGCAAAATGTCAGATCAAATAAAGCGTTTATGGAAAACTGGAATGTGTAATTCTTTAGAAACCCACGGCGCTGAAAGGAACAAGAGAAAACAAGAATAACATTCACCATCCAATGATCTACGAGAAGCTTGGCACTCAAAGTGTGAGCCACCATTCAGTCAGAAATCCTACAATGGATGAGAGTGAAAATAAGCAACATCACCTGCATGTTGAATGGAACTCTTAAGTGCTTGTAACAGTGAGTCCATGAGAAGATATCAGACTGGCTTGTCATTCTTCACTACAGAAATATCAACAGAATGCTACTGATGCAGAGAATTCACTCCGCTTGTAAGATTTCAGTAGGATGTTGGTGCCCTCCATTGGTCGCATGCTGAATCAGTCCCAGTGCATTTCACACCATAATGCATCTGAGCTCCTTTTCAAACCTCTGTGGAGAAAAGCATACTCTGCCGTTTACTATCCGGCGTAGGGATCGCCTCCAGCTGCAGGAAGTACAGTAATATCTGGACCTACAGAGACGGAGAGGAACAAATACATCAACACAGCTATTGTTTTGTACATGACCCATTTTGATGCTTTCAGACTTCAGGGCAGTTCAAATCAGAGCTCATAGTGTATGTGTGTTACCTGAGACATAACCTCAAGAGACCAGCTGTCACTCATAGAGATGGGCTGCGTGGGATTGGCTGGAATTTTACTGTCCTTTTCAGAGGGGCGAAGGAGGGTCGGGCCGAATACTGTGGCGAGATTGTGGAAGGACATCTTGTTGACGCTCTCATTCTCAGCAACCCTGATGAAAATAAGAAAGAAACATATAGGTCTTAAGCAAATGTGAATGGTGCTTGCCTGCCCATAAAAAGTTGCAATCTCAATCTCCTTTTGCTTATTAAAGACAGGCTGTAAATTATGGTGTTAATTGTGATTATTCTATTCGATTAATAGCCCTAATTTGCATATAGTTTTGTGAAGGAAAAAAAAAGTAGTTCACTGCTATGCTGTAGCTAGTGTGTTTCTTTTGGTTCTAGATTGGTATCATATTATCGCAAACACCAGTTCAAATCTATTTACACTTAGGAATCATGTTACTGAAATTGTTTGATGGGATCAGACTGCACCTCTTCAGATGGTCCAGTAGAAACAGGAAGGTCAGCAGGTTGGGTTCAGGTAGCGAGAGCAACAAATTGAGCATACAGCTTTCCTTTGCCACACTGTCTGATAATGCTGAAGAAAATAAATAAACAAAAATCAACGATTAACATGAAGTGTTCTGAATAAATGATCATGCATTAGAACTTGAAAAAAAGAACATCTACCAATGCCTTCAGTGAAATTTGCGTAGAGTTCGTCAGTGAAGAGGGGCTCAGGAAGCTCTCTGAAGTAAAGCTTCAGCGTTCCAGCGATGGCATTCACGTCCATCTCACTCATCATAACAGAAACGTCTTTATTGTCTGTTAATTCACAAAAAAGTACTCATTTTTAGCCATAACAACAACACATATCATATTAAATACATAATATATTAAAATACATTTAATTATATTATAATATTTAATTTAATTCAACTTTAATATTTTAAAATGTAATTTATTTATTATTTATTGTGGATCTGCCTACAAGAAGTACTGAAGCCTTACTGCATCAGAGGCAGCATTTTCGGGCTTGGATGTCTGTTGCCACACCAGAGACCGATAGATACCCAGTTCTCCATCCCTCTGCTGCGCGCAATCTCTTCTACACACTGTCTCACAATAAGAGGCACTTTGGAGTGCTCCCGTCTAAGAGTAACAAACACACATGAATCAATAACCAGCATCTGGAAAATATATTTCAAATGATTTGTGCTCATTTTTTGGTATTCAAGCTGTAAATACTATGATCACAGATTATGGGAAGATGCTTTTTTGTTAAACTGTATTTCATGGAAAAAATAAAATTAATGTTTTATTTTTAAGGCATTATTTTCTTGGCACATTTCTGGGAAGTAAAAAAATGACCACATATTCTGAGAGCTTGTTTATTTGTTCACTATGAATGGAAAAATTATTTCAACATTCTCATAGCCTATATTTAAAGCTACATCTGCATTCCAATATCCCAAAATCAACATCATAATGAGACCACCTGAGAAAATAAAAAAAATCTGTCTACCATATACTCCTCCCAAAACTGTCAAGTTAAAAAAAACAAGTATTATTAGAGGACAAAATGAATTGTTGTTAAACTGTTAAACTACAAAAAAAAATTTAATATCTGAGAGTCTAATTCCTAAATCCACAGTCCTGTTTTTATTGCAGTCCTCTGAGGGAAGCCCTTGGCAAACCCTTGCCTTTAATTATCATTTCTTCCTGTTTCTCAGGAAGTCTAGAATTTGGTTGCTTTCTGTTTTCCTTTCTGCTTTTAAGAACCCGTCTGACGGAGACCACCTTTCCTCAGCTTTATTAAAAGGAAGTTTCCCCCTCCTTATTTTAATGAGCCCTCATTTGAGTCATGTGGGTCTAGGAAAACACTCGGAGAACGGTCCCTGTGTCCTCTAAATTATGGAAAACATGGCTGACAGCTGACTGGTGTTGCTCTTGGAGTGAAAGATGGGTGAACGGAACGGAACTTCTTTCATCATTGAATCACGACTGTCTGACATAAAACTTGCATAAATGGTTACAATACAATATAACTATATTAATCCTTAATATAGGCACACTCACTAGCCATTTTAGTAGTCATTTTTGACATATACTGACATCTAGTGGTGTGGATGCAGCACTATTTAAATACAAAAGTTTTCAGTTTTGAAAGTATCCAAAAATATGGGGTTACAGAGTGAAAATAAGTAATATTTAGCTTTTATTAGGCTACTGATATGACTGGAATCATATAATGTGACATTTATTTACTGAAATGCTATTAATTTTCTTCTTACCTTTTAATAGGGAAAATAATGTAATACCCCTTTTTATAGAATTAAAACTGTGCATAGTGTATTTGTATCAGTCATACACTGGATTAACTGATTGGTTGGTTGACTCACTTAGTAACAGCCCCAATTTTGACTCCAAACACTCCGGACTGTTTCCTGGATGGCATCCTCTTCAGACTGAACTCTCTGCTGGTAAACCGCATAGACAGCTTGACCTCAATCTGGAAAGAGTGATGAATGTGCACAACTTTTTTTTATAAAAACATCTCACTGATGAGAACAAAACAACTCTGTGCTCAATCTCGCCTATCAAATAATCACAAATTAAATCACTGTAAACTGTGGCCATCAGCTTAATATCAAGCCACATGACCATGATAATCCATCATTGTGCTTCATATTGCTAAAACTTGGTGGCAGACAAATGATTGTTATATATTGATTGGAGGATGTTAACGGAAAAAAGTACAGCTCTGTTCATAAAATACCTACCAATGGTCAGTAGGATTGTTTTTAAAGAAATTAATACTTTTATTCAGCAAGGATGCACTAAATTGATCTATTTTACATTGTTACATGAGATTTCTGTTGATGAATCCTAAAAAATGTCTCTTGTAAAAAAAAAAAAAAAAAAAAACAATAGTTGGTGTTCAGACTGTTTTCTTATATGTAAGAAAGTTTCCTTGGCCACCAAACAGCAAATCATAATTTCTGAAGGATCATGAGGCTCTGAAGACTGACGTAAAAATTCACTGAAGTTGCTAAAAATGTAGCTTTGCCATTAAATATGTATGTGAACAGGGTCATTTTAGTTATTATTTTGACAAATGAGAAGTACTGAAATGTATCTGTTATACCAAAAACCTTTTCTATATAATTGTATTTAAATATCTCACAAAATCTGCAAAAGAGACAAGTGATAAGCACCTACATGTGCACTGTATATAGTTACAAGATATCATAATTTCAGTGTTCAGCAATGATACAGCAACATCTATTATTCACTTCCCAGACATATTCAGATGATCTTAATCAAGTGTGCTGGCCTGTTTAAATGTAAATGGCCATTTATTAAAATGACTGTTCCTATTATTAATAATTGTGTTATTATTGTGCAGGATGAGTCACACTGACCCCATTCATGCTGATTACTGTCCTCTGCCAGTCTTTACCCTGCAGCGATGGAGGATCCAGCTGTGAAAACAGGGACAAATGTCAATCAAGAGGATGATCCTTATCTGAGCGTGACCCAAACACGGAGTCACCTGCTAAAAATGGCAGCTCAGTAAACACGCTATTGGAAAGTATCTACATTTCACAAAAATAAATAAACAAATGCACTGGGCCAGGACAAATGAATAGCTGCCCAGACACAAAGTACAGTATGTGAATGATGCAAACCAATGCACAATGCTATTTCAGCTTAACTGATACAGACAAAAAAAAATCACTTAAATTAACTGCATAACTTAAAGAACAATAAAATCCAAACAGTTTCCCTTCTTTATGATATGTCCATCTTACCCAGTCTTATAGTATTACATAACGTCCACATAGTCATAGTTGTCAGCATTCTGTTCTAATCATGTCTCTAATACCAGGGCGTCAGTTTGTATTTATTGTGGTCTGCTATAGGTGTTGGGACAACATAATTTACCAGCTTGCTGCCAATGGAAAAACCTGTATTGATTGGTTATCTTTACTCATGCCAAAATATCTGATTTGTGTAATTCGAAGCAACTGGTGTCACCTCGGTCATGGGTGAAATCATGTCCTATTTGTATATGTTCCTATATAGTCTGCGTCATTTTGTATACATCATGTCTGTATATATCATGTCATCATGGGCGTAACATATTGTTTTAGGTAGGCTATGTCTAGACTCGGCATAGTAAACCAATAGATCAATATTTTAACTAAATCAGTTTCCACAAAAATATTAAGCTGCACAACTGTTTTTAACATTGATGATAATACAAACCCAATTCCAAAAAAGTTGGGACACTGTACAAATTGTGAGTAAAAAAGGAATGGAATAATTTACAAATCTCATAAACTTTTTTTTATTCACAATAGAATATAGATAAATATCAAATGTTGAAAGTGAGACATTTTGAAATGTCATGCTAAATATTGGCTCATTTTGGATTTCATTAGAGCTACACATTCCAAAAAAGTTGGACAGGTAGCAATAAGAGGCCGGAAAAGTTAAATGTACATATAAGGAACAGCTGGAGGACCAATTTGCAACTTATTAGGTCAATTAACAACATGATTGGGTATAAAAAGAGCCTCTCAGAGTGGCAGTGTCTCTCAGAAGTCAAGATGGGCAGAGGATCACCAATTCCCCCCCAATGCTGCGGCGAAAAATAGTGGAGCAATATCAGAAAGGATTTTCTCAGAGAAAAATTGCAAAGAGTTTGTAGTTATCATCCTCTACAGTGCATAATATATTCCAAAGATTCAGAGAATCTGGAACAACCTCTGTGCGTAAGGGTCAAGGCCGGAAAAACATACTGGATGCCCGTGATCTTCGGGACCTTAGACGGCACTGCATCACATACAAGAATGCTACTCTAATGGAAATCACAACATGGGCTCAGGAATACTTCCAGAAAACATTGTCGTGAACACAATCCACCGTGCCATTCGCCGATGCCGGCTAAAACCCTTAGGTCAAAAATTACGCATAAGATGGCGGCGCAGTGTTTTTGTACGCATTCGTCGTGTCTATTTGTTTCTAAGCGCGCATATAGTCGTGAGTTTGTGCTCGATGTCGGCAGAACCACATTTTTGAGTTAAACTCTACGCACGCCGAAGAGCTGCGGGATCTCGGTCTGCTCCGGAGGCCTACTCCATTACCGACCCCCACTACTGCATCTCGCCCCCAGCGGAGGCGCCACAAGCGGCGCGAGAGGAAGCAGAAGAGGGGTAAGCGCGGAGGTATCCGGGCTAGGCTAGCGGCTAACCCACACAAGCCGGCTATCCCCACCATTGTACTGGCTAACGTACGCTCTTTGGACAATAAACTGGACTACATCCGACTACTTCGCTCAACTCAGAGGACTGTAAGAGACTGTTTTGTTTTTGTGTTCACGGAAACATGGCACAACAACAGCGTTCCGGACTGCGCTATTATCTCGATCCATCTGACATCTATCGACGGGACAGAGTTCTCGTCGAGGGAGGTAAGACCCGCGGCGGAGGGCTTTGTGTTTGTGCGTGGTGCCGCGATGCTGTTGTGGTCTGCAAACACTGCTCACCCCTGGTGGAGTTTATGATTATTATGCCCCGGTCTATCTAACCGAGGGAATATACAGCCTACTGCTCGTTGCTGTAAACATCCCTCCCAGCTCCAACAACAGCAACAGGAGCGAGGCACTAAATGAACTGTACCAGCACATCAGTGAGCAGCAGACAGCCCACCCTGATGCTTTTCTCATCTTGGTTGGGGATTTCAATCATGCAGACCTAAATAGTGTGTTCCCAAAAATACACCAACAGATAGACTTTCCAACACGGGGAAACAACACTCTGGACTTTGTTTACACCACCCAGAGAGGAGCTTACAAGGCCCTCCCCCACCTCGGTGCCTTAGACCGCATCACTGTCATGCTAATGCCTGCATACAGACAGCTCGTTAAAGTCACCAAACCAGTTCATAAACAAATACAAGTGTGGCCGGAAGGGTCGTCAAAGGCTCTTCAAGACTGTTTTAACACCACTGACTGGAATATGTTTAAGCAGGCTGCCACATACAATAACACCACAGACCTCCAGGAGTACTCACAGACTGTCACTGCCTACATCACCAAGTGTATTGATGATGTAACAGTCTCAAAGACCATCACTGTCCGGGCCAACCAGAAGCCGTGGCTAACAGGGGATGTCTACGGACTCCTGAAGACGCGGAACGCTGCCTTCAGAGCTGGAGATGAGGTGGGCTTGAAGACAGCTAGGGCCAACCTTTCCCGCGGCATCAGGAAGGCAAAAAGTCAGTACTCCAGGAGGATAGCCCATCGTTTCAGTGACAGCAGAGACACTCGGAGCCTGTGGCAGGGGATACATACCATTACGGACTACAAGCCCCCACCTCGCACCTGTGACAGCACCATCTCCCTGCTGAACGAGCTGAACGTCTTCTTCGCTCGCTTTGAGGCACAAAACAGCACCACTGCACAGAAGACTCCACCTCCTCCCGGCGACCAGGTGATGATCCCTCAGCAGGATCAATGCACGCAAAGCTCCGGGTCCTGACAACATTCCTGGGCGTGTACTGAGAGACTGTGCAGTGGAACTCACCGATGTCTTCACAGACATTTTCAACATCTCGCTAAGTCAGGCTGTTGTCCCCATATGCTTCAAAGCTACCCCCGTCATTCCAGTCCCGAAGAAGTCGTCTCCATCCTGCTTCAATGACTACCGTCCAATTGCACTTACCCCCATCCTCATGAAGTGATTTGAACGGCTAGTCATGCAACACATCAAGTCTGCCCTCCCCCCTTCCTTGGACCCCTTCCAGTTTGCATATCGGTCCAAACGCTCGACCGATGACGCCATCGCCACTACCCTCCACTCAGCACTCACACACCTGGACAAAAAAGACTCATACGTCAGAATGCTGTTCATAGACTTCAGTTCAGCATTCAACACAATCATCCCTCAACAGCTCATTCACAAACTGGTCCAGCTGGGGCTGAACACTTCGCTGTGCAACTGGCTGTTTGACTTTCTGACTGGAAGACCTCAGGCATTACGGTCTGCAGCAACACATCCAGCACCATCACACTGAACACTGGGTCCCCCAAGGATGTGTGCTGAGCCCCCCTCCTCTTCACTCTGCTGACACACGACTGCATACGTCACACAACTCCAACCTCCTTATCAAGTTTGCGAATGACACGACTGTAGTGGGTCTCATTAACAACAGAGATGAGACAAACTACAGGAACGAATTGAGCCGCCTGGCCGGGTGGTGCAGTGAAAACAATCTCTCTCTAAATGTGGAGAAGACAAAGGAGATTGTTGCTGACTTCAGGAGAGTGCGCACTCAGCAAGCTCCACTGACCGTCAATGGTGTGACTGTGGAAAGGGTGAGCAGCACCAAGTTCCTGGGTGTGCACAACACAGAGGATCTCTCCTGGACTGACAACACCGCCGCACTGGCCAAGAAAGCACAGCAGCGACTCTACTTCCTCCGCAAACTGAGAAGAACCAGAGCCCCGACCCCCCATCATGTGCACCTTCTACAGAAGCACCATCGAGAGCATCCTGACCAACTGCATCACTGTGTGGTATGGCGCCTACAACGCGTCCTGCCGCAAGACACTTCAAAGCATAGTGAGAGCAGCTGAGAAGATCATTAGTGCCTCTCTCCCCTCCCTTCAGGACAACTACAACACCCGTCTCACCCGCAAAGACCTCTGCATTGCAGGTGATCCCACCCAACACACAGCTTCTTTAGTCTGCTACTATCAGGGTGGAGACTGCGGAGTCTCCAGGCCAGGACAGCTTCATCCATCAGGCTGTCAGGAAGCTGAACTCCCTCCCGACCTTGCCCCCCCTCCCCTCTTTTGCCCCACGCACCACTGAACTCTGACCCTCTGACAGACTCTCCCACTCCCCCCTCCCAAATACAAACACACTGTCACTTTAATCAGTCTGAATAAGCGCTTTTGCACTACAAATCATTTTTTTTCCTACAATCATTATTCTGGCACTGTTTGTTTTACTTACTGGTTTTGCATCTCTCTGCCCTATGCCTTGTTTCTTATATTATCTATATATATTTTACATTTTACCTTTTTTGTATATTTGTATAGTTGTATTTTGTATTTAATCTGTATCTATCTGTATTTATGTTCTACTGTAGTGCTATCTATATGCACCAAGGGTCTGAGAGTAACACAATTTCAATTCTCTGTGTGTGTATGTGCTGTACATGTGGAAGAATTGACAATAAAGCAGACTTGACTTGACTTGAAAAGAAGCCATATCTAAACATGATCCAGAAGCGCAGGCGTTTTCTCTGGGCCAAGGCTCATTTAAAATGGACTGTGGCAAAGTGGAAAACTGTTCTGTGGTCAGACTAATCAAAATTTTAAGTTCTTTTTGGAAAATTGGGACGCCATGTCATCCTGACTAAAGAGGACAAGGACAACCCAAGTTGTTATCAGCGCTCAGTTCAGAAGCCTGCATTTCTGATGGTATGGGGTTGCATGAGTGCGTGTGGCATGGGCAGCTTACACATCTGGAAAGGTACCATCAATGCTGAAAGGTATATCCAGTTCTAGAACAACAAATGCTCCCATCCAGACGTCGTCTCTTTCAGGGAAGACCTTTCATTTTCCAACATGACACTGCCAGACCACATACTGCATCAATTACAACATGTCTGCGTAGAAGAAGGATCCGGGTACTGAAATGGCCAGCCTGCAGTCCAGATCTTTCACCCATAGAAACATTTGGCGCATCATAAAGAGGAAGATGCTACAAAGAAGACCTAAGACAGTTGAGCAACTAGAAGCTTGTATTAGACAAGAATGGGACAACATTCCTATTCCTAAACTTGAGCAACTTGTCTCCTCAGTCCCCAGACGTTTACAGACTGTTATAAAAAGAAGAGGGGATGCCACACAGTGGTAAACATGGCTTTGTCCCAACTTTTTTGAGATGTGTTGATGCCATGAAATTTAAAATCAACTTATTTTTCCCTTAAAATGATACATTTTCTCAGTTTAAACATTTGATATGTCATCTATGTTGTATTCTGAATAAAATATTGAAATTTGAAACTTCCACATCATTGTATTCTGTTTTTATTCACAATTTGTATAGTGTCCCAACTTTTTGATCGGTTTGAATATACCGTTTCTAAGAAGCAAATCAGAATATTAGAATGATTTATGAATGATGTGACACTGAAGACTGGAGTAATGATTGCTGAAAATTCAGCTTTGCCATCACAAGGATAAATGACATTTAAAACCTTTGAAAATCGAAAAAAAAAAAAAAAAAAAAACCTGCTTTTAAATTGTAGAAACATTTCACAGTTTTACTGTTTTTTTACTGTATTCTGATCAAATAAATGCAGCCTGTTGAGCATAAAATATTTCTTTCAAAAACAATATTTTACTGACCCCAAACTTTTGAATGGTACACTGTGTCAGAAAATTAAATACTTGTGTCTAAATAACTTACTTTAACATTGTCATTGTCATTAGTACAAACGCAATTTTTTTTTATTATCATTGACAGTATCCAATACAGTGGTATTTTTTCCCACAAAACTAATGCAGATTTAATATCGCTAATTATAACCGAAGTTAACATTGACAGTCCTAAAAACACATTTTGACCCCTCAGCAGCCCCTTGCTGCCCCCTGGAGGTCACCAGTTTGAAATCACATGCTATACACCAGTTTTTTTTGTCTTATGTACTCCATCAATAAGTCTCAAGCCTTAATATTTTTTAGATCACTAACAAATAAAACATACCCTACTTACCAAAACAACAAAATGCACTTGAAGTGACTCGTAGCAAAATCCACATCAAACAATTAAAAATCTCAATTCCTAACCAGCCTGCTTAACAATATTCATCTCAAACCAAATTAACAAATTGAGTTTATTTCCTAAATCCCCACACATGAGGCAAGGCTCTCGTTACCTTCTGCCTGAGAAGCGTGCTGCGAACTCTACCCCAGAGTCGAGCCCCAGTGCTGGGACCCCTCCTGAGGCCAATGTCCACCTCCTCATCCTCCTCCTGTTTCTCCTCTTCCTCCACCGCACAGCTGCTAAACAACTCTTCCTTCATCAGTTTACTACCCACAGTCTTTGTTCCACCATAATGCTCTTCACTGTCCTGCATCTGGTCCTTTTTGCCCATCTCGCTCGAGTTCCTCAAAGTATTCTACTGTTATTGACAAGAAGCAGCAGGGTAAAGGAACAGGAATCCCTCTCCGCTCACAGAAGCACAGTCAAATTTCAATCTTTGAGCACAACGGCCGATTGGCGGTCCATGTCACCCTGAAGCGATGCATGTTTTGGCATAGCTGTTCTCATGCTGGTCTGGATGAACCTATTGTTGTGAATGTCTCCGATATATTCTTGAGTTCACACACACACATAGCTCCCCTGACGGAGTTGTCACACAGATGGAGCGCTGGGATTAACTACAGAATCTCCTCCCACCCTGATGATTACAGCCCAGTGTGGCAGCTGAGCTGACCTACCAACAACGCATTCAAGACAACTTCAAGTGTTTCGCCTGGTGCTTTTCTGCTGATCAGCAATGAAATGTGCCACTTCTCAAGTTTAGGGCAGTAGTGTATTTCCTGCCATAACAATCATTTGAGAAGATACTGAAAAAGTTTAAACTCTATGTGAACAGATATAAAGGATCTTGTTTGGAGTGTTTAAACTAAACTAAATCTATATGGTCTGTGGCCACAGGAAAAAAATAAACATGGTTGCCATAAAAACAAAGGGTCATGTGACTAAGACAAAAGCTTTAATTTGCTGATGCTGACTTTCACTTAACTCATCCGTAGTTTTACAGCTGCCCCTCTGGGGCTCTGTCAGCGTGTCATGTCCCACTTTCTCTTTGGAGCGTTTCCAAACAACGACGACAATCCATAGTACAGTCCTTTTAATCTTTCTCTAGCACAACAACTAAGAATTTCCCTAAGGCCGCCCCTCTGCTGAGCCGCCACTCAGGTTTCTCTGGTGACACGAGCACACCACCGCATATGGCAGGATTATCCACCTGAACAATTTATCGGCTTTGCTCTGTTCATTGCATTAGGAATTAAAAATGTAAATGCTTAGTCACAATGGGTAAACAGATTATAGACTGCTTGTTTTATCCTGGGATTTATGACTAATCGATAAAATCGATAACGAAATAACAATTTCCTAACTGATTACTTGGATTTGCGCACAGAGAAACAGTGTCAGTCACTTCACAATAGTGAAAATGCACTTCTATGAAAATTAATCAAATATATAATTGATGGATGAATTAATTAATAAACGGCATTATTTAGTTGTTGCCCTACTAAAATATACTATTATTACAAAAAAAAGTACTGTGAAAGTAAGTCTGATAATATGCTAAATCAAAACAAATGTGTTCAACCGTGTTTAAAATGAGAACAGGTAATATTTGAGCTGTTAACTGTCCAGTGTTTGTTGGTGAGGACATAAGCAGTTTAACGTCTCAAAGCTCCCTAATATGTGACCCTGAACCACAAAACAAGTCATAAGTTGCATGGGTATATTTGTAGCAATATCCAACAATACGTGTATGGGTCAAAATTATCGATTTTTAGGAAGATCATGTTCCATAAGATATTTTGTAAATTTCCTACCGTAAATATATCAAAACTTATTTTTTGATTAGTAATATGCATTTCTAAGAACTTGATTTGGACAACTTTAAAGGCAATTTTCGGCACCCTCAGATTCTAGATTTTCCAAATAGTTGTATCTCGGCCAAATATTGTCCTTTCCTAACAAACCATACATTACATCAATGGAAAGCTTATTTATTCAGCTTTCAGATGATGTATAAATCTCAGTTTCAAAAAGTTGACCCTTATGACTGGTTTTGTGGTTCAGGGTTACATATATTGAAACATCATATAAGCAGGCATACCTGAATCTGTCCTTTGGCCATGATGCGATCCATGTTCTCCCCATCATCCCTGCACTGTTTGACCTTACTGTAGCACAGCAGTCTGAGGGTCTGAGAGCCCTCTAACTCGATCTCAAACTCCTGCGAGAAGAGAGTCCAACTTCCATTTAATCGCATTGTTCAACTAGCATTATAAATGTCTTTTCATATTTAAAGCTGCAGGGTGTAATTTGAGCTCATCTAGTGGGATCAAATGTTATTGTAGCATAAGGATTAATTACTCTATCTGTCTTTCTAATGCTCTAGGTTTCTCTAAATGTTTCTGAAGGCAACTACGTGCTGCAGTTCTGACCTCATTCCAGTTTGGCTCTGTGGTGTCTCTATACACACGAGTTTTTGCTTTGTTCACGAAATAGCCGAATGAGTCCACCTCCAATGTACAGTACAGATCTGGAGGGAGAGATAAGAGACAACAAGCCGGTTACATAAAACCATGATCAAATGTTACATTTTTTAAAACATGAATCAGAAATTGAAAGTTCTTTTCCCACATAGTATTAGAGGTAAACGTATTAGGGGATGGGCAGTATGACCAAAATCCCAATAAATATTACAGTAATTTTTAGATTTTTACTATTTTTATGTATATTTTAATATACATTTTCAAATATTTTCTTTTTATTTGATATGCTTAATTTTTGTGAATAATTTACTGAATTAAATATTTTAGAAATAAAATGTTAAAAAATTATAAGATATAAAAAATAAAATTATTGAAATGAATAAGTAATCAAAAGCAGCTGTATAACTCTTCAGTTTTCACTTTTCAATCTGAAACATTGAAAATAACACTATAAAATGGTTATTTATTGACATTATCATTCAAAAATGTGGGGTTGGTAAAATGTTTGAATGTTTTAATAGAAGTCTCTCATCAAGACTGCATTTATTTGATCAAAATACAGTAAAACAGTAATATTGTGAAATATGAATAGTCAAAATCTAGTTTTCTATTTGTATATATTTTAAAATGTACTTTATTCTTGTGATGGCAGAGCTGAATTTTCAGCAGGCCATTACTTCAGTCTTCAGTGTCACATGATCTTTCAGAAATCATGCTAATATACTGATTTGGTGCTCAATACATTTTCTTATTATTATCAATGTTAAAAACAGTTGTGCTGCCTTATACTTTTGTGGAAACCATAATACATATTTTCCAGGATTCTTTGATGAATATAAAAGCTCAAAAGAACAGCATTTATAATGTGAAGAGCTTTTGGCTCTTATTACTTATCTTATTATTGTCACCATGGTATATACAGTAAGGAAGTTGCTATTGAGGATAAAGCCTACAAGAAAGTCGAAGCAATGAATGAGCGAGAACAAAGAAAGGCATAAATTAGTGATGGAGAGTTAGCTTTAAGAAGGAACGCAGTGTTCCCTGTTAATCCACCCGTCCCACAGCTGCTCATAGAGAGAACTCTGCCCAACAACAGCAGGGAGCATGTCAGGTGTTTTCATGCATGTGCACACATATTAGGGAGGCATTCAATAATTTAATGATTACTGTGAGCTGGATTTCATTCCATCTAATTGTAAGTGCTGAAAAAACACACTAAACTAGGTGAGACATCCCATGCCAGACAACTTACTCAAGCTCTGTTTCAGCCCTGTTGCAGAATGAACAATCACATTTAGAAAGCCATACAGCCCCGTGGATTCATCATCTAATGGGAGAAAAACAACCAAATTGTGACAAATTTCCGATACAGTAGAAAGACATAAAATACAATATAGATCTTAATAAAACAAAACAAAAAGGCACTCACCTTCTTTATTGATTGTCAGAGGAACATTGTGAACTGTCTGTAGCTTCACGCAGGAGTTAGTGAGCATCTGCAACTCCAGGGAAGTCAAAGAAAAACTCT
Organism: Sinocyclocheilus anophthalmus; assembly: GCA_018155175.1. Classification (NCBI taxonomy): domain Eukaryota; kingdom Metazoa; phylum Chordata; class Actinopteri; order Cypriniformes; family Cyprinidae; genus Sinocyclocheilus; species Sinocyclocheilus anophthalmus. The sequence continues at coordinate 44,141 of JADLZN010005622.1, forward strand.
TGAAACCTGTGAGAAAAGAACATACAGAAACCAAGAGAGACTCACTCAGTGAAGTCACCAATATCTGCATTTAACCAATAAGTGACTGAAGGAAAAGAGCAGTTTACAGAGTCCTGCTGTGATTTTCTTGGAAGGTATGAAGGTTTCTGTGAGGACCAGCAATGCTTACACTTTTTCTGCTGTTCACGAATGATCTCCCTCCATTCTTCTCGCTCGTAATCAGATGAAATCAGGAATGTATAGCCCTGGAATACACAAATAAAACACAGGAAATAAGAACGTTTGGGAATGTTTTTTTTAAATAGCCAATATTAAACTTACAATGTTAATATGTTAACATTTTTTGACAATGTAGTATAGTTAATAAAATTTTAGCATTTGCTGTTTATCAGTTATCATCCATAACATGAAAACAGAAAGAAAGAAGATTACATTACAGTGAGCAAATTATGTCAGAATTTTTTTGGGTCGTGATTGCAGATATCTGAAAAAATGCAGTTTTAGGAAATTGTCTGGTATTGATTCACCTTGCCATTCCTGTTACTGACTCTGAAGGCCATGCATGGAGATATGAGCAGCAGCAGCGATTCCTGTTCGCACAGTTTCTTCCTGAGACGATCAAGGACTTTACCTCTTTTACAAACTCTCTGAACACATGAGAGAATGAGAGGAAGGAGGTGAGAAACAATTAACACAAAGCTGAGTGTTTACTGAAGAAAAGCCTTTCTGATGAATATTTAATCCACTTATCTACCTTTTCTCTCTGAATCTCGTTCTTGATCTGGGAGATCTTGACCTTCATAGCATCTATCTCCTCCTCTGGTATCTGGGAGACCGGTGAAGACTCAGATTCATCGATGGTCTGAAAGGTGACGTCAGCTAGTGGGATATACCACTTACAGTCATACTGCTGCCCCTTCCTGAACACAGGAAGAGACAGAAACCAGGGGTCACAATTATGATAAAGAAAGAAAAAACAACTTTGAAATGAGGAATGTTTCTACAGATGAAAAAAAGTTTAATATAGATTGACTTGCCCTCCGGTTTGTTTCTTCAATTTGGCACAAAGCAGCAGGTCGGTAAAGAGGAAGACATGCCGAAGTTTTCGTGCTCCTTCTACTAACTCCACCATAAACTGGTCTCTGAGAAGCTGTCGATTCTTTAAAGACATTTAAATACATGTAAATCTAACAGTTTTTATATTTACATTGCAGGGGAGGTTGTAAAAAAGCCCCACAAACCATCTATAACACTATACTTTGTGTTACATTACCTTGACATTAAATGACAGAAAACTACTTAAAGCTGTTGCATGAGTGTTTTTAATACAAGGGTGTGATGACAAATTTGACATCTTTTCTGTTCTGACCAACACAAATAATCGCTTATATTTTTTCCTCATTTGGAAATTAAAATTGTTGTCGTGGATTTTTTTTTTTTTTTTCCCACAAATATATATATATATAATATATATATATATATATATAGATATATATATATATATAGTATTGGTGTAGTTGACACCTTCTGCTCTGTGAACGCTGTGAATGTGAAAAGTACCATCATATTTTGTGGGAAACCAAAAACACACTTAGTTTCAACTGTTTACCAATAGGGGGCGTTGTTGTATTATTTACTGCCCCATGAATCAGTGGCAGTCACTATTTTGCCTGAGGCATGGGGTCGTTTAAAGTAGGCGAGGAGGAAAACAGCCAATGAGAGGCTCAGACTCATTCACTCAGATGGAGGCATGACACACTTAAGAAATTGCTATTGTGGGTGAGTCACGGGAGCTATTTTCATGATAATGATGGCAGCCTGAGGGGGTTTCAACCTCGGACAAGCGCAGCTAGATAGGATGAAAAAAGTGTGCTGGGTGAGATGATTCACAAAAGGCAGATATGATGGTAATTACCTACTGTAAATCAGATTAGAGGAAAAATGTAACCTTAAATGGACTGAAAAACAATATATTCCACTAATAAAAAAAAAAACGTAATTTTGTCCTTAAAATAGCAAAGCAATATCAAATTGAAAAGGTTCTGTACAAGATGTTCCCAAAGATGTCCATATCAGGTCATTCTTTACAACTGGGTGTGCATGTGCACTCTTGAGTGACCGAATCTTCCCCTAATTGAAGGGTGTGTGACATATGTGAAAGACATCTGCTCTTTTCATGGCCTGAATGTCTGTGTGTGTGTTGATGCATTCAAAACACAGGCTCTGACCTGTGACCCTGGCTTCAGAGTGTGTGTGTTTATCCCTTATGTCTAAACTTGCATTTTTTTTCTCCCAAAGTACAGTATACCAGGATTTGGCCAACATGATATATGGGTGCAGTATTGACTTTGGCCGCATTTAGAGACATCTGCTAAAACAGCCTAAGATGAGAAGCAACACATGGCCATGAACTGGAAATCCATCATCTCTATGACAATAATTACACAGGACATGGACCAAGATGCCCTGACAAATGATAATGCAGGTGAAGTACAATTATTTTCTTTTTGAACAGGCATTGGTCAGACCTCTAAATGAAAATCTAAATGTGCTATGAAATATATTTTCAATATTATTCTATTATTATGTTTTTGGTGATATATATTCTGTTTTTGGTGATGTTTTTCATTAAATCATTATATTAGAATTGGAATATTTATACTTTTAGGATGCTTTAAGCTTGAAAGCTTCTGTTTTCATACATTAAAATTGGCAAATGGACCACCACAGTCTTTAAAATTTCTCCTTTCGTGATCCATAAAAAATATGGATTTTTATACTCCTTTGATACAAAATTGTTTGTTGGATTCCAATTGAGAAACAAAGAGATATTTTAGGTCTCGTGTGCCTGGCAAAGATCCACAGTTGATGTTTGAAAAAAAGTATTTTTGATGAATACTTTCTTGCAGGACTGTATAATGATGTTTTATCATCAGTTCCTGCAAAGTGATAAAAATAAAAAATTCTTAATTTAAGTACAAATCTTTACTGGAATCATGATTAAACTGAGCTGTACTGTTCCCCAGCTTATGTCAGACATCCCTTTAATCAATCCAATAATAAATGATCTCTATCTTTCAATTGTATCTCTGTATTTTCTGCAATAAAAATGCCTGGCATGTCCACAAGCCTACAATCAGAGCCACTTCCCACACAGTTTTCCAGTAATCTGCAAGGAAGTCTAGTGCCAGGTCAACTGACTCAGTTCAGAGGGGTCGGGAGACTGTGCGAATACGTGTTTGTGTTCATTCTGAAGCTCGGAAGGGTGTTGAGACACTTCTCATTTCACAAAAATGGCTTTTGATAAAGGAGGAAGGGGAACAGGAAGGCGGGAGATGATTATATTGTTGATGAGACACTTGTAGCGTTATGCAACCGGAGCATACTGATGAATATTTGTACACTTGTCGCAAAAATATTACTAAGAGTTACAGTACAAGAGTTTATCAGCAAGGGTTTTTCTTCTGGCCTGGACCCCTTGAACTCATACACGTCTTCTTAATTATTTTCAAAAAGATTTTTAAATATATTTTTCAATGTAAACAAACTTTTTTTTTTTTTTTTTTTTTTACTAATGATATACTACATATATTCATTTTTTTGAGGATCGCACCACATAACTTTTTAAAGCCTGAACAAACCTTGTTTTGTCATAAAAAGACACCATGATATTTTGTCTTCAGAGTTGTTCATCTTTCATGTTTTTTTAATATTTATCATATTTTATCAGACTTATAGGGATAGTTCACCCAAAAATGAAAATTCTGTCATTTATTCATGTCGTTCCAAACCCGTAAGACCTTTGTTTATCTTCAGAACACAAATGAAGATATTTTTGATAAAATCCGAGAGCTTTCTAACCCTGCATTGACAGCAATGCAACTACCGTGTTCAAGACCCAGAAAAGTAGTAGCCTTTTAAATTCCAAGTGACATCAGTGGTTCAACCTTAATTTTATGAAGCTACACAAAGAAAACATAAATAACGACTTTATTCAACAATTTCTTCTCTCCCGTGTCAGTCGACGTGCTCTCAGAGTTCATAAAACATTTCTTAATCTGTGTTCAAAAGATGAACAAGGTCTTACAGGTTTGAAACTACATGAGGGTGAGTAAATAATGATAAAATTTTCATTTTTGGGTGAACTATCCCTTTAATGACTCTTACACATAGCCATCAGAGTCTGCAGGGGTCCTCATACACTATCATGTTTTGTTTCATTATTATATTTTTTTATTGCCTGTTGGTTAGACTACATAACTTTGATTGGACGCACATTTTTTTTCAAATATTAATGTAGCTGTTTTGTTAAAATATAGTTATTTTTTAACAAAATGTTTAAAATAAAATAAAAACATGATCATTGTGACGAGAGGGGGCGGGGCCGAGAGCCGTGGGAACGGAGCGAGGCCGGTGGAGGAAATGCTAATGCACGACACCTGCGCCATTCACCGGTCTCGAGTCTCACGGAGGAGTTCCGGAAGGATAAAAGGAGGAGTGACGACAGTGTTGGAGGAGAGAGGACCAGGCCTGGACCTCTCTTGTCTTTCACTATCGTCACTCCTCCTTTTATCCTTCCGGAGAACCTCCGTGAGACTCGAGACCGGTGAGTGGCGCAGGTGTCACTCACCCCACCCCCTCTCGTCACAATCATCATAGAGGATTGTATTAACAATAATAGAGAAAAATGTCAGGTCATGGACATACAGTCTGCTCTGTCACTGGGCAGCACTGACCTCTCCTTTCTTCACTGTCATAGACTGACGGCGGGGCGTGATCTCCTCATTAATACTGGAGAGGAAGTTCTGGGAAATGCGGAGGGCATCCTGCAGGAGGGGGTGATCTGGATGACTGGATGGGGTGTGCTTCAACAGGTCCTGAAACACACAGACTTATCAAATATAGCAAAACACTCAATTTACTGAATGTGTAAATAAACACAGCCCAAGCTCATCCAAATAAAACATGAGCATTGTTACACCACCAACCTGTAAACATTCTCACGTGAGAAAAATGAATGATTAAGTAAGATTATGTTCTTTTAGTTTTACTCACGTGGAGGACGAGGGTACTGCGAGTGACTCGATCCACTGGTTTATACAGCAGCGCTGCGAACGAATAAGGCAAAAGAGTGATCAGAATACTAAGTGGTGTAAAAGGACAGTAAATGTGGAAAAACAACTTACTTTCCAGAGAGTTCTTGTCATTCTGATCTTTACCCTCTTTAGCGCTCCTGACTTTCAGATTCTGTAGGTAAAACAGTAAACAAATACACAAATTTACAAGGAGGCAAAGATATCAGGCTTTGTTTTGACAGTATAATGTAAGTGCCCTTAAAACTGACCTCTGAAATCTCTGCAAACTGAGAATTGGCTTGACAACACTTTTCGGCTGTTTCCACGGCAACCTTATAGTTGTCCACAAAAGCCCTGTACACGCCGAGCTGGCTGGCCTGTGTGGGAAGATAAAACAACAGGAGAGAGTGAGAGAGAAGGAGCTTTAAAGATAAAAGTCAGTGCTAGAGGCGGATTACTCATGCATGTTACATTGACTTAATTCTGCTTATTAAGGTAGAGCAGGCAGTTTTTCGTGGCCTGTTTTGGCATGGTTGACATGCTTCTGATATTCAAAGACAAGCAAATACCAGCCTGACTCTGCATAAAGACAACAGCACTCAACACAGCAGACAAATTATCACAGTGACGTAATGGGTCAATCTTAAATGAATAGTTTAGCCCAAAATAAATTTTTGCTGAAAATGTACTCATCTATAGGCCATCCAAGATTTTCTTCATCAAACAGATTTGGAGAAATTTAGCATTATATCACTTGCATCCTCTGCAGTGAATGGGTGCCGTCAGAATGAGAGTCACAACACGACTCCAGCCCATCAATTAACATCTTGTGAAATGAAAAGCTGTGCTTGTAAGAAAGAAATCCAACATTAAGGCGTTTTAACTTTAAACCTGCAAGTCCACATAACACTTCCTTCAGTTTGAAAGTTCTTCTCTCGCATGAAAATCCACTGACATATTTATTTACAACCGTTTTAAAAGGTTTTCACTTTAAACGGTGCTTGATCTGTTGATCCGTTTCTTTCCTGATTTTTCAGAATTCAATATAATGCAATATAATGGACTCATTTGAAGTTAATAACATATTATAGATTTATTTCTTACAAACACACAGCTTTTCTCTTCACAACACATTAACTGATGCACTGGAGTCATGTGGATTACTTGTGGATTATTGTGATGTTTTTATCAGCTGTTTGGACTCTCATTCTGATGGCACCCATTCACTACATTGTTGACCAAGTGATGTAATGCTAAATTTCTCCAAATCTGTTTTGATGAAGAAACAAACACATCTAAATCTTGGCCTAAGGGTGAGTACATTTTCAGCAGATTTTAATTTTTGGTTGAACTATTCCTTTAAACTATCAAAATTCATAATAAAAATATAAATTATTACATGATTGAACCTATTATAATCTAAGCAAATAGTGATATTATAATGAACCATTTTGAATATTTACTGTGCATTATAAATTCTTCTAAATTTTCAACCGTCCCACAGCTGTGCCATTAATTCCACAACCTCAAACTAAGTTTTTTGCAAAGTCTGTATGTGTTCCATGTAATATCTGAAGAAAATAAAGAAAAATCAAGGCAAATATCACTTACAAAACAAAAATGAAAAGAACATATAGTAATTTCCTTCACACACACACTTTTTTCCAGAGTGTGTCTAAAAAGTCAATTTTTAGAGGGTGAATGCATACTGAAACAAAAAAGAAATGATTTGGTGTAAACGAAGCCAAAATGTCGCTGTGAATGAGCATTTGTGTCATGAAGAAAAACACCATTCAAAAGACAACAACTGTGAAATGGGCACAGATAACAAGCATTTTCCATGGCAACATCTTGTGTGCTGCCAACACTGGGGTAAATAAAGGACTTGTGATGGGGCTTGTCATGAGACAGAGAGGTTAAGCACTTCCTTCAACACAGCCATTATACTGCAACTGAGGAAACTTGTGAGCGATCCAGAATATGAGCATCATTACCCTGAGATCAGAAAAAAGACGGATTACATCGTGCTGTTAACTCCGCTCACTGATAAAAGATGAATACTCATTAAAGAGTGAAAAGAACCATTAAAATGAAAAGAACCACTTTCTAAAGACTCTCCTATAGTGAAGGGCTCTGAGGACACATCTTTAGCTTTATCTACAGCTATATTTTGAGTTGTGAATGTAAGTTTGCAGTTTGTTTTGAAAAGTAATAAAATAGAAAATATTGTCAGGAAACATCTTTTGATTGAGTTGTACTTGCAGGGTGCATGTAAAAAATGACTCTTATGAGCTGGTTAATTTTAGTGAATCAAAAATATATTGCATGACCACTGTATTCTGATTCACAAACAAATGACTCTTATGAAGCAGTTCATTTACAGTGAGGGGGTGAAAAACTTACAGCTTGACAATTGTATTCCGATTCACGAACAAATGACTCTTATGGGCAAGTTCATTTTAATGAGTCAAAAACATACCGCATGACCAGTGTATCCTGAATCATGAAAAAAAAAATGACTCTTAGAAGCTGTTTTTATTCATAACCTGTTCAAAAAGATTGAATCAGTCTGACAAATCCTTCACTAATAAACCAACATCTGAATTGCCTACTGCAAGTTATCATTATTATCATACTATGCAATATTTATTTGTGTCCAAACATGACAATGTGCCATTAAACATACACATTTGCAATAGAGCTTTAATATATATTTGGCATATACTGTATATTTAGTATGCAGTGAAGAGTAGATTGAATTCTGTAGGAAACACTGGCCTGAATCTATTTATTACAGTCCATTTTTTGGACTCGTTGCTTCTGAGGAGTCAGGGGTGAGTAAATCCCATGGCGTGAGAGCTGGCGGTCCAGAGGGAGAGGGAGAGGGCAAGGGAATGCCCAGCAGTGAGTGGGTTTCAAGGGCAGACACATGCACCCCTGCTCTATTACATCATGCTTTCTGGGAAACAGAGCAGACACGGGACTCACTGTCCACTGAAAACTCTGTGTGACTCTGTCTCCCTGTGGGATTTCCTGTTTATTTACCCCTCTCTGTGTAAAACACACACACCCTGGTAGAGAACTATGTCACTGCAAACACACATACACACACACATACACACAAAGACACATTCCCAACGTAAGGGACATGGCATATTCTCCCAAATAGTTGTGCTTTAGAACTACATTTCCATGCAAACACATCTGCACAAAGATCTCACATCTACACATCGATAATGCCTCAAATAATAACCACAGGTATTTGCAACTAACAATATAATCTCTGTGGGATTAACAATCCAAATAAAAGATGAATGAATTCAGCCTCCGGCCACACTTACTCAACCTCAATGCCTTCATATTTCAAAAAAGAAATTTATGTCAAACAATCACTGATTTCAGCCCTGGCTGTGGATCCCAGAGGGGACAGTGAAACATTTTGAACAAAAACTCGAAATAAAAAAAACTGAGTTTATGAGTAGATCAGATCAACGACAATCTCCCTTACTCCACTCTGGGTTTTATATTTTCCACTTACAGCTGAAAAAATTCCTGCAACAGTTCATGCCATAGAATTAATTTACAGTTTTCAATGTGTTTTCTTGTATAACAGAATGCACAAGATAAAGTAAAATGTATGCTAATATTTCACTTTCATACAGTTGATGCAAATATGTGGCAATATTGACATTCCAATACCAGTGTTCTATTTAAATAATTTAAGTAATTAGTCATTTAATCCTGTGATTGTAATGCTGAATTTTCAGCAGCCATTACTCCAGTCTTCAATGTCACATGATCTTTCAGAAATCATTTATTATGCTGATTTGGTGCTTTTTTCAGAATTCATCAGAAAGTTCAATAGCTATTTTTTTAAATAGAAATATTTTGCAACATTATAAATGTCTTTACTGTCACTTTTGATCAATTTAGAGCATCCTTACTAAATCAAAAATATTAATTCTTTAACAAAACTGAAAAATCCAGAGAAAACCAAGAAGAGGGTGAAAAGGCAAACCATGCAACTTACATAATCAATACCGTAAACAAAATGTGATGTTTGTCATGTAATCTGTGCACCTGGCTACAACACCCTACCCCAGCATTTCTGACCGCAGCCCCACCGATCTAAGAGCAAGACCCCCTAGCTGCTTTACATGCAGTCATGTGGCTCTGAAAAGCTTTCATCTGCACGAGCGTCAAGTACTGCGGGCGTCTATAAAGATGGGGGTGAAGTTTCAGTTTCCACAGCTAATTGTGCCGAGTGGAATGATGTGGCTGTTGCTCGTGAAGCTCACTAAACCAGTTATCAAAGGAAATTCTCCTTAGGGAGGACCAGAGAGACATGCTTTGATGATGACTGTATTTATAAACCGTTTAAAAAAATCTCTCTTGGGTGGTCTGACAGAAACATCATGTATGGATTACCCGAATTAGACACGTGCATGTGGCATCAAGTGACGGCACAATTCAGTTGTTATGAGTAACAGTATCACTAGCATATTATTAGATAACACAAAAATGAACCAGTGATTACAGTATATCATTATATGAAGTATAGTACAGTGAGTATATCATTATATACTTTTTTAGCTGGAAACCCAATAAATTCATGCAAAATTCAATGAAAAAAAATTAGAATGCACAAATTATTATTATTAATTATGCATGTTAATCTTAAATTATCCTAAATATCATAAATAGTTGAATAACACTGTTAAATATAATCTTTAGCAAATCTGATGAATATCCATGAATTTCCATTTTTCATACTGTAGATTATAATGTTGTGATGACTTGTAGCACATAAAATGATTGATTTTTTTATTTATTAGGCAAAATATTACAGCATTTTAATATTAGTCTTTTTTGGTTATCAGTCATAACATGAAAAATAATACGGGCCTAATGCTATCCCCCCCTCCAGAATTTTAATATTCCTAAATATATTAAATAACCATGTGAAATGGCTAATTTTTGCATAATCACATGACAAGATTTAAAACACGAAAGGCTATTTGAATAATATATATATAATATATATACGGAATATAATTAAAATAGCCTTTCAATTTACTATATATTATAATAGATTTTAATTACACATGCTACCATTTTGGCCGAGGTCGCCCACACATTGACTGTGGCTCCACTGTTGCACTCTGGGTAACAGGCCATCATAAAAGTCTTTGTGGATCTCGTGGAGCTCAGGCACTTTGAAGAAAATGGTTTCTATCTGCTGGAGGGTTAACATGGGCTGGGAGGTGGTGGCAGCAGCTTTCAGGGGCTTCATGGGCTAAGATAAAAAAAAAAAAACAGGAGGTCAAAAGGGGGTCCCATTTGTAACCACCTGGGTGGAGTGCAATGTGCAAAGCTCAGCACCACTATAATGGTGATCTTTGACCCTCTTTCATGAGCAATCGTGCAGTAAAACAGACCCAGCAAAGCCTGAAGACTCCAACAGTAGAGCGCCAAGTGGCCGCGATAGGGCTCCTGCAATCGGCCAAGGATCCTGCAAGACCCATTTCCTCATCTCCAACCCTTTTTCGACATCCAACTCCGACTGGGAATATCCATGATGAACAAACACATTAAGGGTTCAGCCAAAAACACACATTCCTGTCTACAGTCTCTAGGAATTCCTCAGTAATCCTCATAAAACCTAAATCCTATCCCATACAGATTTACAGAGGTCAACCATAGATCACACAATCCCATATACAGATATGAAACACCCCAAAGAATAAAGATAAAGAAAACAAAGGTCAAAAGTTCAGAAAACAAATGTTAAAAGACCCTTAAACCTGAAGTATAAGTAACTACTGACTGAGAATCTAAATGTAGCTATTCGCTTTTTGTATGTTTTTTCTTTGCGATGCGCATGTATAATTACGTTTGCAACATCAACTGATATAGATCAATCTCTAATATGGGCCAATAAATTATATGGAAACAATACATCATGCATCTATAACAATAATTATCTTTACAAAATACAATACTGAGATTTATTTAACGACAAAAACATTTGGGAGAGGTGTGTAAACACTATGACTTCAATGAAGGTTAAAGCTAGTTCTCTGTAACTTAATGTCCCTTACTGATTTAGTGGACTCCAGGGGCCCCGAGGAAGGGGGCTCTCTAATAATTCGACCCTTCGGGTGAAGGCGCAGAGAGGAGAGGGAATCATCCGTGTAGGACGCAACATCAGGCTGCATACGATGGTCCTCACCTCGATCGCCATCATAAACATACGCTGGAGGCGGGGTCCCGCTAAATGAGATGTCTGCAAATGAAGAGAAGAGAGAGGTTAGGTTGACTTACAAGTGTAACATATGATGCTTTTAAATCATATCAGTCATTTTAAATTCATGTATTACATATAATTATACACAATATAATAACAGTGCATAATTTATCGTCCATTGCCATTAAGCAGCAAACAACCAAAAATGGGTTTTCAAGTCAAGCTTTCCATCTTAATTTTAAGTGCTTGAAATAATCAATACATCCTTTACCAGAGTATCTCATACATCTCTTATCTCTTAATGTAATCCACACAGAGGACCGAAACCTTAGCCAAAAAGACTGAGCTTTTTCCTCTTCGCAATAAATACCTTGACGTATAATTGAAAGCGACAGATAAAGTCTGCCAAGCGAAGACAACCAAAGCCGTTAGGAATTCATCACCGATTTCAAATTTATTCTTGGAAACATTATCTACCATCTCTCTGAATCACTGCCTCAATTAAGCATCCTGTTCATCATTAATGCATGACGCCACAACTGAATTATTAAAAATGTGTGTAGTAAAATGCAGTAACTGAATTGTAATTTTTCCTCTGACAATATGAAGACAGATTTGATGTTTTACTTACACAAAGAATGTATAATACACTGTTCAATGTAATATGTAAAGCTGAAATATGTTCCTTTGTTTAAGAGGACTCTGGGAAGTTTTTTTCACTAAACTTCAGCCAACATTTTCTTCATATAATCTGCTTGCTGCTGTGACAGTCTGAGTATTTGTTCCACACCTCCAGGGAATATCACTGATACTAACCAGGAGACTTAAGTCGAGTCAGTTCTTTATTCCTCAAGCCTGACACAACAAATGAACAATGAAAGACTAGACAACTGCAATCATGACGGAGACCCTCTTTTACTGGCAGTGAAAGGACGATATGAAAGTTAGAATCACGACAGCCACTGGTGGAAATGCGAAACCGAAGTCAAAGCAGTCCATTTAGGAGAAGACTGACAAGACCCCATTGAGCGGAAACTAAACCTCTTAATCACTCAAATAGCAATGAATAATTCAACACCATTGTTCTTGTTTTAATTACCATTGATGAGGATTAAGGGCTACATGGATGAATAGCTGCATTAGTGATGCCATTTTAATATACTGAGCATGTTCAGATTTAAAAATGAGGAGCAGCTGCTGAGCTGAAGTCAAACAAATGCACTTCAGCCTAAATATACAAATCAACTGTGTTTAAAAGAATAGTTCAGTACACTCACTCACTCACTCATCACTCACTCACTACTCACACAAGCAACACTCACACACTCACACACTCACCACCACACACACACACACACACACACACACACACACACACCACAACACACACATCACATGTTATCATACTCAGCTGTGATTCACAGACTGCAGTGACTTGAGACATGATGAATCTTCACAGACTATCCTGACTATTGTGAGTTATCGCTCTGTCTGTATTTGTAGAACAAGTTGTCTAAACACAGTCATTCATTTCCTGCAGTCTGTGAACAGCTCAGCACCGGTGAGACGTCCAGACGCTAACGTATTGACTATGTGTCCGTCTTATCTGGTTTGCTGATCGGCTCAGTTAAGAAGTCTGATGCTACAGTCAAGGGATATCTAAGATGTACACAAAACTCTGGTGCGCACGCCCACCCACAACATCACACACACACACACACACAACCAAGATCATCAATAATGAAATCCACTCATTGATCCCTCACAGCTCTTGCTCTGTACACAGTGCATTTAAACTAATGTTACTTAAGATACTAAAATTTCAGTAGCCAGAAACAATACCATTGAAATTTCATTAACACTTTCGATACCACTGCAAAACAAATATGCTCATGAACATATTTCTTCATAAATTTAGCCTTTAAAAAGGGCACTTGTCAACAGTAACATTAAAGGGGTCCTATTATGCTCTTTAACAAAGTCTTGATTTTGTTTTGGGGGTGTACTAGAACAGGCTCTCATACTAGGTTGTTTGAAAAACACATAATTTTTCACATAATTTACATAATTAAAATACCTCTCTCCCCAGCCTGGCACAAACGGCTCGAATAGTTCCTGTCCACTGAAAGCCCGTCTTCGAATAGAAAGTGCTGTGATTGGGTAGCTGGGCCTGTGTGTGTTGTGATTGGCAGCACTCGGCGCCTGGTCGGGAAATGTCATGCCCCTTACCATAGCCGCCTGCAAGCTTCAGAGTAAATATTGCGTCAAAATCAAAGTAATTTGAGCGCGATTTAAACCCGGATGATTGAACCACTCTAAGTTCGTCTGCCTTGTGAAAGCTAGCGTGTCTCCGACATAGTGATAACACTCGTTGCCTTCTCTAGTGCAGCTCAACCAGGTCTCGTCCCATTCGTCGATATTTGTGATATCACGAAAATATTCGTTGTAGTCCAAAGAGTCGTTCGTTGTAGTTTTTGAAAAGTGATTTCCGTTAAATAAAATATCTCCTTTTGAATTGGACTTTGAGCTTTGTAACTTCGCAGCTCTTTTTTATGGTCAGCATAACAGGACCCCTTTAATAGCATAAATATGATATTATACTAATAATTAACTTATAAAACTTAAGAAATATGGCTCAATAATCAAGAACTAACAGTGCATTTAAATGCAGAGCATTTAATAATAGGTAACGCTGATTATACAAATGCAGTTTCTTACTGTTAACTTCTTTTCTAATACTTTAATGTACATTAAAGTGACACTGAATTGTTAAAAATGTATTAATAGTATTTAGAAATTAACATTAAGATTAACAAAATGCTGAAAAAATTAAACTGAACCTTAAGTGATTATTATTTATGTTTATATAATTTTCTTATAAAGTTAGATTATGATTCATCTAACTAGATATTACTATTAACAAAGCTAAACTGTTAATTTTCCTCTAGATCCTTTCCACAGTTATTTATTTTAATCAATTTTGAAAAGGTTAAAAACGCAAAGGCTTAGCGTTGCCTTAACTGCCATGTGGTACAGTTGTTAAGGAGGAAGTAAGGCTTTGAATTTCACACTACTACTAGTTTACATATTCCTCAACCTACAGGACAGGGCCCATTACATAGTCATCCAGCACACAACCAATATTACACAAACATGTGATTTTACCTAAAAGCCCAAAGACTTTGAACGATGAGGCGTTGTTGGCTTTGTGATGAATCAGCCGGAAAGAGGACCACCAGTGTTCTCATGTCAGATGCCGTGTGTTCTCGTGTCTTGGTTCCTTCAGCAGTCAACGGCTGACATGCGGATGACATTAAGAGAGGCAAAGAGTGGGAGCAACGAGGGAGTTAAATCACCTCAACTGTGAGGAAACAGGAAACGAGCGGGGACCATTCCTGGAACCATGGAGGCAGCACTGCTGAGTGGCCTGGCATGTAGCCTGCTTAAAAAGACAGAATAATAGACAGAGCCTGAACAATCGAGCTCCGAGCACAGAGGTATAGAGGATTACAGATGAGAGATAGCAAAAGTGTGAGAGAAAAAGGTCTCGCTGCTCCCATGAGAAGGAAGGCCATGCAAAGGGCAGCGTGTGTCTTGTGTTAGCCACTTAAAGTGAGCTTATGAGCAAACACAATTCCTGTGGCAACCTCAGGCACACATTAGCTGCTGGAATGGATGTGTTTCATATGAGGACATCCATAAAATCACCCTAATGTTGTTTCTCCTGTGTATGCAAATACACTACTGCTCAAAGATTTCAGCAAAGATGCATTAAATTGATCCAAAGTGACAGTAACAACATCTATGGTGTTAAAAAAATATTTCTAATGCACATAAATTGCACTTTCTACTCATCAAAGAATCTGAAAACAATTATTAGAGCTTCCACAATAATATTAAGCAGCACAACTGTTTTGAACATTGATAAAGCTGCATATTAGAATGATATGGATTATGTGACACTGAAGATTGGAGTAATGATGCTGAAATTTCAGCTCAAAAACAACAACAAAAATCTTAAAGACCCCAAACTTATAAACAGTACTGTAGTTTTGTAAAGGAAAAAATATAATATGATCCATTTATATTTATTATTCCTTACATATTTTGCTAAAAATATATGTAATTTGCAATGTGTAGACCACAAAAAACATGGTTTTAAAATTAGCATCCAAAACACCAATCATCCGATGGAATTAGTGTGTGTGTGGAACAGACTCACTGGTCACGGTGACTGTGAATCAGCCATTGAGGAAGTGTGCAGGGATGTCTGACCACGAAACTCAACTTTCCAAAGGAAACACACGTTTGAAGCAAGGTCATCTTTCCAACAAAAACACACATTCACACAGAAAGCTAGATAGCTAGATAGATAGATAGATGACAATTAAAAACACTGATATCCCTAATAACAAACACTGTTGCCAACTCTTGCGAGACAAATAAGCAACAGCAGCTTCAAAAACAAGCCCAATGTTTTTTGATAATTTATTACCATCAATATAATTTATTATCAATTATTTGTTACCAATAAATGAGCCCGCAACATATTAAACTGAAACTGCCCTTTTATCTGAAAAGTAAAAACATAAGTTATTTTACAAAAATCAGCAAACTGCAACAAAGCGGGAACAAAACTAATCTCCAATCACCTGTGAGCAGAATAGGATTGGACAGATGGAGGAGAAAAACACAAGAGCTTCAAAGGGGAGCTGTAACATAGCCACATATTTATAGCCTACTAAAATATTGGCTATTCGAACCAAATCTACTCTTAGTATTAGTATAGGCCTACTTGTTTTTTTTTTGTTTGTTTGTTTTTTTACAGCCCTTGATAATTAATACATTACAAAAAAATTTAATTGTAAAAATGAAACAGTCGGTCCTCTCGTATACTATATCATCGCTTGGATTACAGCGTCACGCACCTTCTTTTTGAACGTGATTTTTCTTCAATCCCTCATTGAAGAAAAAAAAAAGAAGGCACTTGCGGAGGGGGCGGAATATTTGACAAATTACGCTACAGCACTTAAATTTTTGCACTGATTGGCTATTAACTGTGAGCAGACAGAGTGTCAATCAATGCATTGGAGAATACACTGAACATAAATGAAAAGAAACAAAGTTGTATGTCAGGTTTTCCTAACAAGCAACCATATTTTTTTTAAATAAGCCCAAAAAACTGCAACCCGCGACCCGGGATTTTTTCACGCAACTTTACAAAAAAAGAAGCCCAAAGTCACGTATAATACGCGGACTTGGCAACTCTGATAACAAACAACAAATCAAATGCCATTAATTCATGATCCTAAACCAACTTTCAACATAATAAAGTTCACCGGTCAAAGGCTTAGAAAGTGATGAATTCCTTGGAGCAATTTCATGTCTGCACTTGCCCATCCACAGCAGTTCTCATGTCACACCATCAAACAGCTTCACAGACACAACCAGGAAGTCTTACAAAGGCCTTTGGTGGAACAAAGCGGTAAAAACTACCCCCTTTTCCTTGGAAGGAAACATTAAGTACTGAGAATTTATCTCTGAAATGACGAAGACTCAAAGCTATTATATAATGCTATTCAAAAATCCACAAACGGGAGGGCAAAGATACCAACAAAGAGCTATAAATATGACTCCTGAACTTAAAATCACAGTCCTCTGGTTAGCAATGAACAGGGCAACCGAGTGCATATGGTTCAGAGTCTGCTGGCAGTGAATATAAATGCATCACACAGTTCAACATGAGGCAGATTAAACTGTCATGACGCAATATCAGCATTTCTATCCTGTGATAATACCAAAAAAAGTCGCCCCACTCTTAGTCTTTTTCCTTGCACCGATATGTGCACACACACACTCACAAACCACACACAGATCATCTTAATCCGTGTGTTTGAATATGATCCCAAAGGGAGTGGAGAGCGCCAGATGTGTAAGGCCAGGAACAATCCATCTCAGGATCAGATTCACTGATCTACTCTAACATAACCAGCTGCTCATAACTATCTTCTCTAACTTGAGGATCAAAGTTTATCCAAGGCTGCATTAGATGATCTGAAAAGGTTCCTGTGTGGTAGGTCATGTATAATCATGTATAATAACTGCAGACGGAAAATGCAAATAAACAATAAAACAAGAAATGAAACAATAATCACACACACACACACACACACACATATACAGTATGACTATATAAATATATATATAAAAAAATAAAATAAATGGGTTCAATTCATACTAATATAAAATCATTTAAAATAAATATACAAATATATAAACACAAAGTTATAAATTAGAAGAATTTCATATATTCTAGATATGCTTCTAATTTAAACAATTCGTTCATTAGCTTGTGGAAACACATTAGCTTGTGTAACTTCTTTTTTAATCTGTTCCGTTATTTAAACAAATACAAACACCCCCGTTTTATATTTATTGCACAATTAAATTAAAATCAATTGTGCTCTGAACGATTAAGCATTTATAAAGCAGGACACATCTTGGTAATGTTTTTAAAAAATAAAAACTTTTTATATCACAGATAAAGATTTCACAATTATGATGTCAGCAGCGTGATGAGCATGAAGATGAATACAGAACATGCTGTAACGTTCCACTATATGTGTGCATATGGTCCCCTGAGAGGAAGCAGTAAGTCAACAGGACATACGTGTTGTGTGAAAATATCATTTTTGGCAGGTTTACATGTAAATCCAACTCATGAAACAAAGGATGTGGCCTATGTGTGTGTATCAAAAGCCTGTCGGTACTTCATTTGTTTCATCTGGAACACGTGGTTATTGTGTCTCAAATTTCCGTAACACCTCAAAGACAAACTGGTGGACTGTTTTCCCCTCAGAAGGGAGACGGTGTAAATATAGCAGGCAGGAAAAAGCTCTTCGGTGCACAGACAGCCATTCAACTGTTACTATTTTGGATAAAGCAACTTCCTGTTTATGACACACCGTCTACAACGTCACATCGACACCAAAGCAACATCCCAGATAAGATATCGACACAGATTCAATGCTTTTTCAAGTTTCCATTTAGTTTTGCCCATTTTTCTTGGGTTCGCAAATTCGAAAAAATATTTGGCATCCTGAAAAAGAAACAATATAAAAGGAACAAGCATATCTACACAGAGGAAGCAGGTCAAATATCAATGTCATTTCAGTATGTTACTCCTCTTCCTCCCAGGTCTGCAGTTTGGAATCCGAAACGTCAAAAAATTAAGTTCCCCTAAAAACTAAAAAAATGATCACCAATTAAGGTTAGCAGCATATCCAAAGTCAATAGAAAGCAAACTTCTCTAAACTCAGGGAGATGTTTGGTTAGTCATTACCTATTGGAGCCATGTATTTAGTTATATTTACTTGAACTACAGTTTTTCCAGTTAAGGTCACTTTTCTTCATCTTTTATTTGATATGTCAAGCCTCACCTCTAAAAACACAAAAATAGCGGCACAAATAGAAGTGAGAACGTCAATGACAGAAACCGGTATTTCTTAATATATTTCACAAGGTTCATAAAAGGCATGTAGGAATGATGAGAGCCCATTCATTTAAATATGACCTTCACATTCCTGGACGTTCTCAATCATCATTCACATTACGATATAAAAAGGCTAACAGCAGTGCCAGGTAAACGTGGGAGGACAGAATGCATTTATTTGGATCGCTCAGTCTGTGATAAACACTCAGTAGGGTAGATTCCATGGTGACAGGTCTGTGGGTACGGCACCCCTTCATGTCTTTCTTTGTAAGCTGGAATTGTAAACATCTCCACACTTCACTCACTGACTCAGACTAAAAATCTGGACTTGCTCAATAGAGCTGTTTTCATAACTGGTGTAATAATCGAATGACAATGGTGGAAGGTAGCATTGTCAGAGTGCCGGAATAAAACCACAAGTAAATTTCTGAGATGGATGATGGGAAACATTTTGTAAACAAAATCTAAAATTACATTTCAGAAAAAGTATTTTCGGTAATTGTAAACAATAGATAACTAAAAAAACGATTTTGAAATTGTCTGGTATTTCTCTATTTTTGACATCAAAATAATTTATCTTTCTATTCTTTGTTATTTCTATGCTTTGTTCTTTCATTCTCACTCACTCTCTTCTTTAGTTTTATTGTCCGCTATATCCTTTGTTCTTTATATCCCTCATTTTTTTCGTTTTATAGTTCACTCAATAATTCTTTCGCTCGGTCTATCTTTCATTCATGTCTTATCATCCATTGTTATTTCACTCTATCCTTCTTTCTGCCGCTGTATCGCTCTCTCTATCCTTCACTCTTTTGTTCTGTCCTTCACTCTCTCTGTTGTTCTTTCCTTTTATCCTTCATTCTATCTTTCATTCTATCCTTCATTCTTTCTATTGTTTGCTCTATCCATCTATCTATCTATCCCTGATGAGATTTTTTACGATTTTTAAATAAATCAAACCATAAACTTTGCTACTCTCAATTTTCATGTTGAATGTCCTGAACTCATTTTGCTGAAACCATTATGACAAACAGGCCTCGTCTTGCGGCCAAACACTTTAAAACAAACTTGGGTTTTAAAATATCCAAATATGTGTTCCGTCTCCTACTGGGACAACAGATAAAATGAGTGACACCTGAATCCAGCACCTGATCGGGATGGGTTAATGAGGGGGCCACTGGTCTTCACTCCACACACATCGATTTCAGGAGAGGCCTCTGAGAGTAAAGAGAAAAGTGCCGTGGTGTTAAAAGGATTTGCTTCTTCAGTAAATCAATGGAGCTCTCGAGTAGCACGGTCACCGGGGAGGTGGTCGGTCATGCGGGTGAGAGTGGAAATGGATTTTACCAGAAAGTCATGCAGACACATTTGCATGGCTACAAGAGGCAACTAAAAAATAGCCTCCGTCAAAGGCAATTCACTTAGGACAGCCAGTTGAGGAGTCAATACAGGATTTGCTTAGATTTATTCTGGAGGAAAAATAGCAGCTGGTCAATAAATGGGATGCCTTACGTACTGTACATACTATATAGTATCAACACAGGACAATGACCAAAACTTTTTGCTTTTTCTTAGCATAAAATGCTATTAGTAATTCTGTGTCACCCTAATGTCTGGCTTGAGATAATTTAGGGAGTGGAAAAGCATAGCTGGGCCTCATATTCATAAGGAATTAAAATAGCAATGATTTTCTGTAACACTATTAATACAGATCTCTCTGTCCTTCTGAAAAAAAAAAAAGCACACAGTCCTATCAAACACAGCCAGGCTCTACAACAGATCTTATGGTTACTCTAAAATGCTTTTCAGTGCAATAACGTCATCAAAATAGATGAAAACAATTAGTCTGACCAACATTTTAATATCTAAACCAACCATCTAAGCAATTAAGCATTGGTAAGACCATTAAACCCGCGGTTGCCATGGCAGCTAAAGACTCTGCGGTATTCAAAAGCTTAAGCCTTCAATAAATCAGCAGTGAAACGTTTCTGCTTATTTTGCACTGTGGAAAAAGAGTACAGGCCAAATTTACTCAATTGTTTGGAGTTCCCAAATGGACTTTATAAGCAAATCCCATCCACATACTGAATCAAAATAAAAACTCAGGGCCTGGGAAAGGGTGGCGCTACTGCTGGACCTGAGGAGTGCATGTGTTTAACCACAGACCGCCTGCTGGTTTGGCTGATGGCCAGTTCCCTCATGCTTCACCAAAACACTTCCATCGCCCATCAGCTGCCTTCATTATGGAGGAGGATGAATCAAAGTGACCACACCACAGTCATTAAATTCTCTTTATTTATCAGATAGGTTGAGAAGAGCTAATGAGAATCAGGGTGGGACTACCAAACATACTCATTAAAAATGCTTAAATAGATCTGAGTGGGAACAGGGCATATCAAAGCTTAATAAATGTCCAAGTCTGTACTTGAGTAACACTGCGAACACAGCCACATATCAGGGCCCTAAATTGTAAAATATGTATGACAATTACTAAAAATCAATTTTCCTGAACACAACAAATACAGTGTGAGTCACAATGTCTGAGTTGCAAGAAAAGACTATTATGAACTGGAAAATGACTGTTATGAGTCAGTCAAAAATATTAATGAAACCTGTGACTGATACAGACTAGGGGTCAACCGATTATCGGCCTGGCTTATAGTGATTGATATCAGTCAATTTTTAAAACTGATTTGCCGATTAAATAATTTAAAGCATTTAAAGAAAGTTTTTTGTCAGAAAGGTGATTATTCTTAATCTGGACAATTTTAATTTTTACACCAGACATATATATCTGTTCAAAATATCGGTTATCAGACTACTTGATCTGTAATACTCGGTATCAACATCGGCCCTCAAAAGCACATATTGATCGACCCCTAATTCAGACTTGGAGGCAATACTAAGTTTACAACTGACTCCCATACTGAATCGAGAATAATTTTTTGTCTTATTCAAAATGAACCGGTAAGCTTTTATCGTCATATTTATTTTAGGTTAGTGAGACTTACACCAGTCTGTTTATTGACAGGTTGTCACATATTTACAAGAAACATTTAACACACGAATTTGTTTAAATAAATCAATAACCGTATTCTAAAAAAACTTTTTATATTTTACAAAAATAAAATAGGTTTTCTTCCTAAACAAGCAGAAATATTCTTTCAAAACAGACTGATATTGATAAGGCGCATATACAATAAGGACAACTAGAGTAACAGCATCAAATTGGAACAAATTTATAATAAATACAACTAGAAAAAAATACCCTATAACGTAATTTGTCAGTCTGTGTACTAAAACATCATTCATCTCGGCACACAGAAGTGACTGTTAAAGCATAAGTAAGAAAACTTTATACTCAATGAAGTGAAGAGATGCTAAACAATCAGCTTTATACTATCATAATATCATTTGTCATCTAAAAAGTAGTTTGGCTCCTAAACGTTTTGTGATAGGGATTTTTTGTTGTTGTCTGCAGCCCTGAACATCCATAGAACATACACAGAGCAGAGGGCATCAACAGTAACCACTAAAGGCAGTGTATCACATGCCAAGCATTAACATAAGGAACTTTTACCATAAAACCATAGAAGAATATCTTAAATCTTATAGGTGATGTATCTGACCTCCAGGCTGCACTTTACACCAACCACTTTCCACACACATGACTGCGCAACAGCCCCCAAGGGTCAGTGCTCGTGGGCCACTTTACATTTCATTAGCCGTGTATTTACTACACTTCTCAAGCAGCTGAGACATTCCATAAACACTTTAGGGAAGGAGCACAGAAGGCCCTTTTAGTCCCACCAGGAAAGCTGGGTAAGCCCCAGAGGGGGATCAGGGCAAATAGCAGAGGAACAGTGGAAAGTTAAACCTTGTATCTTTACGGTCTTGCTTGATATTATCAGTGTAAAGTTCAGTGTCTAGGTTTTTTTTTTTTTAGGTTGAACAGTTACAGTACTGTACAGTAAGTGTTCATCCTCAAATATTGTAAACAATATAAAAGTTATGCTTACATTTTTTGCATACATATTTAAAATGAAAAAAGTAGTATCAGATGACAGAATGAATACAGTAGATTGTGTAAAACAGGTTTTTCAGTGTTTTGATAACTATTGATTTGTTAATTGATAAATTCATGTTCATAATTTAGAATCTTTAAAAAATGTGCATATCAACTCTGATACAGTCAGCTTTATAAGGTTAACATCAATCAGAAATCTGAAGACAGGCAAAAGGACAAGAAAGTCGTGGTAGTACAGGGAGGCAGCCGAGGGTTATGATGTTACTGTGAATCACGGGGGACCGACAGAACAGAAAGACAAAGAAAAGTAGGTTGGATAGGTTACGCTGCTGGGGGAAAATGTAGGAGAGGGGGTGGTCCTGTAGCAGACGAGAGGGGCTGGTGCAGAATTAGGACGGAAGGTGACATGGCTGAGTAAGACGAGAACCACAATGTACAGCACGTTAAAATAACAAGACTGCACTGTGCTGAAGACCTCAGGGGAAACACAGCACTGCCTGATTCAGTCACTGTGCTAAATGTAATGAATAAAGAAATGCATGCAGGAATGGAAATATATCAGTAACATATTAGTTATTGGCTGATATTAGAGATTTGCATATTTAATTGTGCATGCTCGTTTCTCATACTTTTACATTAAGATTACATAGGCAAACATAAAAGTAAAAATACCATTCAAAAGTTTAGGGTTGGTAAGATTTTTCGTAATGTTGATTAAAGAAGTCTCTCAAGGCTGCATTTATTTAGCTAATCAAAAATACAGTAAAAAATATGAATATTGTGAAATATTAATACAATTTAAAATAACTTTTCGATTTTAATATATTTTAAAATGTAATTTATTCCTGTGATAAGAAATCTTAATTTTCAGCATCATTACTCCAGTCTTAAGTGTCACATGACCCTTAAGAAAGCATTCTGATATGCCGAAAATACCCATATGCTGAAATACCTACATTATTAAATTGGAAAGGGTTGGAAACAAATTTTAAAACCATTAAAATGCCAACAGAATCCACATGAAGTCAGAAAAACACTGATTTCAAACCCCAGAAAAGCCAGTTCTTCAGTGTCCATTTGAAGTAACAACCCCACTGAAATAGTTTCATGATGATGATGATGATGCCGTTTACTCTTGCCAACAGGGCCCTATTGCAACTATTTCCATCATTGACATCGTCCTCTGTAATCAAGAGACTATTCTGCCTTTGTGACAAGCAAACAGTGTGTGAAAAGGAAGAGGCTGTTTTGGTGGAACACCGACAGCAATTTTCAGACTTGTGTCAGTCATATCTGTTTGTTGAGGTAGTTGTTGAGATTTATTTTATATTTATATTGTAGTTGTTCCTCTTTAACAGAACAAACTGTAGTGATATTTGAAAGGGGTCATATGATGTTGTTAAAAAGAACATTATTTTGTGTATTTGGTGTAATGAAATGTGTTTATGTGGTTTAAGGTTAAAAAAACACATTATTTTCCACATAATGTAAATTATTGTTTCTCCTCTATGCACCGCCTTTCTGAAACACGTCGCTTTTGCAAAGCTCATCGTTCTGAAAAGCGAGGTGTTTGATTGGCCAGCTATCAAATGCGTTGTGATTGGCCGAATACCTCAAGCGTGTGATGGAAATGTTCCACCCCTTACCATACTGTGATGCCCTGTCCGGCCAGAGCGATGAGACAAAACCATTAAAACCCATTATAAACGCGGCATTTGTTGCATCCAGTGGGGACATAATTGCGGATTATAATGATTTATACTGTCTTTTTACTCATTGCGTTGCATCGCGCCGTGTAAACATAAAACCATGTCTTCATTTGTGATCGGAGAAATGACGAACTACAAGTGCTACTCTTCACTGCTCAAAACTCGCTTTTGAATAGTCAGGGGCAAATTCTTTAAATATAAAAAAAACTTACTTGCAGTAAACGTAAAAGTCAGAACAGCCGGCATTGTAGTCAACTCTACCAGGATCAGTAAACAGTCCTCCATAAAAGGCGCTGGACACATCTGAATATTTGGGTTGGAGTGTTCTGGAACAACTTGGTGTTGTAAATACAACTTAATCACTGATTTCGTGTCCTCTTTTGGAATGCCAAACAAAGTAGCTTCGCTTTCACAAAGAAACAGCGTCACACACCGCGGCGTTGAGTGGCGGAGGCAGAGGCCTAGAGGTGAGCCGCGGCCTAGAGTATGCGGAGGCCGGCTTGAGTGAGCAGAGGCGGGCGGGCTTGAGTGAGCGGAGGCCGGTGGGCTTGAGAACGGCGTGGTGGGTGGGCTTGCGGCAACCACATGTGCCGACCCCGGCTGACTCCGCTTCGTCCACTGTGAAAGCCGATCCGGCGATCGACAGCGCGAAGTTGATGTATTTCCTCAGCGACCAGCACGGATCAGCTCTAGGCATGACGAAGCGGATATCGTCCTCTTTTGGAAGGCCAAAGTAGTTTCGCTTTCACAACGAAAACACATAGCGCCTTCACGACATGGCGGCGGCGGCATCAACAATACTACAGCGAGAATAAAAGTTACACCTTCTTTCTTTGCGTGAACATTTGGGCGGCGTTATGCAAATCTTCCCACATCGTGATGTAGATATGTGGGGGCATGTTAGAACGAGCTGTTTTAGGTAGGCGTGGTTGTCTTAACTTTTATAAAGAATATCTCTTTGAATTTGAGACTTTAGTCTTTGCAACTTTACAGATCTTCTTTATGCACCAAGAGCTTGTAACACTCCAAAGAGAAAGGAAAAATTGAAATTGCATCATATGACCCCTTTAACAGACATACTATAGTAAAGGTTGACACTCCAAAAAAAGGACAGCCTTTCAATATTTCCTTTCCAAACTTCCTGTTTTAATACAGAAAGCAGACCTTGTCAAATCATTCCATGAGGTATTTATGCCCATATATAAAATTCTTAGAAAGCAGCTAATTCCCCAAGATTATACATGGTTTTAGATGTGTTGTAACTGTTTCTTCCCATATATGGGTTTACATATGTGCTGCATAAAACAACACACCAGTGTGTTTGTGTACAGTAGAGTGGGAAGCTCCTCCCATTAAATGACAGTGAAAAAGAGGTGCTCTTTCCCCTGCAGCTGGTGATGGTGGTGCAGGGCTCTCCGAGACCCGTGCCAGCTGGACCCATGCCCATCCTGGCCTCGCCCTGCCCCAGGGGCGTAGCCATCATTTCAGAAGTGAGGGGGACAGAACTGTTTATCCATCTATATATATTAATATATATATATATATAGTATATAATATAGAGATATAAACATTACCATATAACAAATTTGCGTATCTATTTAAACCTACCAGTCAAAAGTTTTTGAACAGTAAGTTTTTTAATGTTTTTAAAGAAGTCTCTTCTGCAGCCTGCATTTATTTGATCCAAAGTACAGCAAAGCAGTAATGTTGTGAAATATTTTACTATTTAAAATAACTATTTTCTATTTTAATACATTTTAAAATGCTGCGTGATCAAGCCGGAATTTCAGCATCATGACTTACTCTAGTCTTTAGTGTCATATGATCCTTCAGAATCATTCTAATATGCTAATTTGC
The DNA here is from genome assembly GCA_018155175.1 of Sinocyclocheilus anophthalmus. Taxonomy (NCBI): domain Eukaryota; kingdom Metazoa; phylum Chordata; class Actinopteri; order Cypriniformes; family Cyprinidae; genus Sinocyclocheilus; species Sinocyclocheilus anophthalmus. Next base: position 70,545 of record JADLZN010005622.1, read on the forward strand.
TGTTCAAGAAACATTTATTATTACTATTATTATAGAATTGTTTCTTGAGCAGTATATCAGAATGATTTCTGAAGGATAGTGTGACTGGAGTAATGATGCAAAAAATGTAGCTTTGAAATCACTATAAATTACATTTTTAAATATATTCAAATAGAAAACATTTATTTGAAATAGCCTAGTAAAAATATTTCTAAATGTTACTGTTTTTGCTGTATTTTTGATCAAATAAATACAGATTTGGTGAGCATTAGAGACTTCTTTAAAAAACATTAAAATCGTACTGTTCACAAAAACGTTTGACTGGTAGTGTATAGGCCACTTAAATTTTCTCTCATTTCTAGCTTTTAATTGGCTTAGAAATCAGATAACTTCTGGACAATAACCAATAATAATGATTTGTTTATATACTACAAACACTTTTTTTTATCACATAATAAGGCAGAATAGTTTCAATACTGTAATAAATGCTATGTCAGTTAGCACTGCATTGTTCATATACTTTATTTATTACCTGGAGATGACTTGACAAACACAAATAAACCATATTGTCGCAATCGTATGTTTAAAGCCTTCATGTTTCCAAACGTTTCTGTTTTTCTGAAAACAACTGTTTTCATACAGCCATAGCTAGACACTTTTGTCCATATTAGGAATTTCCTCATACGACTTTCTGCGCGAGAGCGCCTCCGGCTTCGAGTATGAATGAAACATACACTGCACGGAGTGTTTAGCGCTCCGTGATGTTCATCTCGCCTTATTCTGGGTCTGAATAAAACATCAGATCATGCACAGACTATCCTGTCTCTTTGAATTTAAATCTATATTTATTCACACCGGCTCTTGAAAACCTCTATGCGAACACACTTGCCCGAAAAAGTGCGGGGGACGAATTTACGTGATATTAAAAGTGGGGGGGGACACGTCCCCCACGTAATCTACTCCCCTGCCTGCCCCCATTTACACAGCCCGACCCCCAGGACAACAGGTGACACACAAACAGTCACACATAGAAAAAGGGCCAGTTAGTGTGTCTTAGGGCACTGGTAGTGCTTATTACAGCTTAATACACCACACAAGTAGACTGTTTGAAAAGAAGCAAATTACATGCAGCGGTTGCTACTACTGTCAGGCTTTATGTGCACATGGTGCACGTTTGATGTTGTACGAGCGGTATTTCTGATGTTGTGGCTTTCGGTGGATTTATGGGCTCTGGCAGATGATAAAATAGAAAAACAACAAGAAGGATAAGAGCCAGCAAATACCTCTCACTATTTCCAAAGCCTTACTGAATTTGAACCACAGATTCTGTTTGCAAAGCCTCAAAAATAGAATGTCATAAATGTTACAAAAAACAACATTAAACCAAAGATAATGTGCATTACCACCTGGATTTCCATGCAGCAGGGTTGTGCGCTATTCAGAATTTAATTCAGAATGTCTTTAAAATTTCAACCGAAATTCTGAATTTGAGGTAACAAACCGGATAAAGAATTTTGTTACAACGAACTGAAATTTGAAGAAATTCAGACAGATAGATAAAAGGACAGAGCAACCAACAGAACAAAAGCGAAGAATAGAACAGAACCAACAGAATAGAAGCGAAGGACAGAGCAAATGATAGAAAGAAAAAATGAAGGACAGAGTGAATGACAAAGGATAGAGCGAACAACAGAATGAAAGAACAAGGGATAGAGTGAACAATTGAATGAAAAATTATAGATAGATAGATAGACAGATTCTAATTCAGACTCAGGAACTGAAAGGTAGCCAATTCTTTAATCCTGAATTTTCCCCAACCCTGCCATGCAGAACTCACAAGCCTGAAAAAAGCTGTATTTTCTAGCCAGACTTTTTTACAGCTCAAGCCAGCATGCAGAGTGAACTCAAGAGTCTGTGAGGACTTTAACAAAGGACTGTTTATTTTAATAATACAGGCAGGATTAGGTTCTGTGCCAGGGCCAGTGTGTTCCTAAGAGGTGACTTTTAACACCCAGTTGACGGAAGAGAAATCTGCCAATTTTGCTGCCAAGAAAAATGCCAACGGTAAAACTATAAGAACCCCCTGATCTCCTTCACTGACTGGTTCTGTCAGCATAATGCCCACAAAGACAACCTCAATCCATTTCGAGCAAAACACTTGTGATCGATCACGACAGCAATCGCCTTTTCACCACTGTGAATGAGGTGGATTCTGAAACATGAGTGAAAAATAACTTTTACCACAGAAGAGATCTAAGGAACATTTTTATTGTGGGTGTTACCTCAAGAGATTTCCATCAAGACGTCTCTTCCTTGTTGCAAAATAACCTCTGGCATGTATCAGTCACTTTCGTGACTATAGACAATGTATGACACTTATATAAGTATCATTAAATTTTATAGTGCATTCATATTAAAATGCTGCCGTGGGGATTTTCAGAAATATCAGGGCAGTTACCACAGACTGTGGCACAGCATGTGCTTGTTTGACAAGCACACGTGGCTGCAGTGCCCGCTGATGTTTACACGAGGGAGGGGCACTAGGTGAGCTTGACTGAAAATTTCGAGGACTAAAATCTGCGCATCACGCTCTCGGATCACTCTCTTTCAGGGTAATGGATCTAACGGAGAACGTCTTCTTTCAAGACTCGAAAGTGCCGTTTTTGAACAGCTCGAGGGCATTAGATTAAGATTGCAGAAAATAATTTTGGGAAAGCTTACAGACAGCCTGAAGAACGGCTGCACTTCCCACTGGTGTAAATCACGATCCTGTCACTGAAACACAACTTTACACTGATCATTTGCAATTTGCTTGTGGTGTGCTGAGTTTGCAGCTCTGCGCGCTCTCTGCCTGCTTACGTAACTAGAGCTTGGACTGAGCTGATGAGCTCTTTTCTGCTCGAAAGGAGAGAAATCTGCTCTTGGCTCTGAAGTCTTCTCTCAGTTCCTTTTTGTCATATTGCACTTAGAAAATTGAACTTAAAGAGTTACTGTCTTCTTCACTATTTCATAAGACATTAAGACAGGCAGAAATCATAATCTCCAATTGTAGGCTATAAAGCAAAGAAAACGCATAATAAAACGAGATGTGAACCAACATGAGCAATGCAATTATGATGTATTCAGCTTGATCTAGATTGTATCATTACTGAGCTCATGCGAAATCATGTAAAACTAATGTTGTTTTGAGACTCTAAGGCTCAGTTAAAATGGCTTGATATGACATATCTATATGATTTTAATTCATTATAAACAAAATTTCACTTTGAAAACATGCTTCAAATGTTCTCCACGAAAAATGGACACTACATAGACTAGTAGTAGAGTTCAATTGGGGTCATTTTTTAATGTTTTTGAAATAATTATCTTATGCTCACCAAGGTTGCATTTATTTCATTAAACATAACTGTTCTCTATATAGTTTAAAATGTAATTTATTCCAGTGATGCAAAGCTGAAATTTCAGCAGCCATTACTCTACTCTTCAGTGTCACAAGATCCTTCAGAAATCAATCAAATATGCTGATTTGGTGCTCAAAAAGATTTATTATTATTATTATCAATCAGAACAGTTGTGCTGCTTAATATATTTGTGAGGAAAACTTTTCTAACAATCTTTTGATTAATTTAATACACCCTTGCTAAATAAAAGTATTATAAAAGTATTCATTTAATTTATTGTACATCCTTAGGGTCTCTGGGACCCCAAATTAAGTCAATCTGAAGTTGCAAGAGTGTGAATGATTGTTCAAATGAAACTGTTAAAAGCAAAAACTACTTCTGAGTGCAAGACAGCTTCATACTGACACTTTGCTACAAACTACATTTCTTCTTTGCATTGTGATGACCCACAAGAGAAAAACCAGACTGAATGGCTACAATAGCCTACATACCATTTGCATTGTGATCCTACATTGAAATGCATTATAGCTCCCATTCACAATGAAGAACCATTCTTTGTGTTTCCATTCAAACCAATATAACCACAGATGTCTGATCGTTTAGTCCAAGTGACATCTTCAGTTCCCCACTTAATTTGTTTCTTGTAATTAGCTTTTTACCCCTCCCCCAAGAAAAAAGCTTTGCTAAATTCATCATGCTGGATGACCCCTTTAGCTTAATTATCCCTAGGCAGGACAACAATACTAATGTGAACTGACGCATAAATGCTCTGAATGGACAGAGAGTGAGCGACTGCACTGCCTCAGGCCATTCTTGGCCTCAAACGCTGCAGATCCGACCAGTCGTATCATGACAGTGAGATAAGGAGCAGGAGAAACCACAAGGAGAGCTCACATAAAGAATAAAGATAGTAGAGGGCTAGAAACGTAGATGGAAAAATAAAAACAAAAAAATATGGTTTGTGGATTTTTTTCAATCTTGGGTATAGGGGTTACTTGAGGATAATGGGAAATTTGACAGAAAAAAATAAGCTTTTTATAAAACATTTTTAGGTCAAAAAGTTAACTTTTTAACCGTTGATACTAATTACAATTGTAAATGTAATAATTTTATAATACATTTACCAAATTTGATGCTATTACAGTTTCATTCTGCTTTTTAAAAAAAAGGCTGGTTCAAAAGATTAAATCACAAATTAATTATCTTATTTTTCCCTGATTTAATTTTTTATTAAAGGGGTCATTATGCTCTTTTACAATGTCTTGAATTTGTTTTGGGGGTGTACTAGAACATGCTCTCATGCTTGGGGGTTAGAAAAACGCATTATTTTTCACATAATTTACATTATTACATCACCTTTCTCCCCAGCCTGGCACAAACAACTCGATTAGTTCCAGGTTTGATGAAGCTCCGCCTTCCGAAAAAAAAAATGTGATGTGATTGGTTAGCTGTCCCAGTGCGTTGTGATTAGCGAACAGCTTAGACAGTGTTTCATTACTGCCCCGCCATTCGCCAAAACCCACCAAAAGGTAATCCTGCTGACGGGTGCAGTTAACGTGGCGTCAACCCTACTTGCACATATTAGACGTGGTCAACGTTACTTGTTTTTTCCCTTTTTGCCTAAAAAATCACGTTTTGGGATACTTACATGGACCACACAATGTGTCAAAAACCCGGAAACAAGTTTTTCCCTTGCGTTTTTTCAAAAGTCCAATTTACCAGGAACCAACGTTTTCACAAAAACGGAACAAAAACCGCCCGCGTATTTACGTATTGCCAGGCCAGTAGTTGGCGCTGTCACCTTGTTAGTAAACAGTACCTGTTGCCGTGTATATGATGCGTCTCCGCTACTGGTTGTAATATGGTTGAGCAGCAACAACAACTACCATGTCACTACGCCCTTGCTTGTGTATGTTGTTGCACCTCTGCCATTAAAATTCGACCATTGTTACCTGCGATGCTACATTACCTAACAAGTACTACGCCCACCGCCCCAACTGACGTCACCGTTTCAAAGATACACGGAAACAAGAATGGTGGCGTTTTCAAAAAAAAACCTGCACCTTTGCCAAAACACGTTTCAAACATATGCGTTTCAGTCCCCCCAAAAACGCAGTTTGTCATGTAAAAAACGACACAGGCAACCAAATGCATAAAAAAGTTTACCGTTTTTTGGCTGAAACCGTTGTTGTTGTAAAACGCGCCCCTCGCTAGGATGTCAACACCGACTTAAAAATAACTGCATTACTATGTTACAGTACCCGGCATATGTATTATGTTTTTTGTTCTTTAATTTATAAACATTATAAGGAATATGCAGTGAAACCCTGTTATACCATTGAATACCCTTATGTACCCATAGTCCAGTGTTTCCACAGACTTGGCACTCATTTGTGGTGGGGGCACTTATATGCACAAATCATTCTCTGCAGGGCCGGAGGCGCTGTTGGAGTGATAGAAAATAAAGGGGGTTTTCCCCTGGTACAACGGGTGTACACAAACCAAGGAAAAGACTTAAACTTTCATATGGAAATCAACAATGAAAATTGAAAAACGGTATCCTACCCAATGTTTGTTTATTTTAGCTTTAAGCCCGTAAGCTTTTCAGCGAATGTTCCGGCAGGCTTGCCTTCTAGTGGCTTGTTCTAACCACGACCTCGCCCCTCCCCACCCCCCAACCATTCGAATTTCCGTAGGCGGGAATTATTTTAATGGGCCGCTTTATGATATCACAATACCCTGACAACAACGCTGTAGTCCAAACGAGCCGTTCGTTGTAGTTCTTGAAAAGGGATTTAAAAAAAATAAATAAATAAAAATCTCCCTTTGGAGTGGACTTTGAGATTTGTAACTTTGTAGCATCATTGTTTATGCCCCAAAAGTACAAGCTTCACACTGACTACCCAATCACAGAACGCTGAAAATAAAAGAGCATAATAGGACCCCTTTAATATTTTAAATAATAGTTAATACAAAGTACACATTTTCTAGATAATATCTTAATTTGTTTAGGATTTAGTGCAGTGACAACATAAAAACTCTTTTTCAAGGTAAAACTATTGTTCAATAGTTTTCCTCACACAATATAAATGGGTCTTTATGCATGAAATGTATACACATGCCATATATATTGTGTATAAATAATCACAAGGAGGTCACCATAATTGTAACTACTTGGTGTCAAAAAGTTTGAAAATGTTAAATAGGTTGCACAAGACCTATAAAAGACAAATAATTGGCCAAAAATGTCATTATAATGGATCTTTGTGCCTTTTCTTATTATTATACTCTCACTGCGAGACAGTGAAATCCTATCAACGTGCCACCAAACAGACAAAAGTAAACACTGCAAGAATGCTGTCTTACCCAGATCTCCAAGGAAACTGTTGCTAAAGTTGTTGGAGCCTCCATCAGCAGGCCAGATCTTGCGGACACCAACAACATTGGCGTTGGAGAGCGCTAGCTGTTGCTTGAGACGCTTTTGGGACTGTGGGGTAGGGGGGCTGCCACTTTCAAAAGACTGCTGGGAGTGCTGGGATGGAGAGCGACTCTTCTCTCTGTACATTCGGTAGGCGGTGGGGCTTGGGGACACATGGCTGGACTGCCCTGAGGAGAAGTCTTCTTCGCTGGATGTCAGGTTTTCATTGGAGCTGCAATCCGGCGTGTATCCATCCTCAAAACTTCCAGGCGAGTAAGACCGCCTGGGCCAGGTCAAGTGCAGGTCCTCTCCGTCTCCCATAATGCCCCCCACATAAACAGTCGTATAGGGCTGACAGTCTGACTGGTGCCAGTTCTGCTGAGGTGCTCTTCTTCCATTAAGTCTTACTGAACTGTCCTTGACAAACCCAGGGTTTAGATCAGGCTCCTCGTACTCACAGTTGTAACCACTGTCCATGGCTCTTTCATGAGACCGCTCTGGTTTACGGATGTCCCCAAAAGCAGTGGACAGATTACCTGGGACAGAATGCAAAGATCTCTTGCGCTCCATCTGCATAGCTTGACTGCCCAGACTACTTATCTTCCCTGAGACATCTCTATCATTTACCCGAACGAGACCTTTCTCGTGGTGGTACTCCATGTTGACATAGTAAGGCCTCTCACTTTTCCCCTCGCCAGATGTTTGAGAATTGGCTCTTCTGATACGTTCAAAGTTTGACCGAAGCGCAGCGACTCCCAACCCTGTGGTGACCTTCTCCTTTGGTGGAGACTCTGGAACAACATCCGTCTCATGGTGCGCAAGTCCACGTCCAGCAATGGGCCTGAGTGGAGCTTCAACGCTCCTTCTTTTGTATGGAGACATCCCGTCAACTTCTCCATCTCCGTTTTTCTGCCTGTCCAAGTCCGAGACATCACATCCCACCACCTCAACACAAGGCTGAGACTCATGGCTGTCCTCTGCTGCGGTTGTGTGCTTCAGTTTGGCTGGGAGACACCTGCTTCCATCAGATTTCTGATGATGGGTGTCCATGGACGCTGGCTTTCGCTCACCTTGTGAGACCCTACTGAAACCCCATCGCTGAGAGTCATGGCTTCTCCGCTCCTTGGCCAGAAGCGTTTGTAGGTAGATCATTCGAAAGCGCTCCTTGTTCACTTCCATCTCCAGATGCCTAATAGAGTTTCTGCATTTCTCCAGCTCCGGCTCTATGTCTCCAACAGAGTTCAAAGACATCTCAGGAGGATCTGAGTCAGGGAACTGAGCTTTCCACGCTTCCACAAAGCCAACAGGTTCTACCATGATTGCTTACTGCTGGTTTACTTTTTTAATTGGAAACAAATGACATGTTAATATGCACTTGTTTGTAAGAAAATACACCCAAAGCCACGCTGATTTATAACTTCATATCAGACAAATGAACTTGTCCTGAGAACATGCAGAACATCATCTCAACATCTGATAAACACTCACTCAGCTGATCTTGGACAGACACACAATGTTCTCCATAAAGACAAAAGAGCAGAGCTGAAACATCCATGTGCACTTCAAAGACCGATTGACAACCGCGTTTCATGCCATTTAAATGGCAAATGATGGCTGAGAATCCCTTGTAAACACAGATTCGCCTGTAAAATTCACTTCTCCTTAATGTTAGTTGATGAAATCTGATTTTTAGCTAATTTCAGTGATGTATCCAAAGAAGATAGTCCTGTAATTCTCTCAGACGTCCGTATTTCTCAGGTATACGCTGTACTCTTGCAGGGTTTCCACTGGCATCGCTGGCCGTCACTCCATATGATCTGACTGTATCTGCTCTCTCAGTCTCCCTCTCGCACTCAGCGCTGCTGCAGGAAGAGGTGGGACTAGACGAGTACATGATAAATAGCGACTGCACAGACAAGCTCAGTTTAAAGACACAGACTCGGTTATTCCGGAACAAAGAAAAAGAAATCGAAAAGAAACCGTTTGCGACGCTTAGCTTATTTTCCGTCTACTCGTCACTGCAACCGCCAAAGCGAATTCGTTATCATCGTAGCCTAGCGAATTTATTATGATTGTTTTATTATTTTAATTGCACACCAGATATTAGTTACCTCACATTTTAAGACCCTGTCAGTATTTCTGAAAAATGTCACTTCTGTAAAATGTTTAAACTTGTTCTATTGTAAATACACCTGACAGTATGATTGTAAACTTCTGTGGCATTTTGTAGCGTCTGTCATGGGAACTTGTCTCCATCTAGCGTTTCTGCATGGAACAGCAGTTTGATCGTTTTGATTTGTCATATTTCCACCTCACCTTTCAAAAGGCCTAAATACATCAATAAAAGTGAGTGAGTGAGAAATAAAGCTATCTTTTTTGCAGGAAATTAATACATTTATTCAGCAATTGACAGTAAAGGCATTTATAGTGTTAAAAATGATTTCAAATAGGCTATATGCAGTTATTTTAAAGGGTCAACCCACGGAAAAAAACACTGAAAAATGTATCACGGAAAAATATTAAGCAGCACAACTGTTTTCAGCATTTATAATAATAAGAAATGTTAAGTAGCAAATCAGCATATTAGAAAGATTTCTGAAAGATCACGCACTCTCAGGTAAAAAGGTAGAGCAGTTGTCACTCTGGGCCCCAGTACCACTTCACAAAGGTTTAAACACATCCTTATTTACCCTTAAAGAGTGTGTATAGGTACCTTAAAGCCTAAAGGTACATATTAGTACCATAATGTTATACAGTATGCCTCAGTGAACAGATTTTAATACCTTTTTCCTGGGACACTGACCAAAACACGACTGGAGCAATGGCTACTGAAAAATTAAGCTGTTTGCCCCATTACAGGAATAAATGACAACTTTACCCCAAATATATTAAATTAAAATAGAAAAATGTTATTTTAAATTGGAATAATATTTTACAATATTGCACTTTTTACTGTACTGATGAAGTAGACGTGGCCTTGATGAGCAGAGAAAGAAAGAAAAAAACCTTACTATTAGACATGTTATGTTTTAGTCATTGTAATTATATTGTCAAATCCATGAATTGATTTTTCTTAATAAATTATCTGAAATGACAGACAGAAGATTTTGGACATGGACAAACATGTATGAGCTTTGATCTCACTGATGTATGGACAATAACCAAGAAGCCGGGCCACCCAAAAGGACAAAGTTTATTTATGCCATTTAAGGTCAGTGTAATTTATTTAGTTAATTCTTTTTTCCATCCAAAAATAAGTATTTAAACGGGGATTTGTTTTTCACCCTTGGAAGGTCGTGGTTATGTGTTACTGGAAGGTTATAAGGGGACTTCTAAGAACAGCAGAATTTTGAAAAATCCTTGGAATTATCTTAAACACTGGCTCAAAGAAATGTATTTTTAAGTGTCAGAAGGGTTATATAATAATTAATAAATATAAATATAATAAAACTTAGAGGCATGTTTCTTATCAAACAATGGAATGCACATAATCCATCTGACATTAAACAAACTGATTCATGCAGGATTTTAAAATAAAAGATAAAAAAGTACTATGCATTATTTAAGCCGAGCTGCTAGCCAAAAGTGAAAATTTTCCTTTAACTCGTTTCATACTTTTATTCACAAAGTTCATTTGCAGCACATTTCAGAAAGTGATCAGAAAATTGCAAATCAGTGTAAGCGATTACAAGACTGGATGTACGAATTGTAGCACAACTGTTTATAGGCAATCTTTATGATTATTATTTTAGTGGTTCATTCTTGGACATGAGCTCAGTTCTAGCTGTTGCATAGAATATGATGTGTTTCTAATGTGAATTTCACAGAAATAAGTACATATTGAACGGCATTGCTCCCCCTTTTCATTGATTGTTTTGAATACGTTTCTTTGTAACAGCTACATTGTAAACAAAAGCACACAGTTACCAAATTCACAAGGTTTAGGGTTTAGACCCCATGCATCTGAATCAAAAACACAGAGTGGTCTACATATGTTCTGCTTCTAACCTCATTCTCATTGAATTAAACACATTAAAGGAGCGTTTGCTTGAACATGAAGACATGCTCCCTTTGGATTTTTTAGTGGTTTACATGAGTTTATACATGTGCAAAAGAAAAGAATACCATACAGGGGCCCTTGTAAAGACAAATGAAGAAGAAAAACAAGATAACGAGGAGAGGAGAGGAGATGAGAGAAATGATAAAAGAGCAGCAAAATTAATAGTTGGCACATTCTTTGTGATGCTAAGTGAAAGGCACAAATAAAAAAAAAAAGGATCAGATGAGTGAGGAAAGTGATTTTGGCCCCTGATGTGCAGTGCTGGATTGGTCTCAGGTGATCACATTGGGGCCTCTGTGTCCAGTTCTTTCGTGGATGTTGGAGATTTTCAGAGCAATGGCAATGAGAGGACCCAGCACAACCTACAATGGTCAAAAGAAAGAGTGAGGAAATACGTATTAAACAGACTGCCAGTATCATGAAACAAATGTAATATAATGGCAAACTGCATTAAAGGAATAATTCTGAATCGACAACATTTGATTACCACAAAAATACAAGTCCACAAATCCTTCTTCGTACACAAAAACTAATAAACAATTATAATATAAAACAAAAAAAGTGAACTCGGGGTAAATCCATCCAACATAACAACAATTTAAATACCACCGTTTCAATAGTATAGCTATTACAAGATGTAAAACCAAAAATATGCATGGGCAACATGACCCTATAGTAAAGAAATTACTCAAACTCTTCTCTATAAGTTTATTAATCCATTTAATTGGTTTGCCTGACCAAACATTATTATTAACAGAACCTAATTACTGTACAAGTGTTTTTATAAAAGTATAGCTTCACATTCTGTTTTTAAAGGGGTCCTATTACGCTATTTCTTGGACACATGTCCTTGAATTGGTTTTGGGGGTGCTTTACTACGAACATGCTCTCATGCTTTGGTGCGTTCGCCAAAACCGCCATTATTTTAAATTATTACATATTTAAAATTACTTTCCTCCCCAGCCTCTGGCCCACACAACGGCTCACCCATAGGTCCCCGGGTCGCATGACCCCCCCAGCGACCCCCCGAACTTCCGAAAACGAAATGTGATCGTGATGGGTAGCTGCTCCCAGGTGCATATCGTGACTGGCACACCCTGCCAAGACAAACACCAGTTTAGTTAAGGACAGCACCTCCAATATTTTGAAAATAGGCCTCATTTTGTCCAACCTCCCCTGACGTTAAACAACAGTGAGTTTACCTCGTTCCTTCGAATATTCAGCCGCACTTCCGGTCTGGCGGGGTAGAACGTTTACGCTGCAGCTAGCATCGATCATGGAACTATGATTAGGGGGGCACCCGTTAGAATACTCGTTCACAAAAATGACCAAAGAGTTTCGATATTTTCTCAACCAAACGTTCTAACCACAACCTCGCCCCTCCCCACCCCCCAACCATTCGAATTTCCGCCTGGCGCCCCGGCGGAATATTGTAATGATTCTTTAAGGGCCCGCTTTGTATCCTCAAAACCTGAAAAAACAAATACACCCGCTGTAGTCCAAAGAGCCTTTCGTTTTAGTTCTTGAAAAGGGATTTTTTTTAAACGAAATATCTCCCTTTAGAGTGGACTTTTGAGATTTGTAAGTTTGTAGATCTTTTTTATGCCCAAACATACACGCTACACACTGACTAAAATTCAAAAAGTGAACCACAAAGGCATCACTAGGGGACACTTTAAAACAACCAAACAAACTGTCCCCTATATTCACGTCTATTGTAAGTGTCTCACTGTAACTTTGATTTTTACTTTTTTTTTTAGAAATCGAGGGACGAATCAAACTATTTTTTTATTCCATAAATGCTGTCGATTGAGCTAAACTTGTACTGAACCTGAAATATTATTCTTTTCATGATCTTTAGAACAATAATGGTCATGGCTATGACATCTTTGTTTGACTGGACTGATGTAATTCAGAAGCTGGTAACAAGGCATGAGGACATATGAATGATAACAATAATAAATTAATTTCTTCACATGCAGTAGATGACATATTACTCGTACACAAGCAAAACACAAAGTAAATTATCAATAACTCATATGTGGCAAAAGTTGTCAATAATAGATTTTTCTCCAAACATATTACTATATACATGCAAGTTAACTCTTACACTTAAGAAGTGTGCTTTTGTTATCATTGTATAACTAAACTATAGCTAGCTAAGCACATTTATGCCACATTCCATTTGTACTTGGAAGTTGGAAATTCCGAGTTCCCAGTAGGACTTTTAACTGGAACACCCTCCCAAGTGGGAGTTCTGACTTGGAATCTCATAGGAATCACAAGAACTCCAACTTCAGAATCCAATATGGCTGCTCAGTGCATCAGCAAAAGAGAAACAGTAGTAATATATTGTTTATTAGCACTTATGTTTGTCTGTGTCTCAAACGCAGTGGTGCACACAGTACTATCCAAACTGTATGTATGGACATGATACTATGGCATTATCTGTGCAAAATACCGCTTTTACGTTCTGGACATCTGGACCCCTGTATTGTACCACATGGGGACACGTCCACTCTTCCATCTTGGTTTTCTGATTTCTATACTGTGATGTCATTACCAGCTCCGACACCCGACTTTTGAGGTAAATTTATTTGAATAGCTAAAGTGAAGTGTTCACCTGAGTCTCTCTGTTGTGTCTCTCTGGGTCTCTCTCGTAGCTCTCGGCGTAGATGCGAACAGTGGCCCCGGTTCCAGCACCAGAACCACTGAGCCGGAAGATGATTCGGGACGAGTCTGTGAAGATGATCCTTAGGCCCTGCAGGACAAGTGCAGAAACAGAAATACAGTTCATTTTAGTGCCAACAAATCTGATTGATCATTGAGTTGTTCCTTGAACCTACAACCTTCAGTTACCAGCCCAAAACATTAACTAGTATGCTATACCACAATATAATTTAAAAAAACATTTGGGATGTGAAGCACAAATAAGCTGTGAAAACGTTGAACACTCAACGTGGCACATTCATGTTAAGGCTCTTTTAAAATGGACATTTATGAAAATGTAGGCTGGTTTCCGCACTACTGCTCTTTCCCTTTCATCATTAAAACGATCCAACATAGATGTCAGGAAAGAAAACTCTTTAGGGAGGCCAAAACTCTATTCAGAAAAAGGGTCACAGGCGTCCAGTGAATGACGGTTATATAGATCAAATTTCGGATTAGTCTTAGTTCCTAGTTGCTTTTAAAAGAGTATTTAAAAAAGTCTCGTACCACAAAGGCTTCCCCCCCGTCCGCACCCCCCCCGCCTTAAAAAAAAAAAAGAGAAAAACCATCCCATATCTTATGTTGCTGACTGACATCAAAGGCTGTTCAGCCAAACAAACTCGACAGCATTTTGAAGAAATTCATCTGCCATTTGAAAGCACCTGCCCAAATTAGGTAGATGGAAAAGACATGCACTCATCCTCAAAAATACTTTCAGAATTCAGGAGCAACATAGTTCGTGCTTGATACCAGTGGAATTATGGGATTAGATACAGTGGGGAAAAAAAAAAAAGTGATAGTATTGAGTCAGCCACAAAAGTGTTGCAAGTTCTCCCAACTTAAAAAGATGGAGAGAGGCCTGTAATTTTTCCTCATAGGATACCTCAAATATGAGAGACAAAATGAGAAAAAAAAAGCCAGAAAATCACATTGTAGGATTTTTAAAGATTTAGTTTGCAAATTATGGTGGAAAAAAAATAAGTCATTTGGTCAATAACAACATTTAACTCTCAATTCTACTTTTGTTATATACACTTTGTTGGCCCAATGACAGAGGTCAACGTCTTTCGGTAAGTCTTCACAGGTTTTCACACACCATCTGTGCTGCGTTATTTCTGGCCCACCTTACTCCATGCAGATCTCATATAGAGCAGTAATGCTTTGGGGGCTGTCGCTGTGGCAAACCGGATTTTCAAACTCCCTCCAAAAGAATTTTCGATGGGTTGAGATCTGGGGAGATGATAGGCCACCCCTCCAGGACCCTTGAACTGTTTCTTACGACAACCACTCCGTCCGTTGGCCCGGGGGTGGTTTGGGATCATCCTGTCATGACTGACCCCCCCACACACACGGACCAGCCAAGCCCTCCCTCATCTTTCCAATCGCCACTTGCTGATGGGAAGGAGGGCTTTCTCACTCAAAATCTCCCACGCCTACACGGGGCCCGCCCCCAAGTCATTCTTTCGTTTACCCGGATCACCCGTCTCATGGTCACCCTCTTGCAGAGAACCAAAACAGCCCAACAGAATTGATGTTTTCCACCCAAATGCATAACAGCTAGGTATGGTGTTTTGCCGCCATGGCACACAATCAGCATTCACTTTCTCCTCACAACCCACACGGGACCCCAAGTTGAGTTTTTACCAAAAAAAGGTTCTATTGGTTGGTTTCATCTCTGACCCATATGACACTTCTCCCAAATACTCTCTCGGATCATCCCAAATTGCTCTCTAGAAACAACTCAGGACGGGGATGAATGTACTGGGCTAAGGCACGGGGGACAAGTATCCGGCCACATGCAAGGATTGAGTCCCTGGCGCGCGCCACAGTGTCGCGTGTTTACTGATGGAGGATTTGTGAACTTTGGTCCAAACGCTCTCTGCAGGTCATTCACAGGTTCCCGTCGTGTTATGGGATTTGTGTTCACAGTCTTGTGACTCATTTTGACCCCACGGGGTGAGATCTTGCGTTGGAGCCCCAGATCGAGGGAGATTATTAGTGGTTTTGTATGTCTTCCATTTTCTAATAATTGATCCCACAGTTGATTTCTTCACACTAAGCTGCTTACCTTTTGCAGATTCAGTCTTCCCAGCCTGGTGGAGGTCTACAATTTTGTTTCTGGTGTCCTTTGACAGCTCTTTGGTCTTGGCCATGGTGGAGTTTGGAGTGTGACTGTTTGAGGTTGTGGACAGGTGTCTTTTATACTGATAACAAGTTCAAACAGATGCCATTAATACAGGTAACCAGTGGAGGACAGAGGAGCCTCTTAAAGAAGAAGTTACAGGTCTGTGAGAGCCAGAAATCTTGCTTGTTTGTAGGTGACCAAAAAATTTTACCGAGGAATTTACCAATTAAATCTTTAAAAATCCTACAATGTGATTTTCTGGATTTTTTTTTTCTCTCATAGTTGAGGTATACCTATGATGAAAATTACAGGCCTCTCTCATCTTTTTAAGTGGGAGAACTTGCACAATTGGTGGCTGACTAAATACTTTTTTGCCCCACTGTAACTATTTACAAATATATGTACATTTACAATACATTTACATAAATTGTATTTTTTCTGTTCACACCTAGGTCATGTAAAAAAAAATTGCCTATTTATTGTGCTTATTAATCACGCTATTCACTATTAAAAAGTAATACATTTTAATTGGAATTTTATGGACACCCAGTGTTGATGTCTAATTTAAAATATGGGCCCCAAATCAAAACCAGAACCACTGTTATAGATGTAACATTTGTGTTGGTGTGAGTCTGCGTGTGTCATGGTCTCCGACAGCTGAGTGTCTCTTCGGTGGGCCCCAGCAGACATGCAGAGAGGAGGACCGGGACAGCTGACACAATCCGACACTGGGAGGAATGTCTGTTGTAATAATACACACTCAGCTGTGGAGACGCCGGCCGGATGACTGAAGTGACTGTCACGGTCGGTGGGAGATCACTGACTGAGCGACAGGCCGTGACCCTATGTCACCAGTGTCAAATCACACCAAATCATGAGGCTCATAAAGAAGAAATTAATCTGAAATTTACAGTGTCTCTTATGCTCACAAATACGGCACATATTTGATCAAACATATTGTGAAATAATATTCCAATTGAAAAGAAATGTACTTTACTCCTGTTCTGGCAAAGCAGAATTCTCAGCAGCATTACTTCAGTCTTCAGTGTCATACATGATCCCTCAGAAATCATTCTAATTTGCTGCTCAAGAAACATTCATCAACATCAATGTTGAAAACGGTTGTGCTGCTTAATATTTTTGTGTAAACCGTAATTTTTTTCAGGATTTTTTGATGAATGGAAAGTTCAAAAGAGAGCATTTATTTAAAACAAAAGTAAGTAAATAAATAAATAAATATACTGTCAATTTTGGCTAGTTTATTGTGTCTTTGCTGAATCAAAGTATTAATTTCTGACCCCACAGCTTCTGAATGGTAATGTATAACCACGATTGCCACTCTGGAGATATAAATCGCTGAGGAAGAAGATGAGTGTCGAAACGCAAAGGGTAAAGTGTCAGGGCTTATGTCAACGAGGTCAAGGTTGGCTGGTTAGCAGCCAGAAACCCCCTGCTGGAGCTGCCACAACTACAATTCATTTTTTGTCTTCGGGAGATTGTCAGCCTGGAGAGGGAGAGGTGCGGTTTACACAAAATTCAGGTAAGCAGAACAGCGGAGTCAGCTGGGCAAACATTTTCAAAAACACCAAAAGGGCACGCAAGTGTTCTATGCTTGAGTGCGACAGGACCACTAACAGGGCTCTGAACTCTTGGCTCCAGACAAATCAACGGCCAGTAAAGATAAAGCATCGCCTGAAACATTCCTTCTCCTGTTTACTACTCAAGCAACATGGCGTCTCTGCTGCTTTAGCACATCTTCAAAATAGGAGTGGAGAGAGAGGCAGAGAGCAGCCCTGAATGGAAAATTTTAACAGCCAGTCTCGGCAAGTGTATAGTTCATTTCATGTTTCGGGTCATGCCGTATATACCGTACAACACATAAGCAGCTGAACGTGTGGAAGTAGGATGCCCCAAACAAGGCAATCCACTCGAGTCCGTGCGTGAACAACCGGACGCGTGCAGTACTAAATAGCGTATAATTGCTGAGATAAAACCTTAATTGTCAACAAACATGGGCAGCTCTTTCATCATGAGGCGGGACTAAGCTGCAAAAATCTCTGACATTTACCCATTATTATCAGTGAAAAGGTGACGCACGCAGGGACCAATGCGCCACATTGTTTTCATCTCAAATTCAAACACCGTATGTACACCCGGTTCATTTCAAATTTCGCTAAAAAACCCCAAACTGCTTGTACACGTTCATTTTCTTTGTTCGGGCACGTTTAAAGCCATGATCCTGTTTGTGTTTCGGCTCTGTTTATCGTCTCCGACCATATAAACTCAATGCAAGTTAATATAATTTGTTCTTTCATCTAGATGAAACCTTTGCCATCACTTAAAATGCTCACTAAAACGTTCATTTAAAAACAATTAAACCCACTAATAATACTACACCCACTGTTAAATGTAAATCTCAAAATGAACATCCATTTTATACTGCACATTATAAAGTTGCCTAAATTCACTTGTATCATCTAAAACAGTTGATTTTTTCCCCCAAAGAAAGCACAATATTCTGGCTTTAGGCACGGATGATAATGTTATATCAAAAGTGACAGTAAAGACATTGAAGGTTACAACAGATTTATATTCCATGCATATCTTTTTTTAACTTTCTTTTCATCAAAGAATCCTCAAAAATAATGGTACAACAGTTTCCAAAAATATTAGCAGCACAAACTGTTTTTCAAACATTGATTAACGTAATACAAGAAATGTTTCTTGAGCACCAAATCAGCATATAAAACTGATTTCTAAAGGATCATGTGACACTGAAAGAATGGCGAGTAATGATGCTGAAAATTCAGCTTTGCCATCACAGGAATAAATTATATTTCAAAATATATTCAAATAGAAAGTCTTGTTAAAAGTTTAATATATTTAACAAATACATCCGGTTTTACTGTATTTTCGGATCAATAAATGTACGCCCATTGGTTGGCATAAACCAGTAACAAAACTCTTACCAACACGTGCTGAACCCAGCAGAAAACATGTTGAAAATGCACTGTAAAACTATTTAGCAACACAATATTTTGCTGTTGTGAAGCAACATAAAATAAAGGAGCATTTTCTGTCTCCTAACTGAATGCGTATGAATGGACATTAATTTAGCAGAAAGTCTACTCTAGTGTGACTGCAATTTGACAGGTCATCTCTCATGTTCTCTCGAAGCGTTGAACTGACCTGTTTCCTGGACACACTGCCATCCACTGGGTCAATGTACTCAAAATTATCAGCCTTCTCCACACTGTAGATGTTATTGCCCACAGAAAACTTCTGAGTCGTAAACGCTTTATCAATGATAACAGCTTCCAGATCTCTCATGAGGTAATACGCTGCCCTGCTGTCCACCCCTTCATAGTCAAACCTGTCAGATAGAAAATAAATACAACAAACACTATATTAGGTCAATGTAAATGAAAGATTACAAACATAACCTAATAGTACCTACACTGATAAATCACGGGTTCGTGACAATTTGGAGAGCTCCCAGGATTTTCACATGACATCTACAAGTAGAGCTAAATATGGTGAATATGGGAAAGGCAAAAACAATCCAGGCACACATGAAAGAGATTCTGCCTACTCTACTCTGTCTCATAGGAAAAGTCATTGAGAGGGTGGGTACTGTAAGTAAACACAAAGAAATATCCTGAAATGTCACAAGAGATATGAAGACTGATGATAGAAATGAAGCTTGGGAAGATGCTGTTTTGGGTTTAGCTCACCTGCAGAAGTAGTTGCGTCCCATTTTGGCCCAGTGATCTCTCACTATTTCTTCCACCCCCTGCTTACGCACTGCCAGGATGGACAACCATACCAGAACTGACCACAGGCCGTCTTTGTCTCGGATGTGGTCTGAACCTAAAAGAAATTGATAAAATTAGTCATATTTTGATAGTTTTGGTTTACACTACTGCACAAACCTTTAGGGACGGTAAGATTTTTTATGAAAAACCGTCAGTTCCTACTATGTTCACCACACGGCCGTGCATTATTTGATCAAAAAACCAGAAAACCAAGACAAATGGTGTGAAAAATGAATTACAGTTGAAAAAAAAACTTTTATTTTAATATATTTTAAAATGTAATTTATTCCTGTGAGGGTAAAGCTGAATTTTCAGCAGCCATTACCTCAGTCTTCAGTGTCACATGATCCTTCACAAATCATTCTAATATGCTGATTTGAGTTGTTGTGCTAAATTATAGAAATTGTGATACATTTTTTAGGATTCTTTGATGAATAGAAAGTAGAAACAACAGCACCCTTATTTGAAATAAACCAAGCGATGTACACATTTACAATGGCTTTACTGTCACTTTTAAACAATTTAATGCATGCTCACTGAATAAAAGTATTCTTTAAAAAAAAACATACTAACCCCAAACTTCTGAACATATTTTTGAGCAATTTAAATAATAAAAGTCTTGAACAAAACCTAAAAAGCCCAGATGAGTCATGTGAGACGGCTCTAAATCGGGAGATGATAATGATAAAATGAAAGCACTCACTCCCCTGGTCAACTCTTCATCTGCTAGATTTATGCTCAACATCTTCTCTATGACTTTTGTTCTTTGATCTGGTTTATTTCATGTAATCATATGTCAGGAAAGTGTATCCGACAGCTGCTCTCTGTGTGTGACTAATGCCAGAGTATTGAAAAATGCTCAGGCCTACCGCATATCACATCAGCAGCCAAAGACTGTTGTAAGCCAACATAATGTTGTATAATTAGTTTTGACCCCTAAAATCAATAAAACACAATAAAGTTCACTTCAAAAGCAGATTTTAACATCTTTCAGCTTGTCAGACTATTATCTGCTAACTTTCCCTCAGCCTACAAAACAATAAGCGTGACGCAGAAGCGAACTGGTTCACAGCCAAAAGGGAAACTTGCTAAATGCCAATGTTCCATAAACACTCAATTTGTACCAGATACCAATACTATGAATGCATAGTATATGTATGTCTAGCAGTCGAGAATGCTTTGTGAAAAAATTGGCTGACAGGAAGGGAAGAAGAAAAGTGACCCATGACAGCAGAGTAATCCTGAAGCAAAGTCGTAACATGGTGAATAATGAGCAGGCTGCTCTTTTGACACCTACAGACAATGCCTCGTGTCTCACTCAAGGTCTCAGTGATGGTGTAAAACCCAGAGGCTTTACAGATCGACCCTGCTGCCTCACAGAGCCAAGCGTCTGTCTGCCCAGCAACATCATTCAGCGCCAGTTGCTTATTCCACATTAAGCTGCCAACCATAACACAACCATTCAATACCATGCAGGGGCTCACCTTCACATATGGGAGTTCCTACAACTATACGCTCTCAGGAAAAAAAGTACAAAGCAGTCACTGGGGTGATATCCTAAGGTATCCCTACATCTTTTTACCTTATTTACAAAAATATCTTAATTTGTGTTCCAAAGTTGAACAAAGGTCTTACAGGTTTGGAACAACATGAGGGTGAGTAATTGATGACAGAATTTTCATTTTTGGGTGAACTATCCCTAAAAAGCCCTTGTTTTATTCACCCTCAAGGTATCCTAGGTGTATATGACTTTTTTCTTTCAGATGAATCCAATCGGAGTAGATTAAAAATCCGGCCGTGCTTCTCACGTTTATAAACATGGCACGGTGGGCCTGAGGTTTTTTTTCAACAGTCCAAAAGTAGTCAAATAAAATGCACCCATCCATAATAAAACGTGCCTCACATGGGTCCGGGGGGTGAATAAAGGCCTCCTGTAGAGAATCAATGTGTTTTTGTAAGAAAAAAAACCTATATTTAAAACCTTATAAACAATTTTCTTTCACTTCTGTTAACTGTCATACACGGAAGCTGTTCTGGGGGCATGGACTTGAGGGTGAGTAACAAACATGCCCGCTAATTCATTTTCTGAGCGTGAACTGAACCTGTAACTCATTTTTGGGGATAAAGGAATTATACACTAATTTGGCAATACATCTCTTTCCTTCTCACCCTTAACCCACAGCTCTTCTGGCCCCACCCACCCTGTGCTTTTGTAGACCAAAGCAGAGACGTAGGCCTTTGCTTTTTCCAGCAGAAAAACTCTACACTTGCTCACTATTTAGACCCGGATTCACTATCCTGTTATCAAGCAGCAAACATGCATTAAAAGAGCTCAGTTTGGAATGTATATCAGGAATGCATGTACTAATAAGAACACTACATCTGAAAATGTCAATAGGACTCCCGAAAACGTCATAAGATTTCTTTAAACGGATAAGTAACCCCAAAAATGAAAAAATTATGTCTAAATTACTCAGCCCCCTAATGTAATTGCAAACCGCTTAAGTTCATCTTCGGAAGTCTAAAACCCAACCCTAACTGCATGCTATTACTAGTGATTCAAGATGAAGGTTTTGATTGCACTAAGGGATAGTCTCAACCAAAAATCGGACACAATTCTGTCATATTGCTACCATCATGTCGTTCCTAAACCCTAATCTCGGAACCACACCATTACAGGACATATTGCTAGATGCAAACTCCGAGAGCTTCTGACCATGCACAGACGGCAACGGAACCTGAAATTGTTCCCAGCCCTAGAAGGTAATAAGGACACGATTAAAAACCCCCGGTCCAGGTGAATCGGCGTTCAACAACGTAAGTTATGAAGCACAAGAATTAAACTATGCTCATGGTACTGCTTGTAAACACGTGTCGAATTTCCGGACATGGCAGAGCGAACATGTTGAATAAAAGATATTTTTTGCTTTTTATCTGAGAAAACAAGTATTCTCATAGCTTCATACAATTAAGGATCTGAAAAACCTAGTAATAATGGACCCCCTTTTTAACGATGGCCTTACTACCTTTTGGCCCCGAATGGTGTTAGTTGCGTGCTGTTATGCCGCGGTCACGAAAGCTCTCGGATTTCATGCAAACATAATCTAATCTTGTGTTCAAAAGTATACGAAAGGTTAACAGGTTGAACGGGACACAGAGGGGCGTAATAAATGACAGAATTTTTCAGTTTAGGCGATGAAACTTTATACCTTTAAGAATGCTTTCTTTGTGTTTAAAAGAAACAATAACGTAATTGAGGCCTTTCGATAATACCCCGTGACTGCGTCTGCTAGACGAACAACGGGAACAAACCGCATTTTTCTGAAATGGAAGCCTTCATTCACGCGTGAAACTGCATGGGACCCCCATGGGTTATGGCAGGGTTTTTAAAAAACGAACCATGGATAGGCAGTGGAGCATGCCCGAGATCCTATGGCGATTTGAAGCCCGCCAAAGCCACAGCACCAGACCATGGGCGGGCCATCTGGGGCTATATAGCGGTGCGTTCGCCACCAGGATTTTCACGATTTTTATTACTTCAAGCGGGCACAGACCCTATACGTCCTAAAGCTGATCAGACAAGACGCTTGCCGTGACACGACCTTCCACAGGGCTGGATCGGAAACTCCGTCAGCACGGCCTGACACTGCTTCTCCGCCGCCTCCAGCGACCCGCCACGCAAGTTACGGTCGGTTTCCCACCCCTGCCCCCCTTCGCCCCGGCGATACTAAAAGAGCTACTAAAAGAACTTGGCGTTGTTGCAAATGCCACGCCGTTATTACGGCTCGTGCGGGTCCCCCCTGCACGCCGATGACAGCCACATGGAGTGTTTCCCCTGCTTGGGGAAATCCCATGCGGAAGTTGCGCTCACGGGACCGCTATTGGCTCCCACTGGCGACTCCGCGCCTTGAGGTCAACATTCTCTCCGATCACGGAACGCTTTCCTTTTAAGAGAGCGGGACTCCGCACCCCCGCGCCCTCCGTTTTTTCCTATCGGGAACTGGAGGAAAAAACAAGCGCTGGGCAAATGGGGCTCGACCCCCTCCGCGACCCACGGGCTGCAGCGAGACCACGTCCGGCCAGATCCTGCCATGCCTCACTTCTCGCACCAGGGGGGGGGGAGGGGAACACAAGAGAGAGCTATTCCCCCAATCCTTTATTCCGGTTCTGATTTCAGAGTCATCTGCTGGTTGCGACCCCGCGACCTGATATAATTGGGGGAAGGTGAGGACGACGCTGCTTGATGAACCGAATGTTCATTGCAGGCAGTCGGATGCAGCGGGAGCTGTGGGCGCGGCTGAATGACCTCCCACCCCTCGCCATTGTCCGCGACCCAGCGCCACCAAAGACACGGGCTGGACCGGACGAGCTTCTACCATATCTTCTCCAAACCCACAGTTGAAGAGCTGGCCGTGTAGAGTGGTCTCTGGCCAGACGGAGAACCTATCGCAAGCGGCCCCCCCGCGGTCTGGCCCTGATAGTGGTTCTGCTGCGCGGCGCCGCCCCAGGCACCTCGTCAGGTGCCTCTCCCGTTTGTTCCCCGGAGGTCCATGAATGAGCGCACAGAATCATGCCGCTCGCTCCTTAATCCGCCCGCCCCGTAAGGCTTCTTCATACGCCCCAATTACATGGATGCGCTGAAGGACCAAAGAACAGAGGTCCCGAAATAAGCCACCTCACCTAGATGAGTGCTGGCCCCCGCGCACATCTCTGCCACACACGGCCAAACGGTGGAGAGCAAAAGGCCAAGCCGCTGTAGGGGGACAACTTCAGCTTCTCGCTGGGACAGGCGGGCTTTGGCACTTCATTCCAACTTGGGGTACGACCAGGCCGTCAAACAATTCCTCGAAATTCCTACGTGAGTATGGCATGGACCCCCGCCTCCACCCGCAGGCTCTTGACCGGGAAGCGCACAAACGACAGGATCCCTGCGCTGCCCCACACAACGACCACCGCCCAGGCGACTCGGGAGCATCGACTCATGGCTAGCATTGTGCGTGCTCGACGAGCCATTTTGTGGCTGACGCAGAAAGAGGAGTAGTGATGCAAATCCAAAGATCCACTTCCTCGCCATGCCAGTCTACTCCCAAAAGGCATTTTCGGAACGGCGGTCGAACGGATGCGACTGACGAGCTTCCACCGGAGGGCGCCACAGAAATAGTCCCAGGCCTATGCAAACACTGTACATGACCAAGCGCTACACGCTCCGCTGCTTCCCTCGCGCGCCATAACGTTCTGCGCGGGGCTTAGCCAAACCCACCCGGAAACCCCGCACTGCAGCCCCTTGCCCGTTCAGGGCCAACTATTAAAGACCAAGCCCCAGACCGCCCGGGGCGCTCTCGATGGGACCAACCGCTACCCCTCGTCCTAAGTGCCCAGAGGGGACCCCGGGGACCCAGGATGCGGTGGACCAGCGACTCACGGCCTCATCCTCGATCTCCAGACCAGGAGCGACCGAGGTCAGATTCTGTAACGGCGGACCCACACCTCAAGCAGCATTCTTTAGACCCTATTGACAACCATTAAATCGCAGGGTATCAATGGGAAATGTGTTTTGTGCCGGAACAACGGGTCCTGTTTTTCAATGACGCCCCAAGCACCTTAAACCAAACCGCTGTGATAGAGGAAAAATAAAACCACACAACTTTTCAAAAAGAGAGCAACAACTTAATCTTCCATTACTAATAAGTGTCCTAGCCCCCCGCCTCCTGCCGGGCCAGGTAACGAGTTAAATCTCAACCCCTAGACACGCGGGCCGAGGGGACATGGCACAGCATCCCCCGGAGTGTGATAGGGGTTATGGATAATAAAGGCGAGGCTATCACTACCCCAACTTCGCTCGAAGGACCCCCGCCGCTTCAGCCTGCAGTGGTCCCCCACCTCAGGAAGAGAAAGGACGCTCACCCGTTCTGCGGCTTCAGACGGTCACGAGGCGTGCTGAATTTGGCCTGGCAAAAAGACGCTGTGGAAATGGTTCATCCGGCCCAGACAAAGTAAAGCTTTATACAGCCGTTATTCCACGTCCCCAAAAGGAATGGTGGCCTCCGGACCCCCATCCTCAAATTCCCCAGACAACATGAATCGCGCCTACATGAAGAGGTCGCAGTCAGGATGACTTACCACTGAAAACAGCTCATCGCTCAAACCTCACTTCGGGGAGCGGGTCTTCTTCTTGAACCTGAAGGATGCTACCTTTTTCACATCAAAGTAAACCCCCACCCCCGTCACAGACGATTATTGAGATTCGCCTTCGAGGGAGTGGCTTATCAATATACGGTCCTTCCCTTCGGGCTGTCCCTGGCCCACCGCACTTTTACGAAGTGCTGGATGGGTGGCTCTCCTCCCATCTGGAGGACCGACCGGGAATCCATCAGTCGCAATTACCCCTTGACGACAGGGCTAGCTGTCTATAGCCCAGCACTGAGGCAGGAAATAATATCCCCACAGGGGACCTCCTCCGCAGCACTGGAGTTGCCTGGGACTCAGGCCTGTCAATTGTGCCCAAGAGGGTCGTTGTTCCACAGCCAGCGAATTTCGCCTTAATGGGACACAATTTGTGACTCAGCCCAAATGGAAAAAGTGTAGGCCACGTGTAGCACTGTGTGAGGGCATACAACACTTTCGGGCCACTGGTCGAAGGTGGAAAAAAGGGCTGCTACATCAAACGCCTGGAAATGCTACAGTATGTCGAGCCTGCATCTTCCGAGCAAGTCCCAAGGGGCAGGCAGTGGTAATTCCGAATCGAAAAACATGGTCTTGTGGTTGCTCTACTTAAAACTTCCAGGGAGGCCTTCCTCAACGAGTCTATTCACGCTGCGTAGAGCGCTTTCTAGAATGGGATAACCACAACATGCGCTACGCTGAGACGGCAGCGGGGCAATACCCGGGCCGGCCACCAATGAAACACAGGACCCCCGCGGCGACATGCTATCAAGGAGCAATGTCCCCTCGGGGGAGTGGACGCTACATCCGCAGACAGTTCAGAGGATCTGGGGGATCTTTGGCAATGCCGAGGTGGACCTCTTCGCCTCAGAATACAACTCTCACTACCCAATTTATTTCTCAAAGACCAGGGACACGTTGGCAAGATTGGCACAAAATCCTTCTTTATGATTTTCCCACACATCCTCTGCCCTCCATAGGTCTCGCGCGAGTGAGGGACGAGGAACAAAGGTTCTCCCCTGGTGGCCCCCCTTGATGACAACCCAGGATGTGGCTACGGGAAGCTAAACTCAGCTATTGATTAGCGGCCCTTGGAAGGTTCCGCATGACGACCACGGATACCCTCCTCATCAACGCGAAAAAAGGGACAACTATGGCATTCTCGCCCGACCTTATGGCGCCCCCCCTGCACTTGCTGCTCGGACCGGAAGGCCTTTTGAGCATCCCAGATGTGAGTCTCTTAAACACCAATTTCGCAGGCTCGCGCTCCGTCCTACGAGACACCTTCTTCGCCTTTTCTTCAAAGTGGTCTTTTTTATCGCCTTGGTGTGTCAAATAGCCCGGCAATCACCCTTACTTCCGATTTCAGAGGTGTTGTAATTCTGCCAAGAGATGGCGGATAAGGGACGCTCACCACATACACGCTCAAGTCACGTGGGGGCTATTCGGCCTCTCATGCCCCTATTGGACCCGGGCCCAATCGGTGGGCCAAGAGAACCAGCGTGGTCATCCGCTTACTGGCGGGCCGGTAGGAGGCTGAATCCAGCCTCTCCCCCCTTACCGTCCCGTCCCATGCTTTCGAGATTGCTACAGTCTGCCAACTTCGGTCGCTATCGATGGAAGAATGCTCCGCTTCTTCGCACGGCTCAGTAAAGTGAATAGGGTGCTCTCCACTCCGTTCAGAGCATAGGTCATTACGCTCTCCGCGCTTCCTGCAACTGAAGAGGACAGAGAGCTATCTTTGCTCTGCCCCGTCAGAGCTCTGAGAATCTATATTGCGTGGGGCTTCCGGTTACGAAGCAAAGACTCTCTAGATGGATAGTAGACACCATCACGCTAGCGTACTCTTCCTTGGGCCTTCAATGCCCCATTGGAGTACGGCCCACTCAACAAGAGGCATCGCCTCGTCTTGGGCATGGTTCAGTGGTGTGTCCATTGCGGATATTTTTGAGGCGGCCGGCTGGGCCTCGCCGTCCACAATTACCAGGTTTTATAATCTGGACGTCCCGGCATTGCAGTCAGGGTTCCTTTCCGCCTTGAACCGTGGCCATGCGCTGATAAACAGATTGGAGAGGAGGCCCTTTGGCGTATCCACGGACCAAGTTATCTGGCGTTGTTTTAACCATTAGCTCTCGACCACTGGGCACCCCCCTCCTGTCGGAAGCTACGGGGGAGTGTACTCTGGCCAATTACAGGCCGGGTGTGAACACATCGGAAACCAGGCCCCGTCCTTGCTTGGGTATTGTTAATTCTCTATTGAGCATGTTGCTGATGGAGTTTTATACCTTTAGTCGTGTTCAATACCATTGCTGCGCGTGACTTGTCCTGAGTTCCCATAGTGTGTCTAAGCAGACGCCCCACGTAAGCAGAGTAGTACGAACCACAGGGAAAGTACTCGGTTACTAACGAAACCTCGGGTTCCATGAGATACGGGACCGAGTTACTGCGTTTGCTAAAGCCGTGCGATGTAGCTCCCAGACTCAGGTCGTGCTTCGTCGAAGGACACCTGAGAATCCTGTGGCGAACACCCGTTATCATAGCCAAGAATGGGGACCCGACAATTTCTGGAGGGGCTTGGGCAGGCATTCACTCGCCATAAGATCATGCAGCTACGCTGCTTAGCATTGGTCGTTTTTAAAACAACTGCACCCCGAACCAATGGGCGTGCAGTTTCACTGAGTGAATGAAAAGGCTTCAGTTCAGGAGAAAAAGGCTTTTTTTTCATATGGTTAGCAGACCCACAGTATCGTTGCCCGATCATCAGGGGAACACGACCGGGTGGACGTCAGTAACCGAGTACGTTTGGCACAATATACGGACAATACTGTAAATTAAATACATTTTGACAGAAGATTCATGATGACTACTGTAAACGCTCAAGTAAGGCTTATAGAGGACTCTGATGGCACCCACCTGTTCCAAAGCTCTCCTCTCCACAGAAAGAACACCTCCCAGAATCCATCAGGTTGCTAAAGAATCTCCAGCCTGTGGGAGTTTCATAAAGTGCCACCTTCATAGCCTTAGCAACCCTGTAAACAAACAGGAAGCATGAGTATTCCCAGTGCAATCCTACTCAGAGTTTATTTAGACAAGATCAAATCTAAAAAGAAAGACATCATCTCATTGGCTAACAGCATTACCCCTTTGAGTATGTGTAAAATAGTGTACCTAGCTATATGACACTGCAATGTAAAACTGCAGGTTAAAAGAATAAATGTTCTATTGGTACCTTCAGTAGCAATTTATATCATAACTATAATATAATATTAACCTATAAATAACTAATACTAATAAATAGCTTGCAACAACTAAAAATTGATTTTTCCTTCAGCACAATGTCATGCTACCAAGTGTTTTCAGTGTTTATGAGTGTTAGCAGGACTTGAGCTCTGGACCATGTCAGCTAAAGAAGTCTAGGGAATGTCTTTGCATAATAAGATGAAGATGCATGTTGTCTAGAAGTTTTGTGAACACAAATCCATTTTCAGACCCCTTTTCATCTTTCATCTGGACTGAAGGAAAATGAGAAATCATAAACAGACCACAGGCAGATGGGTGTGCTGTTAGTTTCTAAAAATTACTAATCCATGTTTATATCTAAATACAAGACTATATGGTAAACAGCGACAAAGGACATACTGTGAAAGAAGACAGATGTTGAGGTAATGATCATTTAATGTACTCCAGGCAAAGAAATTACCATTCAGCTTTCTACACACTCATTTTGTAGTACATTTAGTATCTGTCCTTTTGACTGATTCATAAATTAAACTGCATATTTTGTCTTCTCAATCCAGTGTCTTTATAAGGCAAAAAGCAGAAAGAAACCATGCTGACATTTTGGCTGACATTTATTTTGTGATTCAGCCATGTGCCTGGAGGAGCAAACAGCACTTTAATCATCGGTGTGTAGTCTACACCTGCTTAACTTCCTTATTCTGTCAAACTCCTGCGAGCTGTCACAGAAACAGGCCTACTTCTAGACAAATACTGTCATACAACATTACTCCTAAGACAGCAAGTTTTGTATTCGGGAATTGTAATCATTCATGGCTATGAAAATGAAATATATTCAGTGTCAAAATTAAAGAGATCGAGAAAACAAGAGGAGGAACGCAATTACAAGTCTCCTCCTCTGTTTGTTGATCTTGGATAGTTGGCTAGATTCATAACTATTTTCAGACACTGCAGTCTGGCATTATGGGTAATGAGTTGCTGAGATCCCATCAGATGAAGGGATAGATGAGAGGGAACCGATGTAAATGAGAAGAGTAAAGATGCAGCTGTTTACTCATGGGTGGAATTACTAAATATGGGAAAACAAGTGTTATTGACTCAAGGGACAAGGAGCAGAATGGAAAGCCTGGCATATGGACAACAAACTGGAATCTTTGACCCCTTGACTTGTTTTCAATGATTTATTCTCATATTTGTGGCCAACACAAGCAGCACTATCTCTAATCCAGCATCTTTTTTGCATGCATATGTGTTCATGTGGGTGTGACTGGATTTTAACAAACAATTCCATCTAGAAAAGACTTTCCAAAGCATTTGGAAAATAATGTGTTCAGCAGAGTTTTAAATTCGGCAGCTGTTTCTAACCTCAATCTGGCAATAAAGCCAGTTATCAACTGGCAGAATGTTAGCATGAGCTGACAGTCTCATTAAGCTGGTACCCCAATTGAATACAATTTTGAAAGTGAACCTTTGAATACCAACAGTGCTTGAAATTGATTCATTACAATATAAACAAATAGTTTAAGGACTTGGCTACTTTATAAAGTCTAATCTAGTGAGTGGCAGACGAGGACCAAAATTAAGAGTTCGACAACAAATACTGAAAGACACCTTAAAATTACAAACAAATAATCAGCTTTTTATGCATTTTTTTTCAGTTCAAAGATTCATATTATTTCATATAAATTGTGAAAACTTTCATCACTGGGATCACCAAATGGAATTGCAAAAGTTGGTTGAGCCAAAAAAAAAAACCCAGCTGAAACAAGCTACTTTTCTTTTTTTGGGTATTTATGCAACAACACCTTAGCAAAAGTGTTGTTGTCATGTTTTCATTCATAAATCGGCAAAATATGGCTTACTAATTTAACTGACGCGCCCTTCATGCTGAATGAAAAGTGTGGTCTCGCGTGAGGAGGGTTCAGTGAATGATTCAATGAATCACTCATAAAGACAGTCCTTACTAATGCTGAAGGAATCAGTTGGTGAATATACATCGCGTGGATAATTCAATGACTTAAAGAAACAAACAAACACCCCCTGTTCACACCAAATACGATAACTATAAAGATAACTATAAAGATAATGATATTAGCATCCACACCAGCGGAAAATCTCATGTATATTCTATCGCCCCCTGCCGGCTGCCACTTTAAAATCTCGAGCCTCCTTATAGCAACGAGGATTCTGATTTTGGATGTCCCGGTCCTGTTCACCATTCACCCAGCCTAGACAAAAAAATCATTTTGAAAATCATTCCAACGATATTTTTTCTCTGTGCCTTTATTGTTATAGCTGTCGGTTAGTGGAATTTTTTTTAAACGATTACTCTTTCATCGTTACCTTTATAGTTATCATCCTTGGTGCAAACGGGCCTTTACTTATAAAGACGGTAACTTGTTTCATTCCTAGGGATGTAATGATTCACTCAACTCACAATACGATTTACTCACAATTTTTTTAAACAGATTTAAGACAAATTAGAAATGAAAAGGTGTCCTTTTATTATTTCTGACATTATTTCTCATTTTTTTGTGAAATTGAAATATGCCAAATAACAAAACTAAATTGAAATTTTAAAACAAAAAAAACACAAATCAAAGAACTTCTGCATATAAAAAAAACACTAAGGCTTTGTCTGTGCTCTTTCCATTTAAAATTAGAGGCAACCACTGCAATTTAAACACAATCCAAACAAAGATGCTGCATACATGCAGCATAAGCCGTTTTTAATCTAAATTGGATTGTATTTTTTTAAATTTGAAGCAAAAAATGACATGCCAGTCTGGACTTTTGAGTGTGACAGGCAGCAACAGCAGGACAGGTGCAATACGAGCGGATCACTCCTCTCCGAAAGCGCGTGGTGCTTATGGAAAACGCCCATATAAAGTTACTTGTTTACCGCTGTACACAAAGCAGTGCTA
The DNA here is from genome assembly GCA_018155175.1 of Sinocyclocheilus anophthalmus. Lineage (NCBI taxonomy): Eukaryota > Metazoa > Chordata > Actinopteri > Cypriniformes > Cyprinidae > Sinocyclocheilus > Sinocyclocheilus anophthalmus. The sequence goes on from JADLZN010005622.1 coordinate 102,375, forward strand.
CGTGTAAACACCACTTTAATATGCATTATACGGAGATGAGATAAAAAGAAAATACCATCTAAACTTTTCTAAAGACAGTCTGTTCCCCTTAGAGATACATTCATATAAACTCCCACATATCGCGATTCATTTAGCATCTCAACCGATTTGAATCATCACATATTTGTATTGATTTTCAACTGGCTCGGGGGCATCATTACATTCCTATTCATTTCTCAAATAAATCAGTGTTGTTAAATGAATCAGTTATTGTAAATGATTCAATGACTTATACTCATAAAAACAGTCGCTTACTTCATTCCTGAATGAATCAGTGTTGTTGAACAAATCGCTTCAGTGAATGATTCAATGACTTATAAAGTCAGTCACTTATTTTTTCCTGAAGAAAACAGTGTTGTTAAATGAATCAGTTCAGTGAATGATTCAATGACTCACTCATAAAGACAGTCGCTTATTTGGTTCCAGAATGAATCAGTGTTTTTGAACAAACTAGTTCAATGAATGATTCAATGACTCACTTAAAAATAGTCACTTATTACATTGCAAAATTAATAAGAGTTGTTGAACGAATCATTTCAGTGAACGACTCAATTAATAACTCATAACCTACTGGGTGAAACAATTTAACCTGCAGAAAGAGTTACTTAAAAATCTCACCACTAATGCACAAAAAAAGTCCCAGAATGTAATATAAAGATGCATGCCATTTCTAGGAAAACAATCATTAAATTAGATAAGTTTAAAATACGGTTACAGCATACACACTAAGACTGCAGTTACAGTTAGACTGGATTGTCCTGTGTATAATTTCCCCATATTTCATCAGTTCATTCTCAGTGCATGGTCACATTGATAGTGCACATTCTCTCTCTTCCCCTTCCCACGTGTAGGGAGCACGGCAGATGTTTCCTTTCCATCCTTACATCCCTAAACACATTAATACGCACAAATACAGTACAAAGACACAGAGCTACTCCACTCAAACACAGCTCAGCAAACACACACCAGACCTACAGCACACACATGCTCTAGTAGATTATCTCCACTGCCACTTAACAAACACACACTCCTGAGAGGTCCATAGTATAAACACACAGCCACAGCCTAGAGCTCGCTCGTCGCCTAAAAAGGTTTACAGCAGCAGAGACGCCTCGCTCCAACAACTCACACCCCAAGAGACATTCATGCCTCAGAAAAACAGATCAGATTAGTTGGACAGAATGATACAGATTCATGAACAGAGACACTTAAGGATTCTCTATCACCAGCTCCAGAACTATAAAATCTGACTTTTAAAGACTCACAATACAAGAATGTGTTGATTACGGTTGATTTCGACAGCTAATTAAACAGGATCAGTTCCTCTTCTGACTTGACGCTCTTTTCTAGTGGTGAGGGAATTACAATTTATGGTGTGAACGATTAAAAAGTAAGTGTATCCTTATAAACAGCTGTGCAGATAATATTTCTATATTTAATATGTATAATAATTTATATACTGTTATAAGAAACTCTCAAAAAGCAATAAATTCATAAACACCTTTGCCGGAGAATAATATGGTGATGGCATACATGGCAAAACAGTATTGTTTGGTTTGTAATTTTTTATTCATTCTTAATGATCATATATCACATTTCTACAATGGCATCCCAAACTGAAAACGTTTGCTTTTGCATGATGCAACATCCATTAAATTTCATATAAAGATGTATACATTTTTGAAACTTTTTATTGAGTCAAAATGTCAGTTTGTGACCACTCCATTATTGGTCAGAAGTCTTTTTTGCTACACAAATTCACAGGTCAAAATTCACCAAATGTTAAACTTTAGTAACGTAGCAAATCCTGCCATTTCCATGCTGCCACATTCACATGTGTGCAAATGGAAGCGAATGGAACAAGAAGTCTAGTGTGGCCACACCTTTAGCCTGAAAGGCAACAGCTCAGATTTGAAGGGTGACTTCAGTGTAAGGGAGAATGTGAAAGAGAACAATCTAGAACTGTTTCTAGGCTGGGAAGACCCATACTTACTTAACTATCATTTACAGAATGGAAAACATGACACTGCTTAGCTATGGCTATACTTCATAAGGTATAACTTCAGGCCAAACACAGAGTCAACTTCTCTTTCTTTATCTTAGCCACACCAGTAGTTAAATTCTCATTGACACTGTGTTTCTGACATTGAATCAACCTTGCAAAGCCTCTAGGAAGTGAATAATGAGTCACAGAACAAAACCAATATTGATGGGAGGAAATCAGGGTTAATTCTGGTGTTATGACCCAATAAGCACTTTCTGGCTCTTTTTAATGACTGATTGGGCAGCGCTAAATAACATCACTTCCTGTTTGAATGCCAGCATTGTAGGGACAGTGCACCCACTATCCCTACAATGCCTTACAAACCTGCATGACTTTCTTTCCACTGCGAAACTAACCAAAATAACCTATTTTGAGAAATGTCTTAATGTTTCATTTGTCCATACAATGGAAGTCAATGGTAACTGAAAACGTTTATTTACCAACATTCTTCAAAATATCTTCTTTTGTGTTCTGAAGAAAGTAAGTCATAAAGATTTGGAACATGTGGGTGAGTAAATGATGACAGATTTTTTTATTTAACTATCCCCTTAATAAGGGCATTTCATATCAGTCAGGATCACATTATTTCGGAAGGCTGCAAACTTTTGTGCACAGAGGAGAAGTGGGCCAGTGAAGAATTTAGGGTTGTCAGTTTTTTTTGGCTGCCTCATTTAAGTGTATAACAGTGTGAATGAATTTACAAAGTTATCTTTTTAAAACTAATTTTGAAAGCTGAAGTGTATAGGCAAATATCTGACAGAACTTTGTAAGCTGATCTCAAACAGCACTGTATTCAGACAGGTTTTTTGAACACTCCCTGTTCCCCATTGGTCAGCAAAACAGACAGCCCCGCCCTCAACTCGCACCATTGGTTGAGCTGTTGCTGTGTCAGACTATGTAATGTTTTGAGCAACACATAACCACAAAATAGGCTCCAAATTGCATGGGATAGGAAAAAGTATTTAACACCCCCAAAAATTACACTTTACATTTAACAAATGTCTTCTGATTGCACAAAATTCACTATTTATTTCTCATAGCACAAGATCCTGTCTCAAAGCAGGCAGGTCTTTAGCATGATGCACCCTGAAAGTTATTTTTAGTGGGGTGAATGGTGTCTGCAGGAGCGCATGGTTGAGCTAACACTGTTATTCTTAGGGAGTGAGTCTCCTGTAACCTCTGGCCCCATCACTAATGCTTTTACCGCTCAGTGTCTTGCACCGGATAGAACGAGAAGCTGAAAACTAATTGTGAGAGAGTGGAAAGATCCTGATGGATGATTTCCTCCCTGATCATCAGCTTATCAATTTTGAGAGCTGACTGACTTTTATTTAAACAGCTCTGAACTCTTACAGTATGTTAAGGGAAAATGTCCCTGACTCTCAATGTGACAGTCAAAAAAAGAAATTGTTGCACGCCATGTGAAAACATTTTAAGTTGAACCAACAGTGTACTTGGCAGTGGACTGAATAAAAGTGCAAGCAAATAATCTGTAATTAATATTCATGTACATAATTCATATTCATGATTGTGCAGAACAGACAAATCGAATTAAAAGTTAACAGTTAGTGCTCAACATATGGTCATTCTGCGGGAGGTTAGTAGCATGTTTTTATCAGACAGAGCGGTTTGAGTAACTTTTAGTGATGACTTGTTAAATTTCAGCAAGGCCTGCAGCATGTCTGTGAATAATGGAATTTCAGCGCTATCATCTGAGAGCATGGTACACACTATCAGAAAAAAAAGGTACAAAGCTGTCACTGGGGCAGTACCCCAAGGTACAAAAATTAAAAGGTACATCTTTGTACCTTATTTATCCCTAAATGGAATCTATTAGTACTTTAAAAGTATAGATATTACAGGTATCCTATCAAAAAATATATATAACACCTACATTTCTATGAATGTTCTTTAGATAAAAATAAGTTTATATTTTACAGTTAGATTAGCAAGTGTTATTTACTGTACCTGTCAATGGCTGTGCTGGTTGGCATACTGCGGGCAAAACCTCTGATTCCTCTCTGACTGAAGTAAGGGATGCAGGAGAGGTTTGCAGCCATCACTGCCAGTGAATCTGACGGGCTCACAAAGAATCCATTCTCACCCATAATCATGTAACGATCCTATACATAAGACAAGCATATCCAAGATTATACAACAGTTAGTTCTGACATTTAATCTGATTAAACAAGCAAGATATCATATTTGATCAAAGGTACTTGTTAATTGATCGCATACATTTAAAAAGAACGTGCTCTGCAGCGTTTTGAAAATGATGAAGCATATCACCTTTCACTATACACTACGTTTAAAAGTTTAGGACTCGATCGGAAAAGAAATTTATTTTTATTGAGCAAGGATGCATTAAATTACCAAAAGCTACAGTAAACATTTATATTGTTACAAAAAAAATGCTGTTTTCTTGAATTTTCTATTCATCAAAGAAGTTAAAAATCCACAAACATATTAAGAATCATCACCTGTTCTCAAAAGTGATAATAAATGTTTCTTGAGCAGCAACCCCCCCCCCCCCCCCCCCCCCCCCCCCCCCCCCCCCCCCCCCCCCCCCCCCCCCCCCCCCCCCCCCCCCCCCCCCCCCCCCCCCCCCCCCCCCCCCCCCCCATCAGCCATTTTAGAATAATTTTCTGCAGAGGAAAAGTGACATCAGTCTCCCAAAAACAGGAACTAAACCTGATACTTTAAAAATATTATTAATATGTTAGACACAATGCTGTCTTTCTTTTTGACATAAATGCAGTCTTGATGAGCAAAAGATGTCTTTCTAAAACATTTAAAAAATCTTACCTACCCTAAACTTTTGACTGTTAATGTAAAAGTATGTGTTTCCTGTTTCTCATTTATTTGCAGTATTAAGAAATAGAGATAACTAAAAAAGATAAATAATAATAAAGGACTGGAATCAAAACAAGACTCTGACAAGGAAGCTGTAAATAATTCAGCAATAATTTGGTTTAACAGCCTTGATTCTTATGCTTTCTGTCTGAATATTATTCTTATGAAGTTTTTACATTTTTCTTTGTGTTTGTGTAATTTGTAAGTTATTTGTAAATGAGACAAGCACCCCATCTGCATCAAAAGCGGCCCCAAAGCCAAACTCTCCCCCCTTCATGGAGTCCACCAGAGGTGCAGCGAATGCAGGGTTAGGGTTGGGGTGTTGGCCTCCAAAGTCCTCCAGAGGGACACAGTTAACAGCAGAATTAGCTGGAGCCCCGAGCTCATCACATAAGATTCTTCTGACATATGGTCCCATAACTGAAACAGATGACATAAAGATGTGACTCTACAAACAGATATAAATCTGCATACAAGCATTTGCAACTGTTTACAGGAGTTGACCTCCATTCATGGCATCTATTCGAATCTTCAGCTGTTTTGGACCTGTCAGCAAGCTCTTGATGGCACCAAAGTCAAAAATTCCCCGCAGCATGTTTAGATAGATCTCGACTGAATCCACAATCTCAACTGGAAAACAGAGAAAGAACATTTTTAAGCTCAGCACATGAGTGTGAGCTGAAGTTTGTGACAATAACATGAGAGTAAGTTAATACGCCTCACCTCTGAAGGGCTTAAACTTGTTCTCCAAGTCAAAGTCATGACGGCCAAGGCAGGACAGGTCGATGTGGAGGTCAAGGCAGATGGCGTATTCCTCTAGTGTGCGACTCACCTGATGGATCCTCTCCATCACTGTGTCTGGGGATGGTCCTGTAAACAGGAAACAGTGACAGATTTCAACAAAACATCTCAAATATTAAAAAACGCCCAATGACAATAAGTTGGATCTAAGAATACTGCATCTGTCAATCAAAAATAGAAATACGTTTTCAAAGATTTGTAGCTATATGTGTTGTCAGGATCCAAAATAAACCAAATTACGTTAATTCATTATGTGTGGTATATACTGTACAGTACTTCACAATAATCCACCAAAATGAAAATATAATGCACCACAATGCATATTCACATATTTGGGATACGTGCAATTTCACAAAGAGATGGACACTGACAATTAAACATCATGCTAAAATTGAAAAATTCATTCAAAAATTTGAGACCAGTATATACATATTTTTTAAATTAATACTTTTATTTAGCAAGTACACGATACATTTAAAAAAGTGACAGTAAAGACTTTTACATGTCCACTTTTACAATGATTTCTGAAGGATCATGTGACACTGAAGACTGGAGTAATGGCTGCTGAACATTCAGCTTTGCCATTACAGGAATAAATTACATTTTAAAATATATTAAACATAGAAACTGTTATTTTAAATTACAATAATATTTCACAATATTACCGTTTCTACTGTATTTGTGAGCATACATGTTATACTGCATTGGAATGTGTTTGTCACTAATACGCAATAAAAAATAAAAACCCCATTATAATAATGGTGTAATTCAAAGCAAAATTAAATTTAAGGTAAGCAATATATTTTAGGTAAATTTAGTTCAATAGATATAAATATATGTCCATAGAAGATATTTTTACTGTGAGATTCAAGATGTACAACACTTGGGTTTCATGGTGTGAATACTTTTTCATGACAGCTTACACAAAGGTAATGTTAACACAGTGATTCCTTTAAAGGCTGATATTACATAAAACATACTGAAATCAGAATGTCATCTTTATCATTCTGAAAGTGCATGCATACAGCGTGTCCTATGCTTTGTAATGTTCTCACCTCCATTAGCGACATTAAATTTGATCCCAAAGTCTCCTCCTGGGCCTCCTGGACTGTGGCTTGCAGTGAGGATGATTCCACCAATGGCTTTTATCTTCCTGATGATGCAGGAGACCGCTGGGGTGGAAAGGATCCCGTTGTGTCCAATTACCAGACGGCCAATCTGAAATCAAGTTTTGGTTTTATTGGTGTGAAGTTTGATTTATCGCAGTCAATGGAGTCCAGTGTTGTTTTGGACTCTGCTGACTTACACTGTATGAACAAAAACATAAAACTTTCTTTTAAAATATTTTATTTTGTGCTCCACAGAAGTAAGCCATACAGGTTTGAAATGACAAGTGTAAAAGTGCACTTTTCTATACTTAAGATCCCGAACAGGCCCTTTGCTTCCAGACCTTCACCTGTCATGCGAGGGTTATCAGAACATTATATGGTGGGCTTTAAACCTGCCACCTTCAGAGGCGCCAGTCATGGCTACTGCTGCATACCAGATCAACAGCTACATCTGTCTGGAAGCTCATTCCTGTAGGAGTGACAAGCTGACTCGGGGACAAAACTAAACAGCAACACACACTAACAATTTCTAAGTACTCAAATGAATCTTGACATATCTGCCATAAACTGCAACCTCCTTTATCAAGCGTCCAGATTATTGACAGATACTTTCCTTCTAGCTCACAAGACAGCAGCCCAGACATCTCAGCAACTTTGAGAATCAACAAGATCAGCCACTTTCTATAAATAGTGAGTTATTTGGCATCCCTCACTCAAGCATTTAAAATGATGAACAAGTGCACTGACCCTAGGCTTTTTTTTGTTTTTGTTTGAAGTAATATGCCAATTAAATAACTCACTAGGCTCATGCTTTGCTTAGCCCGTTGCTTTTACTTGCATCTCTGATGAGTGTGAACTGTATTCCCAGCACTCTTTGAGCAGCTTATCCATATAAGGTTCTGCATTTGGATACACAGCCTCAGTACATCATGCCTCGGAGAGCTACTGAGTTTGTATGGAAGAATGGCACTGATACAAAGTAAGAGAATTAAGGATGGAAGACTGGTTTGACTGTATTTTATAATATGAGTGGAATCAAAAAAAAATTAGAGCATCACAAACAATGACTTTGTTTCATGCTCAGACTGAACCAAACATTATATCTTCATTAGAAGCACAATAAAACACACTAGAAATGATGATGAATAGAGTTTTGGCTTATGGCCATATGTTCTGGGTTTCCCCATAGTGCATGAACATGAGAGGTCAAAACAAGGGAAGCGGCGGCGCTCCAGGAAGAGTGTGCAGGGGAGGGATGGCACAACAGATAAGACAGGATACATTTGGCCAGGCCAGCACAGAGATTTAGCTCTAAAACTTTCTCTCATTACATGCACAGTTTGTGGCTTCTCAGGTTTTCCAACAAAATTCTCGGCCGTTTGGGATATCAAAATTCAGATACTCTTGAATAAAAACAGATATGACCATATATACTATAAATCCATGTAATGTTATTTTAAAATCATGAAAGTACCCATGCTGACCAGATACACATCAAATCATGCTAAAAAATCTTGTGCGTTTTTCAAAGACAGGTGAAATGATAATAATAATGAAAATAATAAAATAGATTAATAAAAATAACAAGACTGAATACACCAATAGGTGTATATATATTTTTTTTAATTAACAAAAATTGTATTACATAGATCAGAAAATCTAGCAATTTGTTTAGGAAATTATAAATAAACAAACAAATAAATAATAAATAATGCATTTTTGATTAGACCAGAAAATCTATCATACTTCACAGGAAATTATAAATAAATAAATAGTGAATTTTTTTGTTTGTTATACAGATTAGAAAATGTATAACATTTATTAGTAAGTACGTAAGTAAATAAATAAATAATACATTTAAAGACCCAACTGGTATGTTATATTTTAATGATTTAGATCAGAAAAGCTAATAAATGTATCAGAAAATGCTAATTGAATACTTAATAAATGAGTGAACTAGAAGGGCATGCTTGAGAGTTGTGTTTTTGAAGTACTAACACCATCTTACCCCGTTGGCAGCTGCCATTTGAACGATGACTTCAGTTGCAGCCCGGCTGAAGTATCTTCCATCGCTGCCCACCACCATAGTGCATCCCTGACGGTCCCTCAAGTCGATGGAGGACAGCAAACTTTGGATATAATTTTGCAGATAGTTCTTTTTACTTTCGAAAACCGCTGTCTTCTTTCGCAGCCCATTCGTCCCTGGTCTCTGGTCATCGAATGGGGTAGTTTGGATAGTCAAAATGGGTATAGGGTTAGTTTCCATGATTTTCTGGAACGATTCGGGATGTTAAAAAAAATAGTTTGTTGACAGCTGAATGAGGTGAGATGCAGTGTTCAAAATATCGTCAAACGCAACAGAGGAAGTTCACGGAGGCAGCGAGCAGGGTGCGCCACCTCGCAGTGCGCTTCAGTCCAAGTGGATTATTTGAGACGCGTCCCGTGACGCTTCTTTGGAAAGCTAGTGTGCGACAGCTGTCTTCTCATCGCACCACACAAACTGTGAAGTAGCGGCACAAAGTACAGAATAAATGGGTGTAAAACGCAAAGAGATATTCCGAGATGAGGTCTTACGCTCACCGACACTCTCCTCCCGAGCTGTCACGCGTACGTTTGCTTGCCAAAAGGCAGGGAGGGGAGAAAAGTCTATATAATGAGCTAACGCACTGGCCAAAAATAGCCCATGATGTGGGGGAGCGAACAGTGACGGTGTGCTCTACTGTCCGTGGCGCACAAACAGAAATGTCATAACATCCATAAGATTAAGCAACATTAAACAAGACAAGAAGGAATGAGCTAAATAACAAACTGAGCAAATTTCCAATGCCGAAACAGAAAAGGGAGACCGAGGCTGGTTGGCACAACAGTAACTATGGGTTCGAGTCCGTTAAACAAATGCGTGTCAGTTATACAAAAGTCACTGCTACAGAACACGTGTGTTCTGTAGCAGTGGATTTGTGTTGGTTTCAATCTTCCAATTCAAAACCCTTTTAAATTACAATGATTTTGTGAATTCTGTTATTTAAACTAAATTCGGTATCATATTTTGTAAGCTCTTGAGTAAACAAGTGGACACAATAAAACCACACTGATATCAATTCAAACAACAGTCAACTATGTAATTAGATAGAGTTTAACTGAAAGGTTGAACTGTCTTCTAAGGACAAAGACATTTTTCATAAATGTCAGGTCGAGGCAAGGTTACATGCGTTTTTTTATTTTATTTCAAGTAGGCTAGTCGATATCTTTTTGATGGCCAATGGTTTGATAGGCTATATGTGTTACTTTTTACATTATTGTTGTTTCAGTAATTGTTTTAAGGCATGTAGCCTATCCAAATTGACTTTCAAAAAATAAGCTATCATAATAATATATGGAGTGAAAAGCGTAACAGCGAAACCATATTTGTTTTCGTTGTAGATGCATTATTTGACTTATAACACTATAAAGTGAAGTCAAGTAAATCAGTCAAATTAACCAAGCAAGCACATGCGTAATGCATCGAGTGCGACTGATTTCACGAGCTTCAGTCTCCATCTAGTGGACATAAAAGAATAGAAAAGGTCTTGCAGGCAGTGATGGGGAGTCTGTAGACTATTGCATGCAACACGCTGTTACCAGCATTCTAGTTTTGAAATGTTGTATCTAACGCGCATTCATGCAGTCTTTTAACATTGTGTAAAGAGCTTTAACTTTAAAACTTTTTAGTGAGAGGGCAAGAATACAATTTAAAGTCAATTAAAAGTTTAAAGTCCCCCCACCTCTTTTTATACAAGTAGCCTATTTTTACGTTCTTTTAATTTTTTATTATTAAATATAGGCTACATTGCTCAACATTCCAACGTAAAATTAAAGCGATCTTAAATTAACCAGTCTTTTTCTTTTCTATTCTTTTCGACAAATGAATGAGCAAAACGCACTATTTCGTTTGGATAGCCTACTATTTGGGCTTTATGGAAAAAAAAATCACGATATCATAATTGCTCAAATGAACACGAACAACACGTAGGCAAATTGAGGTTTGACGATGATGGTTTATTTAATACAAACAGGCATTTTAATACATCCAACTTTCCAGGGTTTTAGACTAGCAAATATATTACCATTTATTTATTTACATTAAATTGATCATATAAGAGCAATGACAGACACATCTTATGTTACAAGTCTATTTCAAATGAATTGGTGAGTTTTCCAGACACAGTTCAACAGTGCGGATACACCATCCGCAGAGTTTCTGTGAAAGGAACAGTCTTTAGCAGAGGAGTCCTTGCTGGCACTGGTAACAAACTTGGAGTCACACATGATGTCGGCCTGGGAAATACATAACTATAGCCAGGTGTGAGATGATGAGGAGAGTTTTTGTGAGGAGACGCCGTTGACTTGGCCATAATGCTGTCAATGCTGAACGAACACTTCTGGGTCTTGTGCTCGGGTCTTTGCTGGATTTCTGGAGCTTCGTGGACCTTAATGTTGAGAGTCTGATATTGGAAATATGGAGGTGGCACCATGATGCCATCCGGCACTGGCAAATATCCAATAGGATTAGCCTGGGCTGGAACCGGCCCAGAGACGCAGTAAGGTCGCCCATATGCTCGATAACTTAACGTTGGGTGGTAAAGCACCAGGTTGTCTTTGGTGAACTCGGGTTGGTTCCTCTTAAATCTTTTCCTTCTGCGCAGAAAGCTGCCGTTGTCAAACATGTCCTCAGATGCAGGGTCCAGGGACCAGTAGTTGCCTTTCCCCGGGTTTCCAGGCTCTCGTGGGATCTTGATGAAGCAGTCGTTGAGTGACAAGTTGTGCCTGATGGAGTTCTGCCACGCGGGGAATTTCTCCTTGTAGTACAGGAACTTGTTGCTGATGAAGTCGCAGATGCCGCTGAGGGTCAGCTTCTTCATCGGGCTCTGGAGGATCGCCATGGTTATGAGGGCGATGTAGGAATAGGGAGGTTTGACGGCGGAGGTCTGCTTTGGAGCGGACGGGGTGGAGAAGCTGCTCTCGCTCTCTCCTGAAGACTCGGACCCCGAGTGATCCGCCTCCGTGGGGTCCCTGCAAGGCATGATGAAATACTCTCGGTCGCTATCGCTGTGGTCTCCTCCGACGATGTCTATTTCGTCGTCTTCAGAAGAGACGGGGGTGCGCTGCACTTCTTCGTAATCCTGGGAAAGGGTCATGGTTGGAGACCCCAAATGTGCTGGACGCGACTTGTGGCTGGTGAAGCTTGTGGCCGGTTTGCAGGACTCATGGAAATGAGGGCTATTTATGAGAGGCCACACGCATTCTGTCTTTGGTCCTCCGATGGTCAGACCAATAGGGGTGGAGTGTCACCGCAGGGATTCAGGACAGTCAGGCAGGTGTGGCGGGCTTTGACCTGCTTAAACTAAACAATCCGCATATGAGATGAGGATCCTAAACACCCAATTACAGCATCTCAAACTAAGGAGATGGCGAAATAAAAGTGTACTATATCAGTCAAATTTAATAACATATATTACTTTTTTTAGGACCAGCTTAAACGCCAACGTGAAAGATACATTTCCCCCTTTTATCAGGCTATACTGAGACTTAGACAAACGTATTGGCAATAAGATTTTTATGCTGGCCTTTTGTTTGTTAAATAAGGAACAAAATGCAAAACGTTTTTTTATGCTGAATAACGTTCAGTATTAAAGGTCTTCTTAGCTTTATTATTGCAGTATTAAATTGATACAATTTATTTTAAAATGCACTTTAAAATGTCAAATATTTTTAAACGCATGTGCAAGTTTCATGCATATTTAGAAAAAAATAAAAAACGTTTTTTTCAAACTCATAGGCTATTGCCTAGATTTTATTATTAATGCAGTCTTTTAAAATAGGCCTATATTTGTGACGTTTTCTTTAGGTTATTTGACCTAAGCTTTGTAGCACATGACAAAATGTTTTATTTTAAAATAAATAGAAATCTATTATAATTTTTGTAAAATGAAAAATTTTAATAAATAGGTTGGGGGGATGATATAAAAATAAAAACTCACCCCTTATTTTAATAGGCTACATAACGATCAAATACATTGGTAAACTAATTCAAGCTTTTTAAATCACACAGTTGAACCACCTAGACAATTCTAAAAAAGATTATAATAATAAATCACAGATTCATTCCTTGGTTAATATGTTTATTTAAAGTGTTTTAGATCCGGACAAAAAATTAGCCTCACGTCAATGAACCTTTTCTTACAAAAGCCACGTAGTTCACTTGCAATACAAACAGAGTCGTTATATTTGAGATGTCCTTTAGGATTCCTCTCCAATTCAGAAGCAGCGTAGCGCAGTGGGAGCTGGGACGTGTGACGGTGAATTTTCACACCACGCCTAACTACCGGTTTAAAAGACTGATTTTCCCCCGATACCCCCTGGGCTTCGTTTGGTTTGTCACCTCAAGATACCCGCAGGTGGTGCGACCATGAAAATGGCCATGGCCCGGCTCCCCGCATTGAAAGAAGAATGCCGGTAAACGAGCCTATCAACATCAGAATCAAATAGGAAACGGCACAGCTTTAGCCTACAGGCCAGGAGCGAGTTTTATTGGAGGGCATGAATGAGCGCAGCAATCCTCAAAGCAAACCTTCTTGTGCGCGGATATGTGTTAAACTCTTCACAGTCATCTCAATTGCAAATGAAAAGGTGCGTCCACTTCCTCAGCTGTGGATGGTGTGGAAGTGGATGCATGTAAATTTATGAGAGCACTTGAAAGTTGTGTAAACTAACAGAGCTATTTACAGCACTCATTCATATGTCAATTTAAAGAAATCCAAAGACCTAAACTCATCTTAAAGTGTTTGTACTGAATATTAGGTTTCTAATAACACAAAGCATGGAAAAAAAAACCCTGTATATGCATATGAAGAAAAATGTTCAAATTAAATTAATTTTCTTACTAAATGCAAAATTATTGTTATAATATATAGGCCTACCACATATCATAGCCACATACATTAGTGAAGCATTAATGCAATTTGTGAACATTTATGCATTTGGAAGCCTCTTCCAAATTTGTTTCACTGAACGTACACATTGTATACTTTCATAACTTCTTTTGCTCTTAGTTATCATAATTTATGTTCCACTAGAGACACTGAACAAAATGCAAACTCTGCCAACCAATTTTCGCAATGTATCGCTTGTCACAAAAAGTGTTAAGTGGGTGATTGTAATAATGGTTCTCAGTATTATATAAAAAAGACACAAAATTTAACACGTTAGAAGAGTAAGCCGAGTAACTCAAGACTACATTGATTTTACTGGTTACTGCTATTTTACAATTTAACACTGTGCTCTCAGACACTGTGAAAAAGTCTATGTAAAATGATTAGTAATTGACAGTGTTGGGGGTAACGCATTACAAGTAACGCGGGTTACGTAATCAGATTACTTTTTTCAAGTAACTAGTAAAGTAACACTTTACTTTTTAATTTACAAGAGAATATCTGAGTTACTTTTTCAAATAAGTTACTTTTTTTCCAATTTATTAACTGACAGCTCTCCTGTCCCCATGTTGAGAGAAATCAGCAGATGTTACTGTAGTTCTAAAATAAATATGCATTATTCATCGCACTCACCAAAAAAAACAAAAAAAAAAACACGATCTCAGTATTGCCTCTCAAATTGATAAAATAATGCAACTCCGATATGACGCAAACCTGCAATATTAAATTGTTAACCACCACAAATTATCTTAGTTAGTACGTTACCCATTACTATTGGGACCAGTCTGTACCCTGTCAGGTGCTCCGTTCAAACTATACTAATAAACCAAAGTACTCTAGACAAACTACTGGTGTCTTTTTTTATTGCGAGCTGTTTGAAATTTCTTCGTCTTCTGTATTCTACTGTTACGGACTGTACAATGATATCTTTCCCTTCAGCCTGAGGCTTTATTCACATGTATTCACTTTCTGCGTGTGAAAGGCTTTTAATTTGCCAAACATAGAACTTTTTTTTTATTGTAAAAACAACAGCAAGCCCTGTCCAGATTTTTAAAAAGTACGAGCAAACAGTAACGTTAATAGCATTCTTTACAATAATAACGGGACTAAAGCACGCTAATATGTAGTCAACTTTTTTTTCTATATGAGGTAAGTCTCATTGAATTGCTACTTTTAAAAGCAACTTTCCCCAACACTGGTAATTGATCACCCAAATGAATTGTTTAAATAAAGACATACTCTTAAAATAAAGACTATTGGTTTTTCAACTGTGTCCAAAATATAACGCATTTCAAGATTCATATTTGGAGAAAACGGTAATGGAAATGTAAAATAAATTACATGAAGACATTTCAGTTAATATAAGTTTTACTGGTTTGAAATGTTGCGTACAGATGCTTAAAATATTTTTAGTACAATGTTCTACATGTTTAGGAGAAATAAGTGTCAGATTTGAACACTTTTTCTATTCAAAACATTATGGAGCATGATAAGCACCTATTAAGCTGTTGCAGGATTTGCAACCCAGGTACAAACTCTTTTAAAACTGTGGGTTGCAAACAGAAACAGCGTTTTTTTCCCAGTGATTTCACAAATATGTTATGAGATGAGATTGTTGGTGTTGTATGGTTTGTATACGTGGCCTGGTAGACTGTGCAGTTAGATATCATCTACTCCACGCAGTCTTTATTTGACATGGCTGATATAAACTCTTTCTTCAGAATCTCGCCATCAAGGTTCCGACCTGAAGTAAGAAGACAGTGAATGGTAAATACATTTTTAATGTAATAAAACAATGAATTTTTTTTACAGCTTTTAACAGGCAATTTGACAGAGTTGTATATAGGTATTGTATGTTAAAATCTGGAATATTTGATCTTACCTATGAAGACGAGTCGGTTGATTCTTGGCTCCTGATCTGCCCAGAACTCTGGAGTCTCATCCAGCTCATAAAGCTCATGGACACCCTGCAACATCACCTTCTTTTGTTTCTGCTGGACAGAGAGGATCCCCTGCCACAACACACAACAATCATTTACACAGAACAATCATTAAAACAGATTTGATGAAAATTAGAATGCTTGTATAGGATATACAAAGGCAATACAACTTCACAGAAGTCATGATTTTCTAGAATTATTTGGCATTTCGGTGGCTGACATAACATACAGTGTGCAGAACAAATATATGGATGGCCGTATCCTCACCTTTAACCGGATAACTGCCATTGGCAAGCCTGCTTCGTTCTTAAATGTCTTCTCCCATAAGAGATTCTACAAAAAAAAAAGTAAAATTTTCAAAATATTTTGTAAAGTTGTTGTTCTGGGTAAATATTTCATTTTAGAAATATTTCATTTACATGCTTCCTTAAGCTATATCTGTACCTGAATGAATATATTGAATAGGTCTTCTGACACACTGCCAGGAACTTCAAATGTTATAGTCAGCATACTCTAAAATAAAACATATACATAATTGAAACATTAAATACTTGTCAATGAACAAAAATAATGGGAGCATCTCAAATGTCTCCAAACAGGTCATGTCACATTACAAATGTACATTAGCTTTCAAAAGTAAGATTTTTTAAAATGTTTTTGAAGGAAGTCTCTAATGCTCCTCAAGTTCAAAATTCAATAAAAACAGCAATATTGTGAATTTATTATATCTAAATTACTCCTATGCGAAGCTGAATTTTCAGTAGCCATTACTCCAGTCTTCAACGTCACATGATCCTTCAGAAATCGTTCTCATATGTTGATTTAGTGCTCAAGACACATTTCTTAATATAATCATCAATGCTGTGCTGTGAAACATTTTTTTTCAGTATTCTTTGAGGAATATAAATTTCATACGAGCAGCATTTATATGAATTACATTTTTTTTGTAACATTATTAATGTCTTTACTGTCACTTTTGATCAATTTAATGAATGGGATTTTACTAATTTCTGTTTGTACACAAAAACATTTCTAATAATACCTCTATCTTTAAAGGTGTCAGTACGACACTTGAATGAATTTCCCCTTGGTGTTAAATACTTGTACTACTTTAGCACCCATTCTGCTTTACTTCTCTGGGGCGTTACATGGGCCCTTTACAGATATTTAAACCATTGTTTGTCTGTGTTAAAAGTTACACACTTCCTTTTTTCCTTTGGAATAACAAGAGAAAACAGGGCTCTCATTTACATGAAAAGAGCAGTGAGGGCTTGGCTCTGAAGGGGGAGGGTGGAACAGACTGGGTGTATGCGGGAAAGTGACCCATCTAATGATAAGAGCTCCTATGGAGAGTTTGCTTCAAGGATAGAAGGAAATTGACAACATTTACTGAACCTCGTGGTTCGAACAAACCCTGAGAGGAATCTTCTGGGAAGAGAAGCTGGGCCTTTTTTTTTTTTTTGTTTTTTCCTCAGAAGGAAAAAAACTTAAATCCACCGATTCAAAATGTCATAAAAGCGTCATCTTCACCTTGTCTAGGTCTAGATGGGTTGGCTTATTTTATCAGCTGCGCGCTTTTTCAGCTACCTGTTAGAACACCACTATATTCAAGCCATTTAAATGTGAAACAAGCGCACTGATTGGGGAGGTCAACAACCCTTCAATAAACAACAGTATTAAACAACATCCTCTTACATACCCAAATGCATCAGACAGATGTACAGTCTTAGCTAAAACCTTTCAAAGGGTTTGACTACACTGACAGCCCCTAATCCTGGTGCTGGTGTGATGCGGAGGAGCATTTGGGTTTAGTAACAGTAAGATTGAGTTTAATACAGAAAGAAAGAAGAAGAAAGCGTGTGAGCGGGCTCTGACCCCTCGGGGAGGGCAAACGTAGCTCTGTGGATTATTCGTCGGGCTGTGAGTACCACCCAGCAGACCAGAGGGGGGTCATCCCAGACAAGCAGCCTGTGCTCAGGGGGGCAAATGGGCCACAGTCGGGGCTGAAAGACATTCTGTGTGGAAGTGCTTCTGTACCTTTACTGCAGACACTGCTATAATCCTCTGCAGCTGGGCTGAGCTATTCACATTTACTCTGTCTCACTGTAATTACTCTTAAAAAGGGTGTTTCATTTTTTGTTTTTGTGTAAGTCATCAACATTAGCATGAGCTAATGGAGTGTTTGATCCTCATCAGATACACAAAATCCTCTGGAAAAATACTGGTGAACAGAATCGCTACTATAATTCAGTAAGCAAGTAGCGTAATTCTAGCAAGTATTCTTCAAAAACACTTACCTTACACCATCGCTGATATCAAACGAATGTAAATCTAATACTTGAGACAGGTCAACCCTACAAGGAAGGAAAATACACTTCATTTGTAAATGCTATTAGTTAGTGTATTGTTAGTCTACAGGGGTCTTTCGATGTTTTATAGCAGGATGAGGATAAGAGTTGTCTGTAAAAATGTAAGAGTAAGTGCCCTAAAAACCTGAACTGTTTTTTTATAGCTATCACGTTGTCACTTTCTAAAACCAGATTGAACACACACTTCTGTTCAAAAGTTTGGGGTGAGTAAGATTTTTTTTTTTGAGAGGCATTATTACTTTATTAAGCAAGGATGCATGAAATTGATCAAAAGTGACTGAAGTCATAATAATATAGAATGTTAAAAAATATTTCTTTCAAATAAATACTGTTCTTTTGAAATTTCTATTCATCACAGAATCCTAAAACTCTCTGTTCTCATAAAAATATTAAGCAGAACAATGGTTTTAAATATTAATAATAATAATAAATGTTTCTTGAGTACCAAATCAGCATATTAGAATGATTTCTGAAAGATCATGTGAGACTGAAGACTGGAGTAATGATGCTGAAAATTTAGCTTTGCCTTCACAAGAATAAATTACAT
Source organism: Sinocyclocheilus anophthalmus (assembly GCA_018155175.1). Classification (NCBI taxonomy): domain Eukaryota; kingdom Metazoa; phylum Chordata; class Actinopteri; order Cypriniformes; family Cyprinidae; genus Sinocyclocheilus; species Sinocyclocheilus anophthalmus. Next base: position 121,045 of record JADLZN010005622.1, read on the forward strand.
TACAAAATAAGAAACAGTAATTTGTAATAATATTTCACAATATTACTGTAATTTTGATCAAATATGCAGCCTTGAAAAATACTGACCCCAAACTTTTAAATGCTAGAGTACTTATCAGACTGCAGGTCTTGATTAATATTTAAGTGCTTTAAAATGTCTTGACAGAGATTTGTTGAATGCAGGGTCAGCTTTATGTAAAGGCAAGTTTGAAAGAGCTTAAAAATACGGTACAATATGCACGCAATTTTTACTGTAGATTACAAAGTACATGTTTTGCATTGGCGGTTTCTGCATATCTTCTCACCTGGATTTTTGTGTCTCCAAAATCTTCACAAGCCCATTTATTGATCTATGAAGAAGAGGACAGAGCACATACTGTAAAACAAACTCAAAGACATCTTAACATCTATCCAATTACCATTATAACTAGACGTTTACATTTTCTGAAGTGAACGTAAAAAGCGCAAAGGCCTTTATTACAATACTAGGGTGTGATGGTTGGTTGCCAGGACATTGCAATGTGGTTGCCAAGGTTTACTGAATGGTTTTTAATGTGTTGCTATGTGGTTAATAGGGTGCTCTGGGTTCTGGCTGCTATGATTTTCTGGTACCTAGATATGGCTCGGGTACCTCTGTAAAAGCACGTTTTTTTTCCCAGAAATCATAAGAAAACTGCTTATGGTGATAGTACACAGCAAAGTTTAATTCTTTGTGTTAGGGGTTCAAATCTTTAACCCCAAGTATGAGCAATATGCTCAAGCAAGCACCATTTATGATTAATAAAAATGTGCATGTCTTCACCACAACATATTTCTGACACGTTTGAGACAGACACCAGAATCCATTGAATAAGATACAACTAGGGATTCCCAGTATATTGGCATTATACTTTTGCTGGTATTAACATTCCTTAATTTACTTCAATAACATTGTTAAATGTAACTTTTAGCAAATGAATATCCATTGTTCATCGTATACATTATAATGTTGTAATGTCTACATTCACTGAAGCATTTGCAACGATTAATTCAAAATCACTTTCCAGAACATTCTCGTTCACCACTCCTGGCTGCTGGAACGATCTTCCCACCCCTATCCGGAATGCTGAATCCCTGACAAATTTCAAGCGACAGCTGAAAACTCATCTCTTTCGAAGCTACTTGACTTCATCATCAAAAAAAAAAAAAAAAAAAAAAAAAAATTAAAATTGTTCATTTATTATTCCTTCTCGTTCTAGCTTGTACTTATTCGAACAATGTCTAAGAACTTGGTATTACAACCACTTCTTGTGTCTGTTTGCCTCTTTTAAGAAGAATCGCTTTATGTATCCCCCAATTGTAAGTCGCTTTGGATAAAAGCGTCTGCTAAATGACAATGTAATTCTAGTTTTTTGTGTTTTATTTCTAATCTATTTAAACAAAATTGTTTAGAACTTTAATAAGAAATGTACAAGGGCCAATTGCATAAACTTAGCTGTTGTCTTAAGAACTGCTCTGACCAACTACCAGCTAACCAAAGGGTTATCAGTCTGCATTCAACTAAGAATAATCTACATTTTTATGTAACTGAAAAAGAAAAAAAAAAGACCAGTCTTAAATAAAAAATTAGCCAACTAACGTCTAAGACTAGTCTAAACTTTTTATGCAACTGACCCCTGGTTATGAACAAAAACAAAATAATTAAGAAATAAATAAATAGACTTAAAACACATCATTTAATAACACTTTTAAATGTATTTTTTGTTTTTAAGCAAATATCAGAATGAACATCCAATTTTTATAGAGTACAATGTAATGTTGTGATGCCTGAATTGCTTCTGATTGATTTGGGTTCTCAGTATTTTATTTTAAAAAATGTATTTAGACAATATAACAGTACAAAAATGTTAATATCGCCCATATATTGGTTAAATCATTATCAGCCAGAATTGTAATATCAGTCCATCCCTAATAAGAGCACATAAGAACATAAAGGTGTATGGTTCTCACCTCACTGTATCTCTGAGCTCCACCAGCTCACTCTCATTCACTAGATCCGTTTTATTGATGATGGTCAGATCAGCAAGAGCTATCTGCCTAAAAACAGAGAGCAGAATTCAGCACAATTCGCATTCACCTGATAAATGCTTCCCATCATCCCTAACTGTGTATGCAACAAAGGCTGACGACACCTCAGAAGGTCGCATATGGATTATTTGTCATAAAAAGCAAATCCCTTCTATGTGCATCTACAGTTGCTGTACGCAAGTATGTGTGATTACAGTCGTACAATACATCAATAGAACAATACAGTACGAGAACAGCTCATCCCATTCTCTCTCTCTTTTGTCACTTTCTTTATTGCTCAGTGTTCAATGTCCCACTCTCCCTTTGTAATTAAATGTGTGTGTGTGTGTGTGTGAGTAAGTATATAAACACTCTTTGTTATGTTTCATGCATCCCCCTGCCTGTTGTCGGGTCGTGTGTGGGTGGCATGGTTTGCGGCATACTCAAAAGGCGCCACCATATTGCGTGGTAGGAAAACATAAACAGAGAGCAGAAGTGGTTTTTATGACTTCTGACACTTGTGAGCCTTTCAACATGCCTCTGAACCCCAACAAAAACACCCCGACCGCAGCAGGTGAGGTGGAAGGAGCTGGGCTGGAATCGGATATGTTTGCACACAAACATTAGAGCCAGCTGTCATGTTTCATAGAGATAACAGTAATAAATAGAATTTTAAAAGACCATACAAGAGGTGCTCATAAAAATCCTGGTTATTGGAAAATTTGACCTTTGGGTTCTTGTAGTACATATTGATAATGATGAAGATTGTAACTTCTTTTCTTGTACTTTTAACACCATATTTATATATTAATGAACCAAATAAGATTTTACCTTGCAGCTTCATTGATAAGACCCTCTGGCTTCTCTTCTGTTAGATGCTAAGAGACAAATAGGAAATAACAGTGATTACATAACACATACAAAACAACTATTAAGACAAATCTTAATAAAAAAAAAAAAAATCAAGATAAAATTTTTTTGTAAAATATATATTTCAGGGATGCATAACATATCAGCTCTATATCGGTTCCCCGCTGAATAAACAACAAATTTATATAATATATAAATGTAAACATTTTAATTATACAATGGGCGTGGAATTTTAATGTAAAAAATATATTGGTTATCACAATAACAAAACAAAATAACAAAATAATTATCAAAATTTTTTATTTAACATTTATTTAGAGAAAATAGTATGGAATATTAATAGAAAAATGTATCAATATTGGCATATTTTTAATGATCAAAACAATGGAAAAACAAAACTGGTACATCACTATTATATTTATCATCTTAAACATAAAAGTACAAACACAAATGGTTTATGTCATGCCTTCAAATAAAGCAACAAAGCTTGATGCACTTTCACGCTTAAGACCTCTAATCATGGCACTGAGTGGTTTATTGCTTTTACAATGTAAAATATATGCTATGCCAATTTACCAAAGTGCAGTAAATAGATAACTTTATATATAATATTTATCAGAACAAATAATTCTTCAGACAATATAGGTAAAATCATTTATTAGACTAAGAGTAAGCTGTTTATTGTTGCAAAGCAATACAGCAAGCCAAAGAGATATAGAATTCAATTGATATTCAGTCACAGGTGTGTGTATATTAGCTATTTTTTGGCAGCTTTGAATATGGCTCATCCAAACAGAATTTAGAGTGTGGACTTTATCATTTATAAGATCTAATGTAAACGATAAGAACATTTCATGTCTCATTAGCTTCTGTATACTTCTGCTCCGTCCAGCTTCCTTCCTGAAAATACATCAGTGCAGATGAGCGAACTGACAACTCTGCGATTACAAGATGCAAACTCACTGAAAGAAATCCAATTTCCAGGTTATTACAACTTCTAAGCAGTTTGCTTCTTGAAAACAATCCCATTTATTTTCTTGTGCGTGTTGCCAGTCATCTCTGCTGACTGGGAGGAGGCATGTCTCATTGTCTGTGTTCAATGTGTAATAACACTGAGCTCTGGGAGTGAGACAAGCCTCATCATCTGTCTGCACACATTTCAAACCAACTGGCAGAGATCAAGGCACACGAGGGCACCTGATGGCCATGTCTGCGCAAGTCAAACCCCCCACCACCCGAAGTGTCTCTTGTATGGATGAACATATCAGGTGACAATGAAAGGGCTGGACAAAGGGTGACAGGCCCATTAGAGTGATTTGCCTTGATATCCATTATTTCTTCAGTTTCTATCAAGCCCTCTCTGTCTTCACCTCAACAGGCGCTCACACAACCCCAGAGGGCCGCAGTGCCGAGAGGTGCCACCTCTGCAATAAAAAGACTGACTTGCCAAGACTGACACCACTAAATTGCAGCCTATTATCCAGGTGTCAGTACCACTGTCCTGCTCCCAGCCTGAAGTGTGAAGAGGAACAGCAAGGGGGGAGATACTTCAGTAGGACACGATACTTAAAGACTAATGTAAAATAAAAGAATGTTCGGTAAAGACCAAATAAAATGTAATGCCTGCAATAACACGGACCCAACTTTGTGTTTGATTATTGTTTTTTTCATGTAAAGCATTATATATAACAGTGCGTCTTTAATCAATACATGGCCAAAACACTTAACTATGATTTCCATACAACATAGTTATTATTATTATAATATCAATTTTAAAATGTATTGTTCATTAATTTTTATAATTTATTATGTTTATCAGATCATTTAAATATCTTTCATGTGTTTATTTTAATATTAAAAATTCTTATTTACTTACTGATATATAGATTTTTCATATTCATTTACATTTCATATTCATATGTTAATTTATTGTTCTTTAAATTGTTTAATTTATTTTTTCAGAGTTTTTATTTTTAAAATGGCTCCCTTATTTATCAAAATTCATTTATGAAAAATGTGTTTTATATTTATATATTTATAAATTATTATTACAAATAAATAAAAAATCCATTGTTTCTCTTTTTTTGCATCAATTAAACTCCTGTCCTGGAAAAAAAAAACTTCAAAATATCAGTTTCCATAAGTTATTTAGTCTGTGGTTTGACAGAATGGAGCAGCAACTTACCTGCATTCCATATTTAGCATCTATAACCGTGACAATACCTATGTAGGAGATGAGGACATTGTATTATATTAACAAGTAAACTTTATTTGAGGCAGCATTTATTAATTAAGGTTCTTACCGTCCAGATAGACATCACTCCCTAATTCTGCATCAACCCAAAACATGGAAGCAACAGCTCCTGGTTTGGAAAACATGTATAAATCATTTGTACAAAATCACAAATACACACATAAAAACTAAATAATTATAATTTTTTCTCATTTTACTGTAAACATACAAATGGAAAAACACAATTTAATTACCATTGGAATAAAATATATAAAAATTAATTTGATTATATTCTATGCTTCATTGTAGCATTTTCTTAGGTTTTGCAGTGTTTATCAAGTTACTGGACACTTTTTGCCTTAAAACTCTGGTAAAACAGCTTAAACGGGTTGTGGGTGTAGGTAAATTTTATGGGTGGCTTAAAATTTTTCAGCTACAAGGTACATTTGGTTTGTTTCCATGCTTGCCAACTTCTCTTGTAAAAGTTATTTCACAGTTTCGTGTTACAATTTGAGGCCATCTTGTTCACATAATGGAGTTTTGTCAAACTGTCAGGGTAGAATAAGAAAGCATGATAAATATTTGACAGAAGTGTAATGAAGGCAATGTTCTTGAAAGACATCAGATATATAACCCATTCAGCCCACAAGCATCTTCTGAAGAAGGGGAGGGGCTTATCCCCCTGAGGCCCCCAGGAGTGACAGGCCTGTCTCAGCCAATGACAGTGAAGAGGGGCTTGTGTCTGAGCTCTGAGGGTCCTGCACGGCACTGGCCCGTGACACCTGTCACTCACTTCACAGACTGGCTGCAGAGATGCTGCTGACCCTTCCTGCCGTCCCACTGATCTCTGTTTCATTCTCAATTGCTTTACAGTGCTTTTTGCTATGTAGGGGGAAAAGATCCTTCTTCACAAAGATGTCTAAACTGTCTGCAATGTTAAAAAAAAAAAAAAAAAACTTTTGATCTGAAGCTGCATTAATGGAAAAGTTCACCCAAAAATGTACTCACCCTAATGTCATTCCAAACCAGTATGACATTCTTTCTTCAGTGGAACAGATTTGGAGAAATTTAGAAATACCTGACGTAATCCACATGACTCCAGTCCATCAATTAATGTCTTGTGAATCAAAACTTTTAGCTTTAAACCATTGCTTGTAGCCAAAACATCAAAACTGCTTTGGAATGTTTTCACTCATAAACGTTGCTTGATCCGCGCATATTTCTCTCCGGATTCAGACGAGACTTTTCACTGGACAAAGCAATATTATGGATAGAGGACTCTTATAAACAGACAGTTTTTCACTTCACAAGATGTTAACTGATGGACTGGAATTGTGTGGATTGTGATGTTTTTATCAGCTGTTTGGACTCTTATTCTGACGGCACCCATTCACTGCAGAGAATACACTGGAGAGCAAGAGATATAATGCTACACAAGTTTGTTACAATGAAGCATCAAACTCTTCAACATCTTGGATGGCCCAAGGTTGAGTAAATGCTCTGCAAATCTTTTCTGTGAACTATTCCTTTAACAGCTAAATGCAAATGCGGACTAAAGCAAGGTGGATTGCTACTAGTAAGGAATGCTTTACCTAATCTAAGACTCTGTGTAAACATGGATGTACATATTTTTAGACCTCTCTTATACAAAAAAAATAAACACATCACAACATTTGAGAAAGATGGCCAATGGTTGCGTTAGCTACCATAATAGATTTGTCAGGTTACGAAGGTGTATCTGCTGGAGTACATGACATACAGTACCTGGATCTGCCAATCCAGTCGTCTCTAGAAGGATGTAGTCAAACTTTCCTTTCTTCTCCATTAGATTTTCAATAGCTTTTAAACCATTGTCTCTGTAAAAGCAATGGGTGATAATGTATTATCTGATATTATTCAATATATGCAAGTATACACTAGTTTGGGATTGGTAAGAAGTGTCTTATGCTCACCAACGATGCATTTATTTGAATCAAAAATACAGTAAAAATTGTGAAATATTGTTACAATTTTAAATAGTGGTCTGCTTTATGAATACATTTTAAAAATGCAATTTATTTCTGTGATGCCAAAGCTGAATTTTCAGCATCATTACTCCAGTCTTCAGTGTCACGTGATCCTTCAGAAATCATTCTAATATGCTGATTTAATTCTAAAGAAATATTTCCTATTATTATCAAGATTCGTTTTGCTTAATATTTTCAGGGAAACGGTTATCTTTTTTTCAGGATTCTTTGATGAAAAAAAGTTAGCATTTATTTGAAATATAAATCTTTTGTAACATTAAAAAGTCGTTACTGTCAAATGGCATTATAAATGTCATTTTTGATCAATTTAATGTTTCCTTGCTGAATAAAAGTATGAATTTCTTTCCAATTTTTTGAACGGTGGTTAATTATTTATCACGCAACAGTAGTTATAATGTTTTTTTTATAATGCCATATAAATAATCAATAATTAGAAACAATTAAATGAATAAAACAAGGACAACAGTTATTAATCACTGGAATGTAACGGCAATCAGAAATAGTGGGTTTCCATTTAAGCCATCTCAAAAAGTCCAAAAATAGTTCTGTAGTTCAGATGGAACTGTATTTATTCTTCATACTACAACACACACAGACACACATTCATATACTTTAGTCCTAGTATTGAGTAGTAGTCTGAACAACCGTACTTCACAGAGCAGCACAGGCAGCCGTTCCTCAGCTCCAGCCACTCCTCATACAGCTCTCCTGCCTGACTGACAGCTAAAGACTTCTCCAGAGCACTGCCTGCAGAACAACACAGCACAGGTTCAACCTCTCAGTAGTAGCCCAGTATTACAATGTCCTCTGCACTTTTGATCAAAATGTTCCAAATCACACAAAAAATACGGCAACATTTTAATGGTATAATTATGAAACATCTGAAGAGATAACCATGTTAAAGAGACCAAATCACAATGAAAATGCAGGTATTTCATAAGCAATAAGGTTCTACTATATTGCAGTGATTAAGAAAAATAGGGAATGCTTTGCTGCCCTCTCCTGGTCATAACAGCAAGAAATCCTCATGGACTGTCATAAAACAAAGGCATCTAGGAATGAAAACTAGACTAGGGGTCTGATTGCTTATTTGTTTGCTCATTTTATAACTTACCTTCACCAAATTCATTAAGAATGACAGCTATTCGTTTATTATGTTGCTCTGTTAATATGTAGTTCAAAAGTGTTGTCTTTCCAGCACCTGTATTTGGAAAAGAGAGAAATAAGGTTAAGCTAATGGGTATACAGTAACACATATTTGCATTATTGTATTATAGAGCATATTTTATTTTATTTATTTAGCTTTCATAAGTATGATTTACGGTCTACATGAATCATATTTATGAAAGCAAATCTTTTATGGTTTATTTGTTTGTTTTTTTCTATGCTGAGACCCAAGTATCCAGTGATGATGGTAACCGGTATCTGAACTGTGGGTCCGGTGTGCTTCTCCTTGATGGGAACTAACTCCGGACATTCATCCTCTTCCTCCATTACTGAGCTCTCCTGAACTAATGAGAGTCTATAAACACACAAACATGAATTCAGAGTGGTTTATATGCTTATATGGCATAACAAGACAGGATATTCATTCTTCAGTGTTAAGATTACTCAGCGTAGGGGCATCTCACTCAGAGGAGGTCGAACATAAATCTAACATATATTATATTTCACCCTGTTTGATAGATATGAGCTGTTAATATAAGATATATATACATGTGCTGTCAATATAGTGCGGTTTGGCACTACTACAATCTACAAGCGCCATGCATTACAACAGAAGCGAATAAACACAAATAAAACACAACTTACACTTACACTGCGAAATACGAGCTCTTAGATGAAGTACTACTTTAAAACATAACCTGCAGAGTGAGTTCTGTCGTCCAGTTTGTAATAAAAGAGCAACACTTCATTGAGCGATATGCTGGTGTGTATGTAATCACGGTCCGAGTTGCGCTTTGGCTTGAAGGTACAGTTCCTAGTTAAAAATGGAATGTTACGTGCATGATGTAAACGGTGTTTAAACCTGCTGTGTGTAGCATTTCACGCTGATATTTAATAACTTAATATACAAACAGATAATTATACTAAAAGAAAGCATAGAGATAAATATGGTAACAATTATAAAAAAGTATGCCCTGATTTATATAGACTAGAACACCTGATAGCAAACTATTCACTTACCAAACCCTTTATATGCACAAATTAAGAACACTCAGTATTTTTTCTTTAACATATAGAAAATATAACTTTAATTTATAGAAAAATAATTTACTTTTATACATTTCATATTTTGGTACATTTGGACTAAACAGAAGTATTAAAAAATAATTAAAACCGACAAAAGCACGATATTAAAATGAATTAAATACAGCTTATAAAATGAAAATAGAACGTATAAAAATGAATTCAAATCGTCATAAACGTTAAAAAAATGCGAACACTATATAATCATACTACGAAAATAGTATTGTTTGAGCGCAATTCATGGCCGACAGGGGTCGCAGCTGCCCTATTTCACATCTCTGACTAGATTTCATTTTATTCAGCAACTTGACCAAGTGTAAAAACCAGCTTATCCACCAGATACCACAATAACAACATAAACATATTTTTTCAATAATATTTTATCAAACATATTTTGTCGACAAAAAGATATCCAGGCTTGTTATTTTTTCACATCTTAACGTAAACCGGTATTTTTGTGTACTGCTATCTGTCGTCGCCCATTTTAACCCATTTGTTAAAGTAAACCCACCCTTAATCTTCATAACATCGTTCATAACATCGTTTTGTCTCTCTCTCTCTCTCTCTCTCTCTCTCTCTCTCTCTCTTTTTCTCTCTCTCTCTCTCTCTCTCTCTCTCTCTCTCTCTCTCTCTCTCTCTCACATCTCCTCATTCTCTCTCGTAAATCCACTCTGTTTGGGTTGAAGTTAAAATGCGGAAGTTTCCGCCCAGCAAAGCCACTGATACCGCGAAGATGAGGCTCGCGATGGCATCAGCGATCATCCCCGCTCCGTGCTGCTCTCCGCGGCTCTGCGTGGACTGAGATCAGACTCTCATGGCTTCTCTGCCAGCGTCAGAGCGGAGAGCATTCGCTCTCAAAATCAACAGGTAATGTTCATTTCCTTTGGCTGGACCTCATAGCCCGTGCACTGACACATCCCAGGGAAGCTGAGCTGACTTTTGGAGCTGTCTGTCTGTCCGCAGTCAGTGTTAAATCTTCAGGGAGTTTTGGTGAATTCCGGAACAGGCAGCTACACGTTTGGAATAAGCTACAAGTCTGGCACCATGAGACTTGATAGTGTTGTGAGTCTTCTTATCAATTATGGCTATGTGATATTACAGCTTATTTCATGAGTTATTGCACTAATTACAGTATTTATCAGTAGCCTACATTTAATGTTTTTTTTTCAGTATGGAAATCTCATTTTCAAATAAGCTTTTAACTGAAGTATTAATAGCAACCTGTCACTTTCAGTATGCAGATGGTCTACATTCAAATACATCTGTGCTGTAAAAGTTATTGAGGTCCATAGGCTTTCCACGTGTATCCCTTCAGGCGAAAAGAAAGGAAGAATGATTGAAAAAATATGTCAAAGCATTTGAGTGCAATTTTCATTCATTTCCGTGTAATTCTAAATATGGATCTCCTGTCTATTTGATCATTTCCTCCACAAGCCCCCTTTTCTCTTCTGGTTATGATGAGTCAGTACTGGCCTGTGTTAGGTGTAAAGTTATGGTGGAAGTTTGTATTGTTCCTGTTTTATCACACAACAGGTGGGGAGGAAATGAATATACGGACATAGTGGAAGAAGGGAGTCCGGTAATAAAACAAAGGGAACAAAGTGCTCATATACAGGGTAATGATCGGTATTATGTCTTGTGAGTTTATGTCACACAAGCACACAAAGGTTCATTCATAACATAACTGTCATATGCCACACTCCATTTTTCCCCCAGCAGATTGTGGGAATCATGCAGTGGAGTGTCTTTATGAATTAATAAGCTGTTTGCTTATATAGTCACATGTGTTTAACCACTAGTTTATCTGAGGAACTCAGAGATGCTGTGTTTTCTCAGGTGTAACCGCTTCATGGTGGTTGAAATGTAAGGCTTTTGGCTTGTAATGAAGATGCTGCAGGTTTGATCCATACCAAGATGGCATGTTGCAATTTTGCACTGAATCTCAGGCTGCTGTCTGTGTACTCATGTTTTGGATTTTTTTTTTTTAATGACTAATAATCTATCTTCAGTAGCTATACATCACCCGTAGTGAGCATTTAATGGCTTTGCCAAAACTGAAAAACAGTATTTTACATGTTCAGCAACATCCTGTGTAAGCGCTTGATCAGCATCAGTATTTGATATCTTTGCTTGTACTGATTACAAGAACATGAAAAGATATGTAATGTAGCTTTCTGAAAAGTTTGTTGCGGAGATGATTAGTTATTAGTTGATATTAAAGGGATAGTTCACCCAAAATTGAATTGGCATAATTACTCACCCTCATGTCTTGCCAAACTCGTAAGACCTTCGTTCATCTTCAGAACGCAAATTAGATATTTTTGATGAAATCCGAGAGCTTGTAAAATAGTTATGTTTTCCTGTGAGATTGGGTTTTTATTATTTTTATTATTATTATGTTATGGCCAATAAGTAAAAATTAATTATTAATTATTTTAATGTTATTATGAAATTATATTTTGTCAAAATTAAACACAAACTCTAAAGATGATGTGAATTTATGCATCACAGTAAAAATTTTTTTTTTTTTTTTAAGTGGATGTATGCAGTATGAAAAATGGATATTCATTTTGATAGCTGCTAAAGATTACATTATTATTAGATTATTAGCTTTTTTACAGATCAGTTGTGAGTGTTAGATGATGGCAAAGGTAACCTAATGGCGTTTTTCCACTGCGTGGTACGACTCGGCTCGGTACGGCTCAGTACGGCACGGCACGGTTTGCGTTTCCACTGCAGTTCAGTACCGCTTTAGAGTGGGCGGGATTATTCACATGTCGTTATAGTTGCGCCGCCTGTACTACCACGACTCCTAAAAAAAAAAACGTTTTCATTCCGCATCGCCCCTTCAAGCTCTCGCTGGATCCGCTCCTCTGCTATCAACGAGAGGAACATCTGTACTTCTGCAACAGACAACAAAACTTTTTGGTTGTTAAAAAAAGGTGCGCTCGTTCAAAACAGTTGCGTTCTATCCTTCGCTGGCTGTGCTGATTTAAATTTAGCAGTTCTTTTGTGTTTGTGTTGCAAGTTCAGTGACGCAGGTAGTGACGATTCTCTCTGGCCAGTCCGTGATCAGCAGAGTTTACACGTCACGTTTTGGTAACGGTACGGTTCACTTGGAACCCCAACCGAGGTGGTACTAAAAAAGTACCAGGTACCAGGTACTGTACCCAGTGGAAAACCCCCCAAAAGTGAACCATACCGAGCCGTACCATGCCATACCATGCAGTGGAAAAGCGCCATAAATGTAATGAGCTGCAAGTTAAATATCCAATACCAAAAAATTACAAAAAACACAGCCACACATTATGTTCTCACGCAGTGAAAAATGCATTGCGGAGCAACGAGGACATTGAAAATGTGCCAACAGACAAGACAGAGCAACTTTTGGTATGAAACAAAGTCTCCCCTTTCAAATTTGGTCTTTTTTAAGAAATTCAAACAACAAATACCGTTTTGTGGCTCTTTATTGTGTTGTGACAGATCGCTGTAGCGCTTCAGTTCAAGCGGCAAGTAAACCGATCATTTCTTCCTCTTTACTAGTTATAGCATGAAATAAACATGAATGAACATTAGAAGGTATCTTGTTTCAACCGCGCAAAGATGTCAATACACGATCTACTCTCCTGTCTGGTTTATTTGTCGGACAAAAATGACAGATTCTGCGTTACGATTGGCCAGATAGCCTGTCAGTCAAACTCCCTGTGAAGAGTCAGTTGTGTCGGTACATCTCTATTTTATAGTGAGCTCTAGGTTTATGTCCGTTGTCACAGCAGTATTGGGTAACTATGATTAAGCAATTAACAGTCACTGTTTCACTTCCTTGTTGTAAGGACACAATAGGAAATTCAGAAGGATTCACTGATGGTAAAGAGAGATTATAGGCATGTCTCTAAAACAAAGTTGGCAGTAAAAAGCCCAGATCTCATCACTAACAGAATGATTCCCAGATTTTCATGCAAGTGCAGCCTGACAGCGCATCTCACTGGGGGCCGATACTTGCTGTGGCTGCAGCTGCTGTATTGCACAAGCTGAACTCGTGCTGTCTCGTGCAGACAGCTTTGGATAGTGGAAAAACGTCAACGCATACGCTGCAGATTTCTCTTGGCTCATGCACCACCCTCCGTGTCCCTTCTCATTTTCAGTGACCACACATTTATTTGCATGAAGGATGCATTCACACATGAAAAGTCCTGTGAGCACAGCTGTGTTTTGTACTGGAGAAGGATGCCCTGGGGTTTTTGTTTGCTCTTTATTCCATCTTCTTTTTCATAATCCTTTGATTTTCCGGGTGCATGGAGGAATATTTCTGTATGAGAAGTAACACTTAATGTTTTAGGACGGACATTGTGGTGAAAACAGAATGAAATGAGATGTGGCAGACTATAAACGAAAGCCCTCGTTCAGCAGAAAGGCTGTAGTTGAAGGAAATGCTCGACAGTGTCACGAGAATAGTTCTTTAATTTCAGTTATCTTCAGCTGATGTTGACCTTCAAGGGAAGTTACACTCTAGAGTGGTGTTCTTGCACAATAGTGTTCACAATCATACTTGGCTGTGACGGCTAAGACTAACAATCATAGTCCGCTCTCTTTGGAATGTGGCTGCCACTTTCATGGCCGTACTTAGTACTTATGATTTACAGTCTCTTGTCATCATGCACAATCTGCAATGGGGAAAAATAAGAGCAAATCTGACAAGTTGATTTTTGTTCATTTAGTTTTTTTTTAGAAGATGTCACTTTTGGTTATTGACACTATTGAATGTTTGGATTCTTTCTACACTGAACAAAATTATAAACGCAACACTTTTGTTTTTGCCCCCATTTTTCATGAGCTGAACTAAAAGATCTAAGACTTTTTCTACACAAAAGGCCTATTTCTAATATTTTTCAAATATTGTTCACAAATCTGTCTAATTCTGTTTTAGTGAGCACTTCTCCTTTGCCAAGTTAATCCCTCCACCTCACAGGTGTGGCATATCAAGATGCTGATTAGACAGCATGATTACTGCACAGGTGTGCCTTAGGCTGGCCACAATAAAAGGCCACTCTAAAATGTGCAGTTTTATCACACAGCACAATGCCACAGATGTCGCAAGTTTTGAGGGAGCGTGCAATTGGCATGCTGACTGCAGGAATGTCCACCAGAGCTGTTGCCCGTGAATTGAATGTTCATTTCTCTAACATAAGCCGTCTCCAAAGAAGTTTCAGAGAATTTGGCAGTACATCCAACCGGCCTCACAACCGCAGGCCACGTGTAACCACACCAGCCCAGGACCTCCACATCCAGCATCTTCACCTCCAAGATCGTCTGAGACCAGCCACCTGGACAGCTGGTGCAACAATCGGTTTACAAGCATAACCAAATAATTTCTGCACAAACTGTCAGAAACTGTCTCAGGGAAGCTCATCTGCATGCTCGTCGTCCTCATCGGGGTCTCGACCTGACTGCAGTTCATCGTCGTAACCGACTTGAGTGGGCAAATGTTTACATTCGATGGCGTCTGGCACTTTGGAGAGGTGTTCTCTTCACGGATGAATCCATGTGTTTTCACTGTACAGGGCAGATGGCAGACAGCGTGTATGGCGTCGTGTGGGTGAGCGGTTTGCTGATGTCAACGTTGTGGATCGAGTGGCCCATGGTGGCGGTGGGGTTATGGTATGGGCAGGCGTATGTTATGGACAACGAACACAGGTGCATTTTATTGATGAGATACCGTGACGAGATCCTGAGGCCCATTGTTGTGCCATTCATCCACGACCATCACCTCATGTTGCAGCATGATAATGCACAGCCAAATGTTGCAAGGATCTGTACACAATTCCTGGAAGCTGAAAACATCCCAGTTCTTGCATGGCCAGCATACTCACCAGACATGTCACCCATTGAGCATGTTTGGGATGCTCTGGATTGGCGTATACGACAGCGTGTTCCAGTTCCTGCCAATATCCAGCAATTTCGCACAGCCATTGAAGAGGAGTGGATCAACATTTCACAGGCCACAATCAACAACCTGATCCACTCTATGTGAAGGAGATGTGTTGCACTGCGTGAGGCAAATGGTGGTCACACCAGATACTGACTGGTTTTCGGACCCCCCAATACAGTAAAACTGCACATTTTAGAGTGGCCTTTTATTGTGGCCAGCCTAAGGCACACCTGTGCAATAATCATGCTGTCTAATCAGCATCTTGATATGCCACACCTGTGAGGTGGATGGATTATCTCGGCAAAGGAGAAGTGCTCACTAACACCGATTTAGACAGATTTGTGAACAATATTTGAGAGAAATAGGCCTTTTGTGTACATAGAAAAAGTCTTAGATCTTTGAGTTCAGCTCATGACAATTGGGGACAAAAACAAAAGTGTTGCGTTTATAATTTTGTTCAGTGTATATATATTTTTTAAACAATACATTGAATTAAAAGTTTAGTTCTAATTAGGTCAATATAGTACACTACCGTACACAAACGTTTGGGATCATTGTGAATAAGTGCATTAAATTGATCAAAAGATACACTTATAATGTAACAAGATTTATATTTCAAATAAATGCTTTTGAGCTTTCTATTATATTATATCATATTAGACTGATTTCTGAAGGATCATGGGACACTGAAAACTGGAGTAATGGCTGCTGAAAATTCAGCTTTACAATCACAGGAATAAATTACATTTTAAAATATATTCCAACTGTTACTTTAAATTGTAATAACATTACACACTTTTACTGTTTTTTCTGTATTTTTAATTAAATAAATGTAGCCTTGGTGAGCATAAGAGACGTCATGCTTTTCAAAAACATTTAAAAAAATCTTACTGACCTCAAACTTTTGAATGGTAGTTTATGTACTAGAAATAGACATATTATATAAAGCCAATTTTATATATTTAATTGTTTCTGCCTATTGTAAGATTTAGATTATCATTTAGTGATAACAGGATTTTGATATATTACAGCAAAATTTCAACCCTTTAAATAGACAGTTCACCAAAAAAATGAAAATTCTGTCATCATTTACTCACCCAAACAGTTTTGGCTACCATGGACTTCTATTGTACAGACAAAAATAACACAGAGACATTTTTCATTTTTGGGGGGTGAACTATGACTTCGAGAGCACCGTGAATGTGGTTGCCATTTAAGAGTGCAATTTTAATATTGGTTCATCCGTAGTTAAAAAAATAAATAAATACAATACAGATGCATTTTAAATTGATGCGGTGACTTAAAGGGATAATTTACCCACAAATGAAAATGCTATCATTAATTACTCACCCTCATGTCGTTTCAAACCCATAAGACCTTCGTTCATCTTCAGAACACAAATTAAGATATTTATTATCTTAATAAATAATGTTTATTATTATTGATGAAATCCTAGAGCTTTCTGGCCCTACATAGACAGCAACACAACTGACACGTTCAAGGCCCAGAAAGTGCAAAAATAATGACTTTATTCAACAATTTCTTCTTCTTCTTGTCGTGGTACTCTTGTGAACATGCATCGACTGAGACGGAAGAAAAGAAATGGTTGATTAAAGTTGTTAGTATTTTTGTAGCTTCTTAACATTATGGCTGAACCACTGATGTCACATGGACTATTTTAATGATGTCCTTCCTTATTACGTTTCTGTGCCTTGACCGTGGTAGTTGCGTTGCACTCTATATGCAGGGTCAGAAAGCTCTCAGATTTCATTAGAAATATCTTAATTTGTGTTCTGAAGATGATTGAAGGTCTTATGGGTTTGGAACGACATTAGGGTGAGAAATTAATGACAGAATTGTCATTTTTGGGTGAAATATCCCTTTAAAAACATTCATGTTGCAAGAAAAGACGTGGCTAAATGGCCAAAGGCGTCTGTCTGATGTGTGTATAGAGACCAGCAATTTAAAAAGTTGCACAGACAGAACTTGCTCCATCCCTTCCCCTTCCACCCTTCAGAAGTTCTTTAGTACCTGGTTGAGTAATCTCTAATGTAGTGAACAAAATGACCCAAATGCTTACAGTATACAAGCAATTATCATCAGAATGCCTTAGAAAATATTTCTGATCTTTGTAATCATATTATCAAAAAGTCTGTAACAAAATCTTGTTTGTTTGTTTGTGTGAAATGTTCCCAATAATTACAGCTCCTGTCAAAGTTGATGGAAAGCCAATGGAGCAGAAGGAGGGTCAAATTGAGACTCATCTCTGCACCCTATGTCATTACCTCCAGTGCAGAGAACAGTCCATGATAACACAGAAACACCATCATCCAGAGTTTCATGAGCTGTTTTGTTGTGATGAACATTCCAGTCATATTAAAGACTAACATTTTTGTGGAGTGTAAACTGTAGCTCACACCCATCTCAGCCTTTTATGTTTAATTGGTTTTTCTTCATAGTGACTTTTGTCATAGGACTCGACTGAATGCCTGGTTATCCTATAAAAGATCTGATATTCCTTTCTTTGCTTTTATAGAGAAATGTGATTTTGTAATGTGTTTGGTTTAGAAATTCAGCTGGCGTTTTGTCTTGCATGAGGTTTGACCTTTGTTCTATAATGACGTGAACTATTATGAACGAATCGTGAATGTGTTGCATTACTAAATACTCTCTGTGGTATTCTGTGGTCTGTCTTCAGTATATAGAGAGGCTGCATGCTATAATTCACTCCTGTTTGTCTTTGCCCTGTGGTTTAGAGAATTTGCATGCTCTCCTGCCCCAGACTTGACTTTTTTTAAGTAGTTAACGAAGTTTGTAGCTGATTTTGTGGATATTTTCCCAGAAAGCAGTGACAAATAAATCCCATTTAATAATTCAACAAATCTACTCTAGTTTTGAAAAGCTAGCCTTTCGAGTTGATATTTTGAGTTGGTTCAAGTTACCAAACAGAGTCCTGAAAAACAAGAACAGCAGCTACAACATTTTTAATTTAACGGATGGTGTTGCAGTTCATTTTGTTATGTCGCCTTTTTGTGTGATTGCTATGTTCATAACGATCTTGGAAATACAATTCAAAAGTTTGGGTTCTGTAAGATTTGTATTTATTTATTTATTTTGCTATTTCTAAAAGTGAAGTCTCGTACTCACCAAGGCTGCATTTATTTGATCAAAAATACAATAAAATAGTAAAATATTATTTCTGTTTAAAAGAACTGCTTTCTATTTTTATATATTGTAAAATGCAGTTAATTCATGTGATGCAAAGCAAACATAGTGAATATAAAGTGCACGTGATTACAGAAACCCCATTATCCTACAACAGACAATCTGTGTAAATGAGTTTGGGAAGAAACAACACAGCGTTATGAATGGTGACCCATTTTTTAGGACTTTTGATAAGCGGGTGCACAATAACACTCTGTTGTATCGTGGCCTGGAGGGCTGGCTGCCAAACACAATACCTCTCTGCTTCTGAGGCGAATCCTTCTGCTTAAATCAATGGAGGTTATAGGAGAAAAACAGGCTGCATTGTGGGAATTGTTGGCTGAGACACTGTGGGAATGTGACTGAAGTGATTTAGGTGTGAAAATGAGAATTGCAACTAACTGCTTAAGTGGTAACTTGGTTGTAGCGTAGTGTTTTGGAGGTGTTGAATTCACTCAAGTATATGCTCTAAATTTAAAGTAAATCTCATGCTGTGTCGTTTTTTTACACTGTGAATTTTCATTTCATCAGTGATGCTGCAGTAGGACAGAGAAATCTGGAACACTGTCTGTCTGATGGTGGTTACGAAACACAGGTGCACCACGACACACACACACACACACACTCATCAGCGCACCCTATCCAGTGTTTGAGGAACATTTCATTAGAGTGTCTAAATAATTTTACGCTTCATTTGGGAATCTCACAGCATTCGTTTCAAAAGCTGATTACTGCATGTTGCAGAAGGGTTTGTTGTTGTACTCACCCTCTGCCAAAAGTATACAATGAATTATTTGATATCATTAATACATGTACAAATGAATGAACATAATAATGTACAAAAAGCTTTGGGATTATAGTAGCCTGAGTACTTAAGGAACTGGGCTGATAGGGGTGTACAGCTGATAGGAATGTACAGCTCTCTCTCCCACCTTCAATACCACGACTGAGGTGCCCTTGAGCAAGGCACCGGACCCCCAACTGCTCCCCGGGTGCCGCAGCATAAATAGCTGCCCACTGCTCCAGGTGTGTGTTCACTGCTGTGTGTGTGCACTTTGGATGGGATAAATGCAGAGCATTAATTCCGAGTATGGGTCACCATACTTGGCCACATGTCACTTCACTTTTTTCACTTTAATGCAAATGTTGTGGGTTCAAATCTAGTGGTTGACTGATGCGGATATTTTAAGGTGATATGATAGCTAGAGAGCAAGGTGGCTGCTGGCTGATATGTATTAGTTATTACAGTTTAATAAAGGAATTGAGATGTACACCTAAAGTGAAATTAAACTACCTTTTAGTTGTTGTTTTTTACACAATACTTAATAAATTCACCCCAAAAAAACCTTGCAAACTATATGAAAGGCCCTTTCCACCACAGAGTTTCTTTTTACTCTGCTGTATCTCAACGTGGTGATGTACAGTATATCATAATTGAAACCGTTTTCTCAGAAATTAGACTTTATATCTCAACTGCAACTTTATTTCTTGCAATTTGGATTTTATTATATTATCTCATAATTTCAACCTTTTGTTACTTAATTTCAACCTTATATTTCACAATTGCAACTTTGTCTCACATTTTATCTCTCAGTTGACACATTTCCATAATTGTGATTTTCATTTTCAATTGTGATTATCTCATTTTAAATCTCACTATTTTATTTTTGCTATGTTCATATAGCTCAAACAGTGTAACATGTTGCTAGCAATGCTAAGGTCATGGGTTCGATTCTGAGGGAATGTGTGAAAAAAAATGTATGCTCTGAGTTTGAAACGTGTTCAATGTAGAAAGCAGAAATTACACAAATGATCCATTGACAGGTCTGTTGGCAGACTTTGGAACAGGGGACACTACTGTAAATCGTTCAAGCAGACAGAGTCATCTGCAACTCGAAATGGCCAAATATCGGGTGTATGATGGTGTATGACTATTCATATCTGGGTGGAGTTGACCATGAACTACACAGTTACTGAGACACTTAACTTCAGGTTAATGAGGGGTCTGTGTGTTTAATGATGAGTAATGAATAAGGTAATTGATGGGAGGTTCCTTCAGTGTGTGTAACTTTGCATCTCTCTCTCTCACACACACACACACACACACACACACACACTCATAAACAATGAGAGGAGTGTGTAAACAAGCACCTGGTGCCGTCCCAAAACCTCTCACTGGAAAATAATCCTATATTGCACCTCATTTTCTGTTTCCTCTCACCCTCTTCATCTTTGTCTCCCTCTCTCACCTCAGACACTCCTCGGCGGAGATCCGGAAACACTTCAGTGGGATCAGCCATGGTTCCCTGCCTCACCACCGGCACAGTTACAGCGCCTCTGGCTCTTTCTGCTTCAACATAGTGAGTGCTGCACTTTCACTGATAAATACTTCAGTAGAATCCAGCTTAGTAACTTCAAACTGATTCTGAACATACAAACAGGTCATTGGTAAATTATACATGGATGTATGTTTATTAACACTTTATTCTGTATGTGGGAATAGGTGTGGGTAATTGTCTGTCACATCACTGTCTAATTTGATTCCGTTTAAAAAGAAATGTAAGAAGGTTTGTTTATATTTTTCATATTTCTTTCTGGAATACTGCTCTCTGATTGGTCAATCATGGCATTGAGCAGTCAAAAGATTTTGTATAATAATTTAATGGATTAATTTAATATTTATTTATTGCATTTATTTAATACCAATTAAACTAATTAATTAATAAAAAAATACTAATATTAAATTATATTTTTATTTCATTTAATTTATTAACATTAGAAATGAATGGGAAGTTCAAAATGTGTGTGTGTATGTGCATATACTTAAGCTCCAACCTGTCTGTGCTTCCTCTATGCTGAAAATGGGTCAGAGCCCAGGCTACCAGACCACTGCAGCTGGTGCTTTCCAGCTCACACACACACACACACTCACACACACACACACACTCACACTCATCTGTAATATCCATGGATTTTAGAAGCTGTTGACTTCATGGAAACATAATCTTCCCTATGATGTTTTCCCATTTTTCCCATAGATTGCAGTGAAAGGCAAATGTTAATGTTATGATTTTGAAAGATGAAAAACTGCTATTATCAGGATTAAGTACAGATTATCCCTCTGTAATAATGTGTTAAAATGATTGATAAGTAGTCATAATTCTTGAATATTTGATAAATTCAGTTGTTTATGCATGATAGTGCCCTGATGTGTCCACTTGTATCTTACCGCACAAGAAACCCTTAAATTTAGCATTCATTGCTTGTTTATTGTAAAACAATATTTTTAACCAATAGCAAGGCACAATTGTTAATTGTTAGTTAAGTATTTTACTATGCATCTGCATTCTTGTTTATTGAAACATGCAATAATGGTCTACAATACCTCTCACTTTTTTGACACTGATCATATAATTCCTTCAGTGTTTCTTAAAGTTGAAAGCAGAATATTGACTCATCATTTGATTTTAACTTATCTTTACGTTTTTGACTTATGAGTGCATATGTGCCCCTGCTATTTCGTCATAGCTTTTAAGGGAAGTGGTTGTGATGTCATATCCTGGTTTTGGAAGCCACAAAAGATAGACTGCTTCATGCGGCTCAAACCTATTAAGGAAGAGTTTTGCAGAAACAAGTCGTTTTTATTTCCGGGCAACGCCATCTTGTCAGTTGCCTCGTAGTTTGTTCGTAGGAATTTTTTGGTGAGTATTTTCTTCCACCCTTTTCAGATGCACTTGCTCTGTCTGCTGTATGTTGGTTGCATTCAATTTGTAGATGCAGAAATGAAACTCTAAGCTAAATTTGCACAATGCACACAGCCTGGGTGGGTTATATTAAGCTTGATGTTGTTGAATATAGACCGGGAACTGTTTTGTGGTTGCTTCCATGTTCCAAAAAGCACAA
Organism: Sinocyclocheilus anophthalmus; assembly: GCA_018155175.1. Classification (NCBI taxonomy): domain Eukaryota; kingdom Metazoa; phylum Chordata; class Actinopteri; order Cypriniformes; family Cyprinidae; genus Sinocyclocheilus; species Sinocyclocheilus anophthalmus. The sequence continues at coordinate 143,506 of JADLZN010005622.1, forward strand.
TTAGGCCTCAGGATGAGAAACTTACATTTAAACCTTTATGTTAAATAATACAATTATATGAAAGTCAGAGTTTTCTTATTTCCTATTTTCTCTAAGAAATGCATTGCACTCGAATGCCTTTTTGTTTCCCATTGCTGCTTTTGAGTGAATGAGGTTAGATGAGCTACAGAAATAACACCTCCACCCATAGACTATATCAGTATTCATCAACAATTACCCTCTGCTCCTCCCTTGTCAGCTGCTGCTGATGTACACAAACCACACAGCAAAAAAATGTTCGAACAGTTGCAATATTTAAATGCAAAGGCTTTTAACAGTTATTATTATGCCCAAACTTTGTTCCCTGTACTACCTCAGGTAGACACCAGAGATGTAAGCAGGCACTTGCTATGCAAAAATCTATGGATGCCTGTTTCCACCTTAGATTAAATAAATAAAAGCTAATAGAATCTATACCTCACTATTGTAACTTATTTTTTTCACAAATGGGACTTTATTTCACACACTTGTGACTTTATATCTCACTATTGTGACTTTATTTCACAGTGTAACAACTTTTGTTTCTCCATATTACAATTTTTATTTTTCACATTTGCAACTTTATTTCTCATAACTGTGATTTTATTTCCCACTATTGTGACTGTTTCTCATAATTGCAAAGTTATATCATGCTATTGCAACCTCATATCTCTCACTTGCGACTTTATTTCTCTTTTACGACTTTTTTTCTCACTTTTGCAACTTTCTCGCAATTGCGAATATATTTCCCACTATTGTGACTGTTTCTCGCAATTGCAAATTTATTTCATGCTATTGCAAATTTATATCTCGCAGTTGTGACTTTGTTACCATTCTGACTTTATTTCTCATTTGCGACTTTCTCAATTTTGCAACTTTATTGCTTGCAATTGCGATTTTGTTTCACACACTTGTGACTTTATATCTCATTATTGCGACTTTATTTCACAGTGTTACAACTTTGCTTCTCCCTGTTACAATTTTTATTTCTCACTTTTGCAGTTATTTCTCGTAATTGTGATTTTATTTCCCAAGTTTATTTCATGCTATTGCAACTTTCTATCTCGCAGTTGTGACTTTGTTACCATTCTGACTTTTATTTCTCTTTATTTCTCATTTGTGACTTTCTCAGTTTTGCAACTTTATTTCTTGCAATTGCGACACTATTTTACACTTTTGAAACTTACTATATCTCACAATTGTGACCTTATACTGTACCTCAAGGTCCTCAATATTTTGTGATAATTTCATAGTTTGCAACTTTACAGTATCTCTTGTATCTGACAAAAAGTATAAAGCTTATTTTATCTATTCTCACAATTACCCTGTTTATTTTTTACTCTGAGGCAGAAATGGGCTTCCATAGAGATCAGATAACTTAGACAGTACAGTGCTCTTCTTAAGATTCCTTGATGAAATGCCGCAGACACATGATTTTCATTATATAACAAACTTATCTAGATTGATTGTTTATTGATGTCTGCTGTGATGAGATTCAACATCTACACCTTTACATGCTTTAGATATGATACTTTGTTTTGAAAATGTTTTATCAGTATTGTTAGTTATAAGTTATAAGTCCTTGTGTTATAAGGGCATGTTTCAGATAACTGGTAATATTTTTGTACAACACTTTGCAAGAGATAAGCCGTCACTAAACCTTAAGTGTGAAAATAAATGTTACGTAACCAGCTAGGGTTATCATAAAGTTACACTTTATTAAATCCTTTATTTGACATGATTTGGTCTCTTTCCACAGGCTAGCATTAGTTTGCTGGTTTAAGTTTTATGCCCAATAGCCTTCTGATTAATCCATTTCTATGAAACATCTCAAGAGATCACAACCTCCCAAAACACTACAGCAGTTATGTTGATTATCTCCAGCAGGTCTGGAGCTGTCTGCCTCAAGTCACGACAAAACACGCTCTGTTCCACTCCAACTTTACTGAAGGAGGAATACAACTGTAGGCAATGCATTTTTTACTGCTATGTTCTGAACATGTCATCAGCTTTAAAATGATTTATTGCTTCCTACCAGCCTCCTTCTTTGTTTCATTGTTTTATGGAGGTTATCGAGCATTCTAGTTCTCTTTGTGTGTGTTTTTATTTTAGGCATTTCATTAGTTGGTATAGAGGGAGATTAAAAGCATGTCTTCTTTGATACACAACAAATGTTGAATTGGATTGAATGCTTTAGTGTCGATAAAAATACAGTAGTGATATATTCAGGGTAGACTTCATATTTTATGATGGTTTCTGGCCTCTGTTTGCTGCAACTAACTGCAACTTTTTTGCTTACATTATATATAGATTACTGTATTTTTGATTCTATAGAGGCTGTTGAATAAAGTATACATTTTCATAATTTACACTACTTTTGCTTCATATTATTATGAGGTCATGGATTATGTTTCAAATGGTCTCCTAAAATAAAGGGAAGTGAAGTGAAGTGACATGTGGCCAAGTATGGTGACCCATACTTGGAATTAGTGCTCTGCATTTATCCCATCCAAAGTGCACACACACAGCAGTGAACACACACCCGGAGCAGTGGGCAGCCATTTATACTGCGGCGCCCGGGGAGCATTTGGGGGCTCGGTGCCTTGCTCAAGGGCACCTCAATCATGGTATTGAAGGTGGAAGAGAGCGCTGTACATTCACTCCCCCCACCTACAATCCCTGCCGGTACGAGACTCGAACCTGCAACCTTTGGGTTACGAGTCCAACTCTCTAACCATTAGGCCACGACTTCCCCAAATTTTCTTATTTTTTTTCTTTTTTTTTTTTTTTTCTTAACGTGACCAAGTCCACAAGAAATTATTTATTTAGCGTCTAAAGGGTTTGTATGAGAAATTTAACATCCATGGACCTTTCCTTCTACAAAAGTGTGCTATAACTGTAAAAAAATTATCCTTTCGATTTTTTTCATGTCTTTGCACTGAAACTGGCACTAAAGGTTCTCTGGGAAACACCACTTGTTCTTCTATGTGTCATCGTTGCCAAACCCTTTTGAAACCATTAGTTTTAAGCGTTTATCCAGGGGTTTTTCATACTACCTGGTCTGTCCCATACCATCCAAAGAGCTTCATTTTTATGATCACTAGTTTTTTTTGATTGTAGGTCCTTTTTATCTTCTAGCCTCCGTCATATTAAGCGTCTGAGCCGGTGGCTGGCATTGAGTTCTAGTCCACAGCTGCGCAGTGGAGATCTGATCTCATGCGAGCTGGGGGTTTCAACGACTAACCTGGAGTGGAGCCTAGATGGAGAGGGCATGCAGGACCATCCTCCCCTCGTCCCCGGGAAGGGTAGAGGTGCGGATGCTCCCCTTTGGGGTTTGAGAATGTCAACTAGACCCCTCTCTCGTGTGCTGACTGAGCAGATGTGTGTTGTGATTGTATGGCGGGTAGTAGGCAGTTTTACTAGCTTTGATTAGAAAGGGCCAATATCTTCTGTTTAGTTTAGGCTTTTAATAAAAAGTTGCTTTGTTGATCTCTAAAGACAGAACCCGTAATACGTGTGTTCATTCAACAGAAAGCGTTTCACAAGCATTTGTATTGTTTGCATAATTTTCTTTTCGTCTAGGGAACATGCGAAGCCACTTTACAACAGAGAGGAAAATAATTTGCAACCATTTGAGAAAAATTGTAATGGCCCATAATAATGGTTTTTTATATATTATTGGCGTCACTTCGTATTGCCTTCATTTAATTGATTTATTGTAATTATATATCTATATCTATATATAATATATTTATAAAATGAATAAATTACTATATATATTTAAGTTATCTTATTCCCTTTGATAATAAATACCTTATTTTATTGTTTTGTAATTATACACATAAAATTAAAACACACTTTGTGTTCGGAGTGTGTGTGTCTGTAAAGCTTTGAGTGTTGTTTGAATGTGTGTGTTTGTGTGTCTCCAGAGTGGAGCTGGATCCTCATGTGAGGGATTGTGTTCAGAGTTACACGCAGCCCTGGCTGGTGGTTAGCAGAAGGTAAATTCCCAGACTTAATTTCTTGTCCCTCCTCAGGGCTGAATTTGAAATATTCAGCAGCTTAAATATTCAAAAACATTACCCAATCAATGACACATGACACACAGATACTATATCCTGTTTTGTGTTCTCCTTCCCTCTCAGGGTTATGGGTGGATTGCGTACGCCGAGAGGACAGATACTAACAGAGTCTTACAGAGACAGACGTTTGAGTCTGACGTTGAGCCTGACAAACAAGAGCAAGTAGTAAGCACAGTTTATATATATATAAAAAACTATTTTATACAGAAGCCTTTTTACAACAACAAAGCAGCTAATTGGGATTTTTGTTCACATTGTTATTAGTGTCACTCAAGGACGCCACCCAACCCCACGGACACTTATATTCCTCTTTTTTTTATTTGTAATTATTATTATATTAAAGCCTCTGGAGTGTGTCACCACCCGTTCCATTATGTGTGCTCATTCCCTGCCATAAGACACAAACAAAACATATTAATTTCCTCTTAATAAGAAGTAAACAGTCGAAAAGAATAAGGAAAATAAGCAGAATCTTTCTCCCAGGTATTTTTCTTTTCTATTTGTCCCCATGACCACCATCTTGGCTCCATCCCACCTCTGTTTTTCAGAGTCCAGGGACATAATGAGGCATGAATATTCATTCTGTCCCGACTACTTCCATCCCAGTGCAGCTTTGCCAAGATTTAATTATCCAAACCACAAAGATTTGTTTCACTCCATGTATTTTTCATGAGTTTAGTTTGAGAGTCTACAGGAACACCAAGATCCTCCCTTAGTTTTGGATCCTTTAAAGGGCCTCCACATTCACTGCAGGGGTTATTAGCAATCCAGAGGAGTACCAAAGGTCCCGCTAGCCAGCTCTGTTCTGTGATGTGTGTCTTTAAGCAAGTGGATTAAGAATACAAATGGTACGGGAAGGTCTATCCCACAGGCTAGACGCAATGTATCATGGGAACCCTGCATGATGCCCACTATCAGAGCCAGTGCATATGGTTCTTATATTTGGCGATTAACAGAAATCTCTCCTAGGGTTTTGAGAATTCATCTATCTCAAAGGCTTATGGTCTTCCTGGAAAGGCATTAGTCTCAGAACTATAAGAGCTCCTCTGCTCTATTTCACATGTAGTTATGTGGCAAAGGAGTGAATGAAGTTAAGCAGGCATTGCCAGTTCAGTCAAATCACAAAAGACATACAAAATGAAAGTAAAATGAAAAACAAAAGCATATGAAATGAGCTACTTTCCAATCTTATGTCTTTTGTGAATACTGACTGAGCTGGCAATGCCTCCTCAACTTCATTGCCAGTTCAGTCGGTGATCAACAGACATAAGATTGGAAAACAGTTTATTCATGTGCTACTTTTTTTTTGTTCTGTATATGTGCATATTTTTCTTAGACAATGGTTTTTCACAGTTTTTAAGCCACGGACCTCCACATATGATGATTTTCCCCCCCTAAATTAGCCATTTACTTAACATATCCGAATACTGTGTGGAAAAAAAAGAACAAACAAGTATTAAATAACAATACAAAATTTGATAGATGTTTTTAAAATTTTCTTTTTACTATGATCTTTTTTTCTTTCTGGTTCCTATAGTTCTTTTCTTTTTATATGTATACATTTTAATATGATAAATGTGAACAGTATTTTTTTGTTCATTATAAAACTTTTTTATAAACTTTAAAAAATGTGATAAATGTGAACAGTCCTTATTTTTATTGTTAATTCTACATTTATTATGTCATTATATATATTCTATATGAACTTTTTCAATTTGATGCATGTAGTTTTTATATTTATTTTATTTTATGAAGGCCTTTATGTTGTATTAATATTTTTTATTTTATTTTAATAAAGTCCAAAATTATTTCTTTTTTATAAAAACTTTTCTTTAGACCCCCCAACACTCTCTTTTGGGCTCCTTGGGGTTCTAAGGCTCCAGTCTGAAAAATATAATATAAAAAATTCCTATGTATGTAATATGTAATATGTTCTCTCCTGTCCCTCAGGAAAAATCACCGTCCCTGCCAGCACTATGTGATGATACAACTCGAACCACCCTCACATGCTCAGACTTCAATTTACGGGCCCTGCAGCCGGACCGTCGTGTGGAGAGCCTCTTGCGCTTCAGCAGTCCGGAGGAGCTGGATCGTTTCAACCTGGAGGCCAGAAATAGCAACCGCTACGGCGAGCTCTTTGGCCTCTACCCACCTATTGATGAGGTGCAGCCTTGCCTTACTTATTTTAAATACTGTTTAACAATGTTCTTTACAGAATATTCTTGAGCGATTCATTTTTGTGAACACAAGGATTCACTTAGAAGTTAAATATTGTCTTCAGTCTGTGCTTGACTGTGTACAGGAGGATGCAGTAGCGATTCGGCCCATTCCCGACTGTCCCAAGGAACACTTTGGGCAGAGGATACTAGTGCGATGCCAGACCATCAAGTAATACTTCCTTACCATCCACTAATATTGATTATTTTCTCTGAATGATTGGTCTGATAAATTATTTTAAATGACTTGTTACATTTTATACTTTGAGGTTGAAATGGTCTTCATAGCATATGCATAAAAATTTGGTTTAGAGTTGTGTTTGGTTTTGAAATATTGTTCTTCCTTCTACAGATTTGAGATTGAAATTGAGCCCCTCGTTGCAACCATGGCCCTCTATGACCTGAAGGAGAAGAAGAAGGTCAGTTTCTGATGCTTATCCTAAAAGTTATGAAAAAAATCTTAAATATGTGGTATAGTTTTTGTATTTTGACCCTTTAGCTTAAACCCATTTGCTTAAGCTGGGGAGACATAATTAATAAATATTCTTCCTGTCAGTGTTCTTCCTGTTAGTCCTCCCACATTCCTCCACTTCAGTCTGAACAGAGCTGGAGAGACTAATGAGATATATTTTTATTATCCACAGCCATAAACATTGTTTTGTCAAAAGTTAAATCAACATCTATATTTAATTTGTGTGTGTAGACATCTAAGACAACAATTTAATTACCAAGAAGTAGAAATGGGTCACCAAATTCAGTCTGAACCATTTAGACCAAGGTCTATAAAATCAGTGAAGATGAACCACTCAAGTACACAGCTTGTCTTTACCAAAAATTTGAGAACTTGGACTGACAGTCAAGGATCTTAAGGAATCAGCGAGTTTTAATGCAAGCTGTGTGTATTTCCATATTAAATAGACAGACAGCAGATATATTTGGGAGGAATATTCTGAAGTATTACATTAATCCTCTTTAGCTTTTACTGAAGAAGGTTAATGCAAGAGACAGACCAGATGATTCATGCTAAATAGGAACTTTATGCAGCATGGGATTTTTTTTCTATGGCTTGGTGAAGAGAGTGTTTTGGATGGGAGGAATTACCCATTTCACAATGTTAAGAGCGAAAAACAGAATTTAGGATGTCTGATATGCCTGAGTAAGGCTTGAAGATTAGTTGTGTCCGATTGAGTGAGATTCAGAGTTCAGTTAGGGCCAAACTGTGCTAATGTTGCTCTCTTTGAGGTGTCTTTAGTTTCTGATTGGCTCACTCTGCTTGAAATTTGAGGAAGTATTTTTGTTCTTTATGCACCACAATTTCCCTTCTGATTCTTTGACGATGTGGTAAAACGTTTAGCTGGCTGGTTGTTTTATGCTATCCATGCTAATCATGGTATTTTTTTCCTTCAGATTTCAGAGAACGTCCACTTTGACATGAACTCCGATCAGATGAAGGGTTTCCTGCGGGCTCACACTCCCCACACTGACCCCTCCACTTTGGCCAGATCTGCAATTTTCTCCATCTCCTACCCTTCTCCAGATATCTATCTGGTCATTAGGGTATGGTTGAGTAATGGCTACCGTATGCCTAAAAATGATTAAAATGCATAATTTTATTATCTTGATTTGACTTTATCATCTTGTTTTGTTGGTTTTAAATATTTATTTTAAAAAAGTGATTAACCTATATATAGGTTAGGCTGATCAGTCCACAGGTATTTAGCCATTTTGACACTTTGTAAATGAATAATAAACATTTTCTTTATTTTCAGTGAAGTTTGAGTTTATGTACATTATCATTCAAAAGTTTCGGGTCAGTAAGATTAGTTTTATGTGTTGGAAGTAAGTATTTTATGCTCACCAATTTGCACTTTTAAAGCATATATACAGTGAAAACAGTAATATTGTGAAATATTATTACAATTTAAAATAACTGTTTTCTATTTTAATATGTAATTTTTTTCAATTTCCTGTGATTGCTGAATCTTCAGTGGCCATTACTCCACTTTTCAGTGTCACATGATCTGTCAGAAATCATTCTAATATTCTGCTCTGCTGCTCAAGAAACATTTCTTATTATTATCAATGCTGAGCTGCTTTATATTTTTGTGGAAACAATTACACTATTTTTTCAGATTTATTTGATAAATGGAAAGTTCAGAGGAACTGCATTTATTTGCAAAAGAGACATAAATGTTTTTTACTGTCACTTTTGATCAATTTAATGCATCCTTGCTTGAATGTCAAAACTGACTCCAAACAAATTATAGTGTATGTATATTATCTCTGTCAATGACCTGCTCTGTAGACAACAGCCTCTAAGACCACTAGTATCGATGGTGATGATGATGAATGTTATGTAACAATAGTGTTATTAATAGTGTGTTTGTGTTGAACATGTAGATTGAGAAGGTTCTTCAGCAGGGAGAGATCGGGGATTGTGCTGAACCATACATGGTACTGAAGGAGAGTGATGCTCCTAAGGTAACCACTGAACACTTCTCTATCTTTCTCATTGTTTGTGTACACTACATGGCCAAAAGTATGTTGACACCCCCGACTAATTATGACATTTTGGCAAGGGTTGTGTCAACACCCCTGTATACAAAGAAAGAAATCATTCCCTGAGTCTGGTGGGGAAGAGCCCCTTCAAAACCTTGCATCCATGTGCCAATGTCTTGTGGAAAGCTTTCTCAAAAAAGTAGATTCATTATTTTGAATTCATACAAGCACATACAGTTGGTATGAGTTGTTTATGAGTGTCCACATACTTCTGGCCATAATTTAATCAATTCTTTCTCGAATGAATTTCAAACCTGCATTATTTCTCTAATGAGAAATACTGTAATGAATAAAACCTCCTTCTTTTTTTCTGTGTCCATCAGAACAGAGATAAGGTGGAGAAGCTGAGGAATCAGGCGGAGGGGTTTTGTCAAAGGCTGGGCCGCTACAGGATGCCATTCGCCTTCGCCACAGTCAACATCATGAGTGCCATCAGCTCCACACTGGAGCGAGACACAAGTGACACAGACAGTATCAATGGTGAGATACTGAATAGATGAACACCATTGGTCTGTTAACATAATGCATCACACACCAAAAAAATTAGTAAATCCATAATTATGTACAATTTTGATTACTCCTAGGCAGGAGCAGTATGGAAAAGAAGGGATTGCCCAGACGTAACTCCGACAGATTCAGTATTATGGAGGACAACTATATCCTGTCTGGCTTCAAACCAGCTTTTACCACGTGCACATTAATCAAGCAGGTATTGCTTGCAGAATTCATAGCAAATAGAATATTCAACAAAAAATGTTGATGGGAATTAATTTTTTTTGGTTCATTCTGAGGTTTGGTGTCGGTAAGATTTTGTAATGTTTTTGAAAAAAGTAAAACCAGTAGTATTGTAAAATATCATTACAATTTAAAAATAACTGTTTTAATGTATTTTAAAAATGTAATTCCTGAGAAGGCAAAGCTGAATTTTCAGCAACCATAACTCCAGTCTTCAGTGTCACATGATCGTTCCGAAATCATTCTAATATGCTGATCTGGTGCCCAAGAAATTTCCTTATTATTATTATTATTTAAAACAGTTGAGTGCATTTTTTCAAGATTCTTTGATGAACAGACATTTATTTGAAAAAGATATCTTTTGTCAAATTGTTTTTATTTATTTTGGAAGCACTACATCCTTGCTGAATAAAGTATTAATTAAAAAAAAAAAAAATCTTACTGACACCAAGCTTTTGAACCGTATGCACAATCTTGGCGTTGTTTCTAGTCTACAGTGGTTGAAAGGTAGAGCTGAAAAATAAGGGCTTGATGGACGTCATCGACAAGTATTCCCTTTCCAGTGCAGTAGGAAGTCAGTTAACATAAACAAACATTGGTTTTGTTTAAATAATGTGCACAGAGGATTTTGTTCACAAAAAGACCATGGGGGTTTTTTTTCCGAAAAGTAGGTTTGTGACATACCTTGTATGTTTGAGGATAACGAGCGTATCAGCCTCAGCTTTCGTTCACATCGAGGTATACTTTCAGGTATGTAAGTACCATAGTAACCTGCTCTCTGAAGATAACCTGCTCCTCTCCCCAGTGAATCAGTTTATGTTTCCAAGTTTTTGTTTTACGTCCGCGCAATGTGATTCTACTGACGAGCCTTCAGTGCGTGAAACAGGGAAAAAATTAAAAAAAAAAAAATCGCAAAACATTTTATATAATATTACAATATAGTAAAATCGCCTATTATATATATATATATATTAAATAATATATTATATATATATACTATTGTATATATGTTAATGATGAATGAAGCCACTAATAGGGAAGTAATAAATAAGGTAATATATTATTCTAATATGGTTTTATTTTATTGGTATATATAACAGTTATCTGTATAAATTATAAAACATTATGACAAGGTAATGTTTAATTTATTATATTTTATATTTATTTCATTTTATATTATCATCTCACACATGGATCGACATTTTCTATAATGTCTAAATTCTAAAACAAAATACATATCTGATATGACTTGATATATAATTATCATCAAACAAACAATATAATTATGGATTAAAGATTAAACTGAAAAAAAAAAAAAATGATTGCACAACCATCAATTAAGTGGCGATATGCACTAAGCATGTAAACGACCATTGGACAAAAGACGAAGAAAGAAACTGCATGGTGCGCTTTTTCTTAGCGTCCGTTTCCATAGTGACTCGTCGATTCGTTGCTCTGTTGAGATTGTCTTGAGTCTTAACCAGGAACATATTCTGTGTTGAATGAACTTACTCCGGACGCGTTTTTGGAACCACATACTGTACCTCGAGTAAGCAAGGTTTGGGGTTGATCAACCGAAAGTTCAGGGTTTAGCTTACGGTAAGTTAACCGTGCTTTCTGGAATACACCCCAGGGGTGTATTCCAGAAAGGAGGTTAAGGGGAAAAACTCTGAGTATGTTAACTCTGAAATTAGGGAAACTCTGGGTTTTCCATTTCAGAAATGGAGGTTTGTCAAACCCGAGAAAGCAGGGTAAGTCAAGCCCATTTCTGAAAGAAAGGTAACTCTTACTCAGAGTCAGTTACCGTGGTAACTTACTCCATGAACCTAACCTGGTCGGGAGCAGGGGTGTATTCTAGAAAGCACGGTTAACTTACCGTCAGCTAAACCCTGAACTTTCATTTGATTAACCCCAAACCTTGCTTACTCGAGGTATGTGGTTCCAAAAACGCATCCGGGAGTAAGTTCATTCAACTCGACTAGTGTCCTGTTTAAGAACTCAGAGCATTCTCTCATAGCAGACGCATCGGCCAAATCACAGGAAACGGACGCTAAGAAAAGCCACCATGCTTTTCTTTTTCTTCTTCTTTTTTTTGTTCAATGGTCGTTTAGATGCTTAGTGCATATCGCCACCTTATCGATGGTTGTGCGATCATTTTTATTTTTTTCAATTTAATCTTTAATACTTGAGAATATGAATGATATTGTTTGTTTGATGCTAATTATATATTAAGTCCACATCATCTGTAGTGTCACTACCTGCTTTTTGGAATACCCCCCAGGTTTTCTAAACCTGGAGTTTCTTATGGTCTCCTCCCATTTTAAAGCATAAGCGATGTTTAAATACCTCATTCATTCATTCATGCTGCAAAATGCTTTTCTTACTGAGTATTTTTGTCTTATTTCAAGTACAAATATCAAAAAATTCTTACGTTAAGATGCAATTTCTGTAGATGAAAAAGGATATAAGCTTTATTTAGTCTTGTAGACTCTTTCTGAGAATTTTTTCCTGGGCACAAATCCGTCAAAGAGGAGTATCACTGGACTGTAGGTCAGTGTTGTAGAAATCGGTTTAAATGAGGCTAATCTGATAAATGATGTTCACTTGATAACATCTTGCTGCAACCTCTGGAAGTAACCCAATAATTAGAATTTCCTTTAGGTTTTCCAGTGTGGTTGGATGCATTGATGACATGCATATTCTCATCATCGCACCTTCTGAAAATGAAGCAGATTACTGTATTGAATGGAAGGATGCCAGATGGAGGGGTAGTACGAGATATATTCTGTAACCACCACCATAGCTGTTAAATAAACACAAATTATTTACAATTTATTTGGTAATCTTTATTTTCTACAAACACAAAAGCAACAGCTATTGTTTTCCTTTTGGATTTAGAAATTCTTCTACTTGACCTCTTCATCTGTCAGTGGTGCTGGTGCAGGTTCTCCCCCCATTTTGCGAGCCTCTGCCTTCTTGCTGTCGACTGAGTACAAGTCCGTTGTTAATTTCATTACTCTAATTAAGAAATGTAACAGGTTTGATTAGAGAATATTCAATAAGCCTATGTGAAAAGAGCGTTAAACTGTGGGGAAAAAGGTGCCGCGCATTGAAAAATGATCTGAATATAATTTAATATTCCCAAATGTTTGTAAAGTCATGTAGCCTACACCCGTGAAACTTTATTGCTTAATGTTTACCTTGTTGAATTGTTTTTTTATTAATCATTGTTATATGCTTCTACGTTCTTTCTTCTTCTTTTTCTTTTTTTCCGTGATCCATGATAATTACATTTAGTAAATTAAGTTTACAGTTTTTACCTCTATATTATAACTGATTAGAATTAAGTTTTTATTGACTCGTAAATGCGGACCGGCTTTTTGTCGTCTGTTGCCATGTGAAATCATAATTTCGGAGGTCTTTGATCATGACTTCTCATAGTCATGGTGCACGCTCTAAACTCAGAGTCAACCTACTCAAGAGTCGACTGAACTAACGCAATTTAACTTTTCTGAAACGAAAAACTCAGAGTTTCCCATCTCAGGATAAGTCAACTCAGAGTTGGTTGAACCGTCGCTTATTGAAACGGCCCCAGAACAGTATATAAGAAACTAAATGGGATGAAGGGTTTATTTTTAGAATTGTATATTTAGACAGTGCTTTCCTGTCCTAAAATCCAATCTTATTTAGTGTTAGCACTGTGAAAATAGTTTCACCCTTGAGTGCATTATTCCATTCTTCCATGTCTCCAATTAACTGGTCCTGCGTTCTTCCTAGCTCTAATATCACACGGCATTCTTGTAATTCTTTCTTTTCCTCTAAACTGAAGAATTATTCCGTGGTGTTCTCCAAAACTCTTCCAGACAACGATGGTGTGAAACAATGTCATTTTTGAATTGAGCTGACCATTTATTGTGTGTGCTGGCAGAAGGAGATCGTCTGAGTGACGAAGACCCGTTCAAGTTTCTGGCGGACATCAAGAGGTCGTCGCGGTCAGCGCGGTTAAGATCATACCTGTGAGAGATGTTCTAACCTGTTGGTGCCATTTGTCCGGTTCAGTTTTAACAGTAGTGAACTGGTGATTAAAGACATTTATTTATAAGAATCAAACTTTGGCATGTAACTCATCTTGCACCATTTGTGTATGTGTTGTTTGAAAGGTTTTCTGAGACTGGAAGTGTCTCCAGTGCCGGAGACGGTTCCTGGGTGTTTGTGCCCAGAACTGATTCCAGTGAAGCCAGTTTCTGAGAAAAATCCACGGGCGGTTAAAGAAGTGCTGGAGTTCCCTTCCAGTGAAGTCTATGTGCCTCACAATATATACCGGTAATCCCTCTCTATCTCTCTCACACACACACACACATGTTGGTTTTTATGGTTTATGGGGACTCTCCATAGGCGTAATGGTTTTTATACTGTACAAACATGCAAATATACACACGCACGAGTTGTCAGGCTGAGATCTAGCTGAAATGGGATGCAGTGATTAATCAGTAACCTTAAAAAAATCTTAGTTCTGAGTAATAAGGTTTATCAGAATTTGGAGTGCAGAACTTGGGTTGATATTAGTCACTCATTTACTATGAACAAATAGTTGGAATAACTGTGCAGGACAGTGTTGCCAGGTGTCATAAGAAGAATAATCAATCAGGTCTTACAAATCAAGCCTAAAATAAGAAACTTGCTTTACCTAGAAAACACCCTGTGGTCAGAGGGATATGAGGGTGTGTTTATAGATGATGGAAAAAGTAGAATTGCTAAATTCACTTGAATAATTCTAGGATAAACTTGCATTAAAACAACTGCTATATGGAAGTAAGCCAGGAAAAACACAAGCAACATCCCATATTTATGACAGACTTGTAACATGGCAACACTGGTGCAATTAGCTTCTTCCTTGTTGTCAGTGTTGAACTGTAAGCGGTCTGAGCCATCTAGTGGCCAGTTAATGTTTTTACACACAATTGTGGATTTCAAATGGAATAATTATTTTGTCTGCAAATAACTTTAGAGTTTATTTCCTTTTATGTTAATCATGTTACAGGAACCTGGTGTATGTGTATCCTCTGAGGTTGAATCTTACTAACCGTTTGACTTCAGCCAGAAACATTACGGTTAAAATCCAGTTCATGAGTGGTGAGGATCCTAGCTGTGCCATGCCTGTGAGTGCAAAACCATATTCATATTTATTTATAGATGTCAAAAATGTATTACCATTGCATTTATATTCTAATATTCACAACAACAACAATAATAATATTAAATATTGTTCTATAACTTTATGATATAATAGGAATATATTAGAAATCAGGTTAGCTGGTAGACTGAAGTCTTTTTTTTAATGTTTGTAAAAATATTAATTTCATATTCGATTACTGTCATTCTACCGGTGTGCAAGGTTTACAAAGCTTTAAAGAAAATATGATGTAACTATATTATGCAAACAAATATATAATAATAATAATTAATAATTTCACAATAATGAGATATAATTTTGTTGTTATTGTTGTTGTTGTTATTATTTTATTGTATGATTCCAAGTTCATTGTGAATAGATGACATACAGAATATATGAACCTTACACTTTTAAGTGACAGACCATTAAATCATAAGCCAGAATTTCATAATTGTGATTGTGTAATCACTATAGTGTAGATTTAAAAATTTATGTTTTATTTATTTTTGCCCTTATTCAAAAACTGATCTCACTCACCTTCTCCTCTGCACTGTCCCAATAAAGGTAATCTTTGGAAAATCAAGCGGCCCTGAGTTTCTTCAAGAGGTCTACACTCCAGTCACATACCACAACAGGTAAACGTGCTCTCTTACAACAATTTTAGTGATCAATATATCAAGCAAATGTAAGGGTGGTTTGAGAGCGCTGTTTCCATCTCCTCCACAGGTCTCCTGATTTCTATGACGAGATAAAGATCCATCTTCCAGCCCGTTTAACAGAGAAACATCACTTACTGTTCACCTTTTACCATATCAGCTGCCAGCAGAAACAGAACCAGACTGGAAGTCTGGAGACTCTCATTGGATATTCAGTGAGTTACTGTACAGATTGTTTGTGTGTGTGTGTACTTGTTTATGCTACATTGTGGGGACCAAATGTCCCTAAAAGGATAGTAAAACATGACATTTTTGACATAGTCAAAGATTATATACCCAGGGTTATAACGGTGGTGGAAGGTCGAACCAAGACTCCAGCAATGTTAACATTGTCCACACAGAAATGAGTGTCATGACTTCACTTCCTTCCCTGCAGTGGTTACCCTTGCTGAACAATGACAGGCTGCAGACTGGGCAGCAGTGTCTGCCAATCATTCTGGACAAACTTCCTGTGAACTATTCCCTGCATTCCCCAGAGGTACAGTCAACCATTTCACATCTGCCTTTTTTGGATGCCAATCATTTCATTTCGGAACCTTGCATTGATGTCTCGTTTGGGCACATATTCAATGATTCTTCTGTGGCTTTGTGTATTCATTTGTTTGAAAAGAGTGTATATTCTGTAACTTTGGGTCTTTTTATATGCCTTCAGAAACTGCCAGCTCAGGTACCTCCTGTTAAGTGGTTGGAGAATCATAAGGGACTGTTCAACCTTGAGCTACAAGCTGTGTCCTCAGTCCAAACACAGGTGCGAAACACTCTCAGAACTCACTTCCCAGCTGGAAAGTCCAACTTATGTAGTTTTTTGAATGCTGGTGTGCTGATGCTTCCAGCATCGCTTTTTAACTAGGTTAACTAGCAAGATCGCAAGGTCAATCAGTGTCACGTGAAAGACCATGCTGGTTGGCCATAAGCTAAACAAAAACCAGACTGAGCCCTTCTTTTCAGCAGGATTTTAAGTATTAAAATTACATTTACATTTACGTTTTGTCATTTAATAGAGGCTTTTATCCAAAGTGACTTACAAATGAGATGACAATTTCGAAGCAGGGGTGTCAGAAGGAACACACAACATAGAGCACGTATATGTCGGTTGGGGGGGCTATAGGACATAGGTCTTTGGACTTACCTAACACAGTTAACGTAGCAAGGTTTTTAAATAAACTATGCCAATGCAAGCAGAATGGGAAATACAGAAAAGTATAGTGGACCCTAGGTGTTAGAACGTCTTGTTGGGTTTCTGTGGTTGGTTGAAATAGAAATAAAACAGTGAGATAGAGATATACCACGAATGCTAGGTTAAGGGGTGTAGCATAGAATAGAGCATAGATCAAATATAGAAGGTTGAGTTCAATAGGGGAAAGTGCTAGAGTAAGGTTAAAATGAAATGTAAAGTTCACCAGCTAGTTATTTAGTTAAGTTAACATATCAACTAGTGTGAAAATACTACTCTGAAGAAATTGACCAACCTCATCGAAAATACAGAATAAGGGAAAATGTACTTGACTTATGATTAAACTAATGAAAATAGAGACGTATAGGGGGGTGGAGAAATGTTGCCTTGGCAACTAACTGAAGTTTAAGTACTAAATAAATTTAAATATATATATTTTTAAACTAATCAAAAGCTCAAAAAGTCGTCAAAGCTAAATTAAAATAAAACTGAAATAAAACATCAATGTATTATTAAATATGAAGTATTGATAGATTAGAAAATATAAAATCTGATAAATATTTAAATTATATTATACATATGGATTATCATTTCTTTTATTTTTTTAATAAAGTTTAATTAATGTGTATGTATACAGTATTTTATTTTTTATGAAGTATTTAGTTAATAGTTTTTATATTATATTACATTATCATTATCAGAAACCTATTATAAAGTAAATTAAATACCAGTTTCTATAGGTGACATTTCAAACATTTTTACTAATATTATGCCGTGAAAATATATTTCAGAAGTATTCATTAAACGAAATGGCTGTTGTTCACAAATCCGTTTATTCAATCACAGGACAGTCACCTGGAGCGTTTCTGTACTCTGTGTCACGCCCTGGAGGGCAAGACCATATTCCCTATTCGAGTGGGAGATGAGAAGATTTCTGAAAACATGTTTGAGCACGAGCTGAAGCTCAGCATCATCTCGCTGTCATCCTCCGGCCTGGAGCCGCTGGTGCTGTTTCTCCATCAGGTCCTCGACAAGCTCTTCCGTCTCATCATGCAGCCCATGGTCATCGCCGGACAGACTGGTGCGTTTCAGACAGGAGGAGCTTTAGCTTTTGTATTGCACTCACTGGAAAGACAAAAAACTCATGTTTTTAGCATAGAAGTACATTAGATGTACTGATTTTTGCATACTGTGTAGGCCAGTATGCGTTCAGGATTGTCAGCTGGCTTTACAGAGCTTTAATCTTGTTTTGTGCAGCAAATCTGGCCCAGATTGCATTTGAGTCAGTGGTGTCGGTTGTCAACAGTCTTCACAACAGTCAGGAGCTGGCAAAGGACCATCAGGGCAGAAACTGTCTCCTAGCAACATACTTGTACTTTGTGTTCCGCTTGCCAGACACACAACATGAAATCCACACCTCAGGTACAGTAGGCCTGTGACATCATCTTGACCGCCAATAATGTAATTCTTCACCAATCCAAAACAATCAATTTTTTCGTGTGGAACAGAGTTTTTAGTGGCTTTGGGACTTACTCTGTTGTTGTCTGTCACTGAGCTGAGGCTTATGTTCACCAGGCACAGGAGGTCTGATGGCTCACCCGGAGAGCCGATACAGCACTCTGACTCGTGCCACGGCCACCACGGTCGGCTTCATGCTGCTTCAGTCACGCATTCGTTCCAGCAGCAACCCTGATATACCAGCACCGCAGAGCCCAGAGGACGCAGAGGTCAATAACATTCTAGGAAAGGTACAGATACACAAATGCAATATCAAACTTGTGCTGGACAAAAATTCATGAGCTGGAATTTGAATGGCCACAGAATGATAGGAAGAGGAATATACTGAATTACAATTCAGTGAAATTTCATTTCATTTATTAAAGATTTAAGAATGATATTATATTATATTAATATACTGAAATTGATATTTCATTTTGTAAGAAAAAATGATGAGGAAGATCTTGATGAGAATAACTTTTTATTACGTCAAATGAATCCTGACAATCCCTGGCTCAAACATTTTTAATACTGTATTACTTTCCTCTTACCGCTATTATCATCTAAAAACCAGCTAGTATATTAATATACTGAAATTTTTATTTAATTTCTATATATAATCATATATATATTCATATAAAGAGTAATGTGTAAGTATTTTTTAGTATTGTTTATATATCTTTTATATATTTATTTATAATTTAGTCATTTTATTAGTATTTTATCTATTTTCATTATTTACAGTCTTTTTTTGTACTTCAGCTTACAATTATTTATGTCAGTTTGCAGTTTTTTTTTTCCATTTATATTTATGTTATTTCGCTTATTCAGGAAGGTATGAATACACAAATGCAAATCATACGTAAATAATGGTTTCTAGGTGTTTAGCATATATTAAAGAAAATATTAAGTCTTTACTGTTTTACATGCTATTATAGTATTTATTAATCATTAAAGAAATTTGCTTAAAATTCATATTTTATATTTATATTTTATTACAGATTTTCAACAACAAAAAAAGTTTTAGTTAACAATAACAACACAATTTCTTAAATTAAAATTGAAATAAAATTAACAAAATTAAAAACGTATTCTTAGTTCTATTTGGAATGGTGTAGTCTTTTTTACATGCACATATACACTTTTTCTTATTGTTCCCACATTTTTGGTTTCCAGCAGGGTTTAAATCTTCCTGGCAGTCGCATCTCAGCAGCTGGAAACGTCTCCAATACTTCACAAAGCTCAAGCACACGGCCCACAAACAGAAAGGTTGACTTGCCACTTCATTACCTAAGATGTCTGTCATTTCAGCAGAGGTTGTGTTTCTTAATAAGCAAATCCGTCTGTCTTTGTAGTTGTTCCATGAGGAGCTGGCTCTTCAGATGGTGGTCAGCACTGGAGTCTGCAGAGAGAACGTCTACAAATACGCCTGGTTCTTCTTTGAACTTCTTGTAAGATGGTTGTGATTGAATATTTTCACATATAAGATGTTGTTTATGAGGTTTTTTTAGATTCTCATTGTCCATACATACACACTCCAGGTGAAGAGCATGAGCCAGCATGTGTCTCAGCTGGATAAGAAGGCAGTCTCTCGTAGGAATCGGTTTTCGGATCGTTTCAAAGATGACATCACCACCATTGTCAACGTGGTGACTGCTGAGATTGGAAACATTTTAGTAAAACAACAAAAGGTGATTGAATCCAGCTGAACAGATCATAATCTAATCCAAGAATTGTTTGGTAAATCAGTAAACATGGAGCACATGAGACAAACAAGAGGTTAGATCTTCTGGAGGAATGTTATTTGTCAGTGCTAATGAGAAGAGATGCGTGTGTTTATTTGTCTTCAGGAGCTAGAGCAGGCAGAGAAGGTTAACATCAGCCTGGCTTTCTTCCTGTATGACCTGATGTCTCTGATGGACCGAGGCTTTGTGTTTCAGCTGGTGAAGAATTACTGCAACCAGGTACTGCAGCTCATCTCGTATGCTAATGATTATCTTAATAGAAAGAAATCATTCACAACTAATCGGTTCAGTGAACATCACAAGCTTGTCCAGCATAAACCGTTTAGGCATGGCTTTTGAAGTAAAGCAGAGTAATATTTTAGTGTGAATGCAGTCAAATATTTGGATAAAATAAATAAATGAATAAATAAAACAATATATTTTATTAACTAAATTTGGTAGGTATTTGCACAAGAAAAAAATGCCACCTTGAGGTGGCCTAACAATTATTCCATGACCATGAATGTCTCTTATGATATTCTTGTATTGAGATATGACTGTATATTCAATTTAAAAAACGTACAATTAAAAAACATTTAAAACATATACACACACACACACTGCCATTCAAAAGTTTGGGATCAGTAAGATTTTTAATGTGAGTCTCTTAGCTCATTAAGCTGTTTTTATTTGATCAAAAATATGAACAAAAATCAATATTGACTTCCTATTTTAATATACTTTAATTTATTTATGTGACGCAGTGCTGAATTTTCAGCATCATTACTCCAGTTTTCAGTGTCACATGATACTTCAGAAATTCGAATATGCTGATTTATTATCAGTGTTGACACTGATGCAGTGTTGTGCTGCTTAATATTTTTTTGTGACCTGTGATACTTTTTTTACTATCACTTTTATTCATTTAACAAATCCTTGGTGAATAAAAGTATTAATTTCTTTAATAAAAAGGAAGAAAAAACCTGCATCACCTTGATTGAGCACCACTTATTAATATTTTACTATTAATATTTTAACTATTAATTAGATATATATTCTCTCCATGTTTTAATTATAATAACCATATCTATGTGAACAGGATAAGACTAAAACCTGCACCACCCGCATGAGTGCCATATTAAGAACATGTGTGCAAACGACTGCACCTATGCTCAGCAGAAAACTAAAACCTATTATTAATCCTCTCTGTCTCTCTCTTTCTCTGTCTCAGATGGCAGCAAAGAGCGTGAGCATGTCGACTTTGATCAGTATGAGGTTGGAGTTTTTGAGGGTCCTGTGCAGTCATGAGCATTACCTCAACCTGAGCCTGTTCTTCAGCAGCCCTGCTTCTGCGCCCGCCTCCCCGTCACCCTCCACCTCCTCACAGGTCAGTGAAGAAACATCATCTGCTGTGTTGTGTCTCATCTAACACTCACACTATTTGGCAACAACGAGTATTGCGATAAAACCTTTGTCTCTGTCACTAGACCTCCAGCTTGTGCAGTTTTCAGGACCATAAGATCGCAGCCATGTTTGATCTGTCACAAGACTTTAAGCAGCGGCATTACTTGACCGGACTGCTGCTGACCGAACTCAGCACTGCACTGGACATGGAGTCAGAGGGGTTAGTCACATTTAATGTGTGCCACTAAAGTGTTTAGTGAATTTTTCACGAGTGCGTTTACCAAACGTTATTAATTAATGTGTGTATACATAGGGGGAGAGTACAACAAAAGGCCATCAATGCCACATACAGCTTATTGTGCGCTCACGATCTGGACCAGCGCTGCTCGAGGCCAGAGGTCAAGGCTAAGATTGCTGCTCTCTACCTCCCTCTAGTGGGCATCATCATTGACTCCATCAATTACCTTGACTTCACAGGTACTGCCTTACACAAGTCACGTTGTTAATCTCAGTTAGACTTGATAGTTGCTTTTAGCCAGTGGGCCAAAATGCTGGATTATGGCTCTCTGGTGGTGCATGATGGTAGTTTGAAATGGATGGTGCTTTTCAGATCTGTGGTTTAGATGTGTGAGTGAGTATGTGTTGTCTTCACAGTATCTGACTCGCGTGGCGGTAAAGGCAAGTCCGGTGGGCCTGAGGAAGATCCTGACAGCATCACCCCCATCAATCAATCTGTTGCATTGGCAATCGCTGGAAATCCTTTCAAAACACTTTAGCGAGAAATGCACTGGTCTCTATGGCCTCTGTGGTATAAATAGTTTTTAAATAACTAATTTTTTTATAACATATATATGAATAATGATATATATGATCTGATTATATTATATTATAATATATTTAAATAATTAAAACATAATTTGACATGCGAAATACATAACACTCAAATAGTTTACATAATTTACTGTATAAGAAGAAAGTTCTGTGGAGTGGTCAGTGCTATTTTAGTGTTGTTTATATGCTATTAAATGTTGGTTATTATATTTCAAATAACTTTATTTTAAATAATGAGTGTTCAGTTTCATTTCTGTTTAAAATGTAATCATTTTTGGTGCTTTTGTCTTTTTTTTATATTTCTATGTAGCTTTAAATTATTTGTATTTCAGTTATAGTTTTAGCAGTTTTAGTACTTTTAAGAAAAATAAGAAATTTTGCCTTAGCAACTGAATGAAAAAAATATTTTAGGTTAATTTCCAGTTTAATTCAATAAAGGAAAGTAATTTAATAATTTAATAGTTTCAGTTTTAGTTTTAGTTTCTGTTAACAACAACAACACTGGGAGTGAGATGAGAGTATAGAGTTTAGCATACAATATATTTGACTGCAATTGACCAATCATAATCAGGTATTCCGGAGAGCCTTGTAATATGTATGGATATTTGCCTATTCATCTGATATATTCCAAAGAAACAGTAATTCTCATTTGAATATTCTTTGACGATGTCTTTTTGTTCAGACGGGGAAAACTAGCAACATGTTGACAGCAGAGACCAGTCGCAATCTGCTCATGTGTTTCCTGTGGATTATCAAGAATGCAGATCAGAATCTGATCCAACGCTGGACTGTGGACGTGCCTTCATCTCAGCTGAGCCGTCTGCTGGAGCTCCTCGCCATCTGCATCTCCTGCTTTGAGTACAGGGTAAAAACACATCAGTCACTGCTGCATCACTCAGTGACCTTCAAGAAGTGCTTAGTCACAGTGACAGGATGTACTTTGATTTGGACAGGAAGACGTCTTCTGGATGTCATTAGAAGATTTTCATGTGGTGTATTGTGTGTGTGTGTGTAGGGGAAGCAGAGTTCTGATAAGGTGAGCACACAGGCCCTGCAGAAGTCTCAGCAGGCTAAGGCACGTCTGGAGGAGGCTCTGCTGGGAGGAATCGGAGCCAGAGGAGAAATGATGAAAAGGGTGGGAGGTGAGCTGCATCTCATGTTTTACTTCCTATCTTAGCCTTTAAAGGGTCATGAAAGCCCAGACTACTTTTTCTGAGATTTTAGCAGAGGTGTTTGTGTTGCACATCATAGAAGACAATGTTAGCATCCGATAATTTTAACTTGTTGGAGAAAACTGGTTCATTTTAAGCTTTTTTGCGCTATTTTCCGCTTTTTTTAATTTTTTTTATTTACTTCGTGTTGACGTCACAATTTGTGACGTGGCAATACATCAATGACGCATCGGTGTCTATTAAATTATTCATGAGACTGCGTGTTCTTATCCTATAAGAAGACGCTTTGCTTAATTATTCACAACAGCATGTGTTGATTTGCTATGACAGACGCTTCAGACTGTGAGATGACATCGCGCACATTAACTGAGAGAAACGTTCATGGATCGAAGGAAGGAGAGCATTTGTTTTTGCTTTGTAATTAAGAGTTCGGCACAAACGCGATTCATTCACTTGGCGAGCATAACCGTTTTTACAGCTCCGTGACACAACCCATCATAGTATATGTTTTCGAATGCAGAGGTGCAAATACTGTGCTTTATTTTGTGTTTTAATCTCGATGGGAGCGAAATGAAACGGTCGGAACGCTAAGAAGCTGTGGTGTTGGTCTGTCTCCCCCCTCTTCCCCCTCCGCCGCTAACAATCGCTGGCACAGCCCGCCCACTTTTTTAGCATTTTTTTAAAACTAGTGCTGAAACGGGGGGTTTCATGACCCTTTAAAGGAATTGTTCACCCAAAAATGGAAATTCGTCTCAGTTGACTTTCTTTCTTCCATGGAAGACATGGGGGATATAAAAGAGTATATTTTCATTGGACTAAAACAACTCCCAAAAAAATCAGATTAAAAAAGTGTATTTAGTGGTAATTATTACTTTAACTAAAGAAGAATACACCACACACACCAACACACACACACACCATAGATATATATATACAGTGCTGTGAAAAAAAACCCCCCCCCTCTCTTTTTTTGTATTTCTGTCATACTTGAATGATTAGATCATCAAACTAATTTAATATTACAAAATATTCCCGAGTAAATCCAAAATCAGTTTTGAAATAATGATTCAGTAATCAGGACTGGGTGTGGCTAGTGAAATTTAAAATAATGTGGTTAATCACAGTTCTTTCATGATTTAACAGGAGGGGCAATTACTTTTTCACGTAGGGCCAGGCAGGTTTGGACAGCTCTTTTCCCTTAATAAAATAAATAATCAATTAAAAACCGCATTTTGTATTTACTTGCATTATCTTTAAGTGTGACAAATATGCAAAAAAAAAAAAGAAAGGGGGGCAAAAACCTTTCAACCGGGCACTGTATATGTATATATATATACAATTTATTTATGGGACTGAAAAATATCACAAGAAAAAAATCACATTATATAAATTTACATATACACGCATATATATATGTATAGTAGAATTTGTTCTATGTTATTTTACTAGTGAGAGTTTTTTTTTTAAGGTGACCAGCCTTAAAGGGACTGTCGATGAAAATGAGCCATTGGCTATTAATTTTGTATTATTTTTTTTTTAATAGAAATAAATACAATTAATGTACTTCATATCATGCACTCTATTTTTTTTTTTAAAGCCACATGGATAACATTGTGTGAGGAAAGGTGGTATAACTTTACTGCAAATCTGGGCAGGAAAGACACAATACTGTTATGGTGTCATTTTGGCACTTTATATGTTACAGGATATTTAAAACAAGTTACCTTTTGTTCAATACAAAATAGAGTAAATCATACGGGTTTTTGAAACCACATGCGGATGAATAAATTATGACATAACTATTCCTTTAACTGCAGAGGGGACAGTTACTGTTGGCACAATGAATAATATATTATTTGTTTTCCACAATGCACTAAAATTATTTTGAATTTCTCGTAAAATGCTGTCTAATTTTACACGTTTACAGTCCGCAGACTTCCTTTATTTAGATATTTTCTAAATATGTCCTGTCTCGGTGTGTTGGCTGTGTGTTGTGCAAGGTAACGACCGGACGCTGGGACAGAGAGAGAACCTACGCTGGAGGAAAGACCTTACACAGTGGCGCCAGACAAACGACAGGCAGGACAAGTGAGCGTAAAATACTACCATCATTTCACGGTTCACATCCATTTAACCCGTGGCACTTCTCATTTATAGTTGGTTCTAGTTCTCCACGGCCCTAATCTACAGCTCAAATTAAGCTTTTTTTAAGACCCAGCTTAATGTCTTGTTATTGTTGTTTCCTCAGATCCAAAGCAGAGCTGGATCAGGAGGCCATAATCAGTGGTAACCTGGCAACTGAGACCAACCTCATAGTCCTGGACCTGCTGGAGATGATCGTACAGGTAACACAGAACTCTTACAGTGGAAATAAAAAATATTTAGAAATTTTAGTATGAAATAATGCTTTAAGTGTTCTACTTCCAGGCAGTTCCTCTGGCCGACTGTAAGGATAATGTGGTTGGTGGAGTGTTGAAGGTTCTGCTGCACTCTCTCACCTGTAATCAGAGCACCACCTTCCTGTCACACTGTTTCAGCACCCTACGGGCTCTCATAGTTAAGGTACTGACCTTTTGTGTGCTGTGTTTATTCGTTTCGGCTGACAGTACACTAAAATGTGCTGAAATTGAATTGGTTTTTATTTATAACCATATAGCAGCATTTATTATGGTTTATTTTAGTGTAACTCATTCTAAATCTTATAGCTGTAGGCTACAACGGGTTTGGTTGTCTACATGGTTAATTTCTGGTTCATAATTGGATTCTGTCAGAAAAAAAAACATCTGAATGTTGAGGCGAAGAAAACTTGTCAAATTTTCTCTGTCAAAACAAAAATCAACCCCCCAGCAAATATGCTAAAATAAGTTATAGAGAGAGATTTACAGTAAATAGAGGTCAAAACAGGGAACTGTTTTTTTTTTTTTTTGAATAGATATAGTTTTAAAAGTGATAAATTATGCCACCTGGCTGACATCATTTATGAAAATAGTGCGGAGGTGAATGTTTGACACATGGACTGTAATATAAGAATAACTAATAGTAAATAATAACAATAATAGCAAATAATTGATTAGAAATAATTAACATCTACTTGAAAATATAGAGACACACGTCAAGATGTATATTAAAAGGCAGTAACCACTATAGATATTGAGGGGAGACATACACCTCAATATTCAGATTAGCAGTTGACCAATATGGATTGGTCTAATCCAGTTCATATTTTTAAATAGGTGATTTGTAAAATATTACATTTGGGCCCCTTGTGGATGATACTATTATATATGATTATACTATAAAAATGCTACAGTTGTTCATTAAATAAAGAGACAAAAAAATTATAAAAAAAAAAAAAAGTATCTACTGACTGCTTAAGTGATTAAAATGGTTTAAATTAATCATACACTAAAGTTCAAAAGTATGGGGCCAATAAGATTTTTTTTTAGAAGTTAATACTTTTATTCAGCAAGGACGCATTAAAAACTGATTCAAAGTTTATGGTAAAGACATTAACAACGTTGCAAAAGAGTTTAAATTTCAAATAAATGCTCTTCTTTTGAACTTTCTACTCATCAAAGAATCCTGAAAAAATTCCACAACCATATTAAACCTTTTTTTAAACAGTGTTAATCATAAGAGATGTTTCTTGAGCAAAAAATCAGTACATTAGATTGATTTCTGAAGGATCATGTGACTCTGAAGACTGGAGTAATTACTGCTGAGAATTCAGCTTTGCATCACAGAATATTGATATCAATATTATGCTTTTGTAACGTATTTTTTTTGATCTAATAAATCAGCCTTGGTGAGCATACGAAGACCTCGTTTTCAAAGCCATTTAAAACATCTTACCAACTCCAAACTTTTGAACACTTTTCTAGTGTGTCCAGTATCAGCATCATATTAGTTGTAAAAATAATTATATGATACATTTCTAATTTTCTGTTTGTTTGTTTCTTCTCTACTGGAGTTGCTTAGCACAACTGCATAAATTTAGTTGTGAATTAAAAAAATGTGATTATTGAATGTCTGTTTGGCACCCAAGAGCCTAAGCTTTCACTTGCACCTAGAGATATTTAACAAAGAATGAAAATTGTACAAACCATCCCCAGTCTCCCCTTTCTGTAATCATGTAATATTGAATATATGACTGATACGATAATATTTTTCAGTTTGGCGACCGGTTGTTTTTTTTTTTTTTTTTTTTTTTTTTTTTTTTTATTTGAGGATGAGGCCGAGCAGTGTGCTGACCTGTGTCAGAAGGTTCTTCATTACTGCAGCAGCTGTGTGGACGGTAACAGGAGTCAGGCTTGTGCTACACTGTACCTGATCATGAGATACAGCTACAGCTCCGCTAGTGTAAGACACCAAATAACTGATCGATCAACACCTCTATTGTTAAACAAATCAAATGTCTTTTCTGTGACGTGATGCTTGATTGTAGCCACCTATCTAGCATAGTTACACAGCGTGTTTCACTGTGCTTCGGTCGTTGTCATGGGGTTGCTTGATGCTTGTTATCTAACAGGTAGTTTCTGCAGGTGGGCTCGGTCTCCTCACGCCGTGCACGTGTCTTTTTTCTCTCCCCTGTGTGCAACCCAAGTCTTATGCCTGATGGCTGGAGTATTTCCTCTGTTTACTCAATTTCTCACCCCCCTCAGCCCTCCCCTACCAGATGGCCGTGTTGTTTGCCATCTCATTCATCTTTAATGGGCAAAGGATGGATTTCTCTCCCTGTCTGTCTGTTTGTTTGCTTGTTTGGTTTGTAAAAGGCTCCAGCAGTCGGTCCTGTCGTTAGTGTAACCTTGAATAAGTCATGTTGATTTCTTTTAGCGGCAGACCATCTTTTACCCCTCTACGCTTTGTGTTTTTATGTTTCCCAAGGCTGTTTCTCACATTAGATTAAACGGTGAAAACAGTGAAGTCAGGTTTCCGCACAAATTCAGAATTAATCTTCTCAGTGGTGTCGATGTCGAGCCGTTCTTCATTGCGAAACTGACCTAGATGCGAGATTGGTGACGTCCAGAGATGCTTCGCACATACGCTCAATTTAACATAATGGTGCCATTGAAATGATCCATTGGCAATTATACAGGGGTTAATGGGGGATCATTTTGCAGTTTCCTGATGCTAAGCAAGATGGATGGAGCATTTTCAGCCTCTGGTTCAAGCCTCCCTTGGAATCAATGATCTGAGACTATGACAGCAATGGCCGACCGCGCCTGGCAGAGTTGCGTTTTCTTTCACAGCCTAACACCTGTATTTGACAATGTAACCTTCAACAACCTCAGCAGGGCCAGCCCAGATAAATGACATGGCTCTGGTTGATAGGAACGGCTGGGGGAAGGGCTGTTTTCTAAATTAGAAAAAAACTCAGCCAGTTATCAGACCTCTGTTGTCATGATGCTTTAAGCATTCAAACTTTGGAACGTGACTTGAAATTAAAAGGATAGTTCCCCCAAAAAAGCTCACCTTCATGTGGACACATTGGCTACGTTTACATGCAACCAAAAAATCGGTTTGTAATCGGATTGACGGCTCAATCGGACTGAAAAGCCTTCATGTAAACACCTTAATTGATCCGATTGAGCTCGATCTGAATCAAATTTTGATCGGATTGAAGGGGGTGGTTTATTCCTTTTCTAATACGATTGAATGTAAACACTCAATCGGATTGAACCCTGAAACTGAAAGGACTGCGCATGTGCAATGACGCAGAAATAACATTATGACGTATGATGCGCGGAATGAACTGCTCTTCCTTTTGAATAAAGTGTTGTATAAATGCGTGTCCTGTCTTTATAAAACTCTCCTTTCACTCGGCAACTGTGAAGTGGAGCAGGACAGCCTCCCACCAGTCCTTGTTTTGGATTCTCATCCACAGGCAACTCGTTTTGGGCGTGGGGAGGGGAATTTTTACTGCGTGATAAATATGAGCTGCACGGCACAGCGGTTTATATGTATATTTATCCATAAATTGATAAATATTAATTCTGCTGTTAAAAACAAATAAAGAAACCGTGTAGGAGAGTGGTTATTATGTGCAAACAGTGAGAAACTCTATATTTGTGCAGTGTGCGCATGTCAAAAAAAATAAATTCCAATTTGAAGCTTGTGACATAAACACGCACATCAACCCGATCACTTTGTTTAGCGTTCATGTAAACACTACATTCAGATTCATCAATCGGAATGAATTCAGTCTGATTGAACCAAAAATTGTGCATGTAAACGTAGCCATTGTTCATGCTGCTTGTTTGAGCTCCAAAAATGTGACCCTGGACCACAAAACCAGTCATAAGGGTAAATTTTTTAAAATTGAAATTCATAAATCACCTGAAAGCTGAATAAATAGCGTGCACGCGAAAATTTGTGCACGCGCCTCTGAGAAATGCAGGAGCAAAGGAAACAAAGTTTCCTTACTTTAGCAAAGGAAAACCAGTCTGCTCTTGGCTTATATGGAAATCCTCCGCCATTTTTCTTTACAAATCCTCGTTTTGTGCTTCTAATTCGTGAACAGCGTTTTGTTTTGTCTCCGCATTCGGCACTTATCACGCAACGCCGACGTCTTACGTCACCCGCCAGAACGCCTTCCGCATATGACAGAATACCGGAAGTGAGAGAAAAGTGTTTATTACGTTTGAAATATGGATATTTATCTTACAAAAATGCATGGATTCGCTACAGGAGGCCTTTATTCACCCCCTGGAGCCGTGTAAGGGACGTTTTATTACAGATAAAAAAAATCATAAAAACATTGTAAAAGTGGTCCATTTGATGCTGTATTTCATGTCTTCTGAAGTAATGTATTTTGTGTGAAGACATGAGAACCATGCTAGAACTTGGCATTATTGACATCGAACCTGGTGCAACTGGGTGGATTGTTGTAGTTACAGCATCTACCAGAAGAAGCTAAAGCGGCCAAACCTTGACACCTTGTTTTTTGTTCTTGCAGAATTTCTCCAGAGTCAAGATGCAGGTGACAATGTCTTTAGCCTCGCTGGTCGGCAAGTCTTCGGACATCCATGAGGAGTACCTACGCCGCTCTTTCAGAACTATCCTAGCATACGCAGAAGAAGACACAGAAATGCAGTCTACACAGCTGCCCTCACAGGTAACACTTTGGCCAGAAGACATCTAGCCTAGTCCAATCAATAAGTATACAAAACATCTGTTTTAATGAATTACCCTACTGGTTTCTGTCCCCACAGGTGGATGAGCTCTTGAGGAATCTAAACAGTATCCTCTCAGATACAGTCAAGATGAAAGAATTCCAGAAAGATCCTGAGATGCTTATGGACCTCATGTATAGGTACACAAATATTCTCCTGCAGCTAAAACTTAGTCTGCATCTGCATTTTGGATCCCAGGCCTGTGGTTTTCTTTTCTGCTTCCCATTTTCGCTGTGGTTTCTACTGTTTTTCTGCTGTTTTTGGACTTACCATGGTAACCGAGTGGCACATTTGAGCCCTGCAGTGTGCCTCACATGTGTAATAACTTGAGCAAATATTGCCAGTCCACAGATGCTTTGATATTAGAAACACAATTTTATTTATTTTCTTGGAGCATTAACCAATGGTTTACTTTGGCTCCAGGATCGCAAAGGGTTACCAGACATCTCCGGACCTGCGTCTAACCTGGCTCCAAAACATGGCAGAGAAGCACAATGGCAGGAAGTGCTTTACAGAGTCAGCCATGTGTCTGGTCCATGCCGCGGCCCTGGTGGCTGAATATCTCAGCATGCTGGAGGATCACAAATACTTGCCTGTGGGCAGCGTCACCTTTCAAGTGAGTTATTATCATGGCTAGGAAACGCTTGAATCGGCTCCCTTTCCGAAAAACAACAGTAGGCGTGAATTATGTCTCGGCTGCTCTTCGAACCCTCACACACGGTTCGGTGTAAATAAGATCCTTGTCCGACTGAGGTAAAAAATTGTCTCCCCCCACCAGAACATCTCTCCTAACGTGCTGGAGGAGTCTGCAGTCTCAGACGACATATTGTCTCCAGACGAGGATGGGGTTTGCTCAGGACGCTACTTCACGGAAAGTGGCCTAGTTGGACTTCTGGAACAGGCTGCTGAGCTATCAGCAATGTGAGTTATCCGTGGAGCAAAGCGCCAACGGCATCCAAATTAGTAGCCCATCTTTTTTAATGCTACTTCATATTTTTCTGTAGATGATATGCTACTCTATTACAAATTATATATATATATATATATAACCTTAATTATATTCACTATTTTTAGTAATAAGAATAATTGAAAAAGTAAAATAAAAATTATAATTACTATTATTTGTGTTAAATTTAATAAAAAAACTTAATTTAATTGTAAAAATGTAATAGTTAAATGTATAATAATAATAATCATTAAAAAATAATTGATTTAATTTATTTATCTATTTAAAACATTCAAATGAACGTTATGTAGCTATACAGTATATATATAAAATAGAAAATGCATTACTGTTCATTGCTTCTTACCATTGTTCACGTACAGGGCGGGTTGTATGAGGCAGTTAATGAGGTGTACAAGGTAATCGTGCCTATACTGGAGGCCCACAGAGATTTCCGGAAGCTCGCTTCCACACATGACAAGCTCCAAAGGGCTTTTGAGAACATCATTCAAAAGGTAAAGCATACAAATGACATGTCCTCCTACATGACTCTGCCAGACAGGAAGAAGCCTTCTAGTGCGATCATGATCTATATGCATGTGGGCAGCTGGACAGAAATAGGGAACTTAATGTGCTGTGACATGCTTTACTTCATATAAAATGATTTTAAACAGCATTTTGCATTTTTTTAAATAGCTATTATACATTAAGTTTTATGAACACTAATATGAGCACTTTATGAGCACTAATTGAGGAGTGTAAATTGAGACACTATGTAATTTTAACAAGTTTTTCATCACACCACAAGAAAATAAATGGTGAAGAAATCTGCTAGTAACTTTCACAAATAATTACAAAGCATCAGCTAGTAACACACATTGAGTTAGATATTACCATTTTGAAGTAGAAAGACTGAAATACTTTTTTCTTGTAAAACATACTCTAGTGAACTTTATTTACAACTTCAAAAAATATTTTTTTACTCTGTGAGGTCAGTACATTAAAAATAGTTTAAAAACAAAACAAATAAAATGGTGGCTTTCATATTAATTTGAACCTGAAGTCATGCGTCATTATGTAGCAAGCACTATCTTTTAACTTAATGTTTATTTTTACTTTTTCAGGGTCACAAGAGGATGTTTGGAACCTACTTCCGCGTTGGATTTTATGGCTGTAAATTTGGAGACCTGGATGAGCAAGAATTTATCTACAAAGAGCCCGGAATTACCCATTTACCGGAGATATCCCACCGGCTCGAGGTGAAATTTCTCTGGAACCCTGTGAAGTTTTGCATTTGTGATGAAGATGAAGATGAATGTGAAGTTTAAAGGTTTTTTTTAAGGCTTCAGTTGCTTTTAGGCAGAGCTATAATGGTCTGAAATTTGCTTTGATATTATACGTGACTTATTTGTCTCTTTGTCTTCTAATTTTCCAGAACTTTTACAGTCAGTGTTTTGGAGATGGTGTTTTGGAAATGATTAAAGATTCCACACCAGTAGACAGAAAGAAGCTCAATCCCAACAAGGTACTTCTCATCAAGTGTCGTGCCAATGTAAACACAATTACAATCAAAAGCTTTCTTCAGTTTGACCTGTGTGACACCCTCATTAGCTTGAAAGGCTGCCGACTGCCTCTACAGTCAAATCTTAAATGCCTCATTCAGCTAAAGTTACCCTGAGCAATTGATGATTGCTTTAAGTGACAGTGTCCTAAACGTAGCATGCTGATTTTCAAATTTCACATCAGGCGTACATACAGATTACCTTTGTGGAGCCTTACTTTGATGACTATGAGATGAAAGACCGCCTCACCAACTTTGAGAAGAACTTCAACCTTCGCCGTTTCATGTACACTACGCCGTTCACAAAGAGTGGGCGGCCCCGAGGGGAACTCAACGAGCAATACAAGCGGAAAACCATCCTAACCACCATGCATGCCTTCCCCTACATCAAGACCCGGATCAACGTCATTCAGAAGGAGGAGGTAATGACAATCCAGAGAACCCCCCCACGTCTGCTTCATCTGCAGTGGTAGTTTGATAAAAGCGTCTAAATGACTACTTACTTAATCACCTGTTTTCAGTTTGACCTCACACCCATCGAGGTGGCCATTGAGGACATGCAGAAGAAGACTAGAGAGCTGGCTGAAGCCACGCACAGAGAGAAGCCAGATGCTGTGATGCTTCAGATGGTTCTGCAGGGATCTGTCACAGCCACCGTCAATCAGGTCTGAAGCTTAATGCACTCTCATACCCTTCACTAGCAACTATTCTGAGCTGTGAAACTTGAAACGCAGCTTACAAAAATAGAATTTCATGTCTATTTAAAATTTTTAAGAGCCCTCTTAAATGAACCCTTAGGCACAGGTAAAATATTGAATAATGATATATTAATGTATCTAACATAATTTAATATTTTGTACATGATTTTATTGTTTATTTTGCACAATAAAAAGTAATATACATTTATTTTTTAATAATTAATAAAATAGCTAATTTATCAAAAGTGATCAACGACATGTGTAATGTTACAAAAGATTTCTATTTCAAATAAATACTGTTCTTTTGAAGGTTATATTTATAAAATGATCACAGTTTTCACAAAAATATTAAGCGGCAAAGTTGTTTTCAACATTGATAATGATAAGACATTTACTGAGCGGCAAATCAACATATTAAGATGATTTCTAAAGGTTCATGTGACACTGAAGACTGGAATAATGATGCTGAATTTTTTTTATTTTAACATTAAACTTAATTATGGTGTGTATAATTTCGCTTAATATTTTTGTGTGAACTGTGATAATTGTTTTTTTTTTCTCAGGAGAAATATATATACATATACAGTGGGTACGGAAAAGTATTTACAGACCCCCTTAAATTTTTCACTCTTTGTTATATTGCAGCCATGTGCTAAAATCATTTAAGTTAATTTTTTTCATCATATGAACAAAAGACCCCATATTGACAGAAAACAAGAATTGTTGACATTTTGCAGATTATTAAAAAGAAAAACTGAAATATCACATGGTCCTAAGTATTCAGACCCTTTGCTCAGTATTTAGTAGAAGCACCCTTTTGATTTAATACAGCCATGAGTCTTTTTGGGAAGATGCAACAAGTTTTTCACACCTGGTTTGGGGATCCTCTGCCATTCCTCCTTGCAGATCCTCTCCAGTTCTGTCAGG
The DNA here is from genome assembly GCA_018155175.1 of Sinocyclocheilus anophthalmus. NCBI lineage: Eukaryota > Metazoa > Chordata > Actinopteri > Cypriniformes > Cyprinidae > Sinocyclocheilus > Sinocyclocheilus anophthalmus. The sequence continues at coordinate 178,108 of JADLZN010005622.1, forward strand.
TTTGATGTAAACGTTGGTGGACAGCCATTTTTAAGTCTCTCAGAGATGCTCAATTGGGTTTAAGTCAGGGCTCTGGCTGGGCCATTCAAGAACAGTCACAGAGTGTTTGTGAAGCCACTCCTTCGTTATTTAGCTGTGTGCTTAGGGTCATTGTTTGTTGGAAGGTAAACCTGGCCCAGTCTGAGGCCTGAGACTCCTGGAGAAGGTTTGCTTCAGGTATCACTGTAATGGCCGATTAATCTTTCCCTCGATTGCAAACCAGTCGTCCTTGTCCCGGCCACTGAAAAAACACCCCCACAGCATGGATGTTGCCACCACCATGCTTCACTGTTGGGACTGTTTTGTACAGGTGATGAGCAGTGCCTGGTTTTTTCCACACATACAGCTTAGAATTAAGGCCAGAAAGTTCTCATCAGACCAGAGAATCTTTTTTTCTCACCATCTTGGAGTCCTTCAGGTTTTTTTTCATGTGTCTTGCACTAAGGAGAGGATTCCGTCGGGCCACTCTGCCATAAAGTTCCGACTGGTGGAGGGCTGCAGTGATGTTGACTTTCTACAACTTTTTCCCATCTCCCGACTGCATCTCTGGAGTTCAGTCACAGTGATCTTTGGGTTCTTCTTTAGCTCTCTCACCAAGGCTCTTCTCCCCGATTGCTCAGTTTGGCCGGACGGACAGCTCTAGGAAGGGTTCTGGTCATACCAAACGTCTTCCATTTAAGGATTATAAAGACCACTGTGCTCTTAGGAACCTTAACTGCAGCAGAAATTATTTTGTAACGTTGGCCAGATCTGTGCCTTACCACAATTCTGTCTCTGAGCTCTTCAGGCAGTCCTTTGACCTCATGATTCTCATTTGCTCTGACATGCACTGTGATCTGTAAGGTCTTATATAGACAGGTGTTTTGCTTTCCTAATCAAGTCCAATCAGTACACAGCTGGACTCAAATGAAGGTGTTAAACCATCTCAAGGATGATCAGAAGAAATGGACAGCACCTGGGTTAAATATATGAGTGTCACAGCAAAGGGTCTGAATACTTTAGGACCATGTGATATTTCAGTTTTTATTTTTTTTAATAAATCTGCAAAAAAATGTCAACAATTCTGTGTTTTAATTCTGTCAATATGGGGTGCTGTGTGTACATTTAATGAGGAAAAAAAATTAACTTAAAATGATTTTAGCAAATGGCTACAATATAACAAATAGTGAAAAATTTAAGTGGGTCTGAATACTTACCGTACCCACTGTATATATAATATGTATATATATAGTGCTGTCAATCTATTACTGATTAGTTTTTGTTGCTATTTGGATGCGATTAATCGCGATTAATCGTTGACAGAACTAATAAATTATTTAGTGCTGTCAAACGATTGATCGAGATTAATTGCATCCAAAATAAAAGTTTTTGATTACATTATATGTATTTGTACTGTGTATATTATGTATATGTAAATACACACACACACAGGCTCTGTTTTGAAAATATTTGCATTTAGAATTTATATATTTCTATCTTATATTTATCTTATATAGAGATAATTTAATATAAATACATATATTATTAAAATACATGCAGGGTTGGTAGGTATATAGACATATTAAAATATTACACAGTATACACCCTATTATGTAAAAAAAACTCGATTTTGGATGCGCTTCATCGCGATTAATGAGTGGACAGCACTGATTATAATATGGTGTGTGTGTGTGTGTGTGGGTGTGTGTGTGTGTGTGTGTGTGTGTGTATAGATTATATCTATATATATATATATATTATGTATATAGAATTATTATTTCTTTAGTTATTTGCTCATTTTAAATAACCATCAGAGGGCAAAGATGGTATTTGGGGTCCATATGATGTACTGTAATTGCCACAACTACCAGCAGGGGCTAACAGACCCATGCAAACCAACCAAACTTTGATCCCTTGACATAAAAACTGGCTCCGTCACTTATCCAGCCACCCAGTCTCCCTCCATGCCTGTTCTACTGCACATCTCTGGTGTGGTTTTTGAATACTTTAATTAATATAAGAACAGTATAGAAGAGTAATGTAAATCTTAGGATTGTAGGGATTCATACGGATGCTCCCAGCATCTCTATATTTATAGTAAAGTCTGAAGCTCCAGAGTGACAGTTTACAAAACTAATCAAGTTTAAAACATATCCAAATCCTCTGGATACGGCTGCGGTTACGTGATAAATGCCCTTTGGAGAAACTACATACAAAGAGCGCGGCAATGCCTCTGCTCCTGGCTCCACAGTGACATCACTCACACAAAGACTTATTCATGATCTTTCCCTTATGTGTTGACTTTACCTTGTGGCCTCCATTGGATGAAGCATTCATTTTCTCCGCTAGCGCTGTGGGAGAGAGGGGGGGGCCTTTTCTTTCCTTTTCTCACTCTGTGTGTCTCTGCAGGGTCCATTGGAGGTGGCCCAGGTCTTCTTGAATGAAATCCCAGCAGACCCCAAGCTCTTCCGTCATCACAACAAACTGCGTTTGTGTTTCAAAGAGTTCATACTGCGGTGAGTGGCCGCTTCCATTGGAAAAGAGATATCAACGTAATCTTTTCAGTGACGTGTGATCGAATGAAGCAAGTTTTCCATCAGAGGATCAAAGGAGATATAGAAGTATCTTTATTTTATAGTGATTGGTTTGTTTAAAGTTCTGTATTTGAAAGTTCGCTGAAATACTTGGATGTAAGACACCCGAGGGGCTTTTCCACAAGTGGAGAAAACCCGTCTTAATGTCACCCAGCTGCATTTGCTTTGCATAATCATCATAATGTTTAAACTAAGACTCGAAACAAATTAAGTTTTTGAATACAGGGATTTTTCCCAGGATGTATACAACTTGTGTGGAAGTATTACATATTGCTTTTTACAGACGAATAGTTCATGTTGGATTCTGGGCCTTGATTGCTGCCAGCGTGCAGACAAATATTTACTGTAGTTTAAAATATGTTTATTTTTCTCCATAATCCATCCAGGCTGCCACAATCCTTCTCTAGCCAAGTTACCATTATTTATGCCAAGACGTTAAAGCCTACTAATTCTCAAAAGACATATTTTGAAAGATCTAGAACAATTTAAAATTCATTTAGGAAAAAGATCCAGAGCACAGTTTTATGTTCCTCAATGTTCCCTTTGTGGCTTTTTGCCTTTGAACAAGTTCTTCAGGGGAATAAAACTAACTGTTGAGTATGCCTATCAAACTCATTTGCCTAGTTCTGTCCAAATGCAGCTAATTGCACTAATTATTCATCATCTGGTGCTCTGTCGAGCTTCTTGTGTTGCTAATGCTGTTGTGATTGCATACCTGCAGGTGTGGACAGGCCGTTGAGAAGAACAAGCTACTCATTACTCCTGATCAGAAGGAGTACCAGCAGGAGATGAAGAAAAACTACAACAAACTGCGAGAGAACCTGAGGCCCATGCTGGAGAGAAAGATCCCTGAGCTCTACAAGCCCATCATCAAACCTCGCATCGAGAATAGGTACACCCACTAGTGCTACACTTGATCTTTGACTCGGCAATCAGTGAATGATGGAAATTCTCTCTCGCGTTTGGTAGTATTTCCATAATCGGTGCTAAAGGAATAGTTCAGCCAAACCTGAAGATGCTATCATTATGAACTGCATTTGTGGTGCTTTTATTTTGGAGTTTGTTTGGAAAAGATTTATGGGGAGTTGGAGATATGGGTTTGGAAAGACAGTAAATTATGGCACATTTTTCATTTTGGGGTGAACTATTCTTTTTAAGTGTGAGTCTCACTGACTTTTTTCACACAGCAGTAGAATACAGTTGTCAGTCCTGTGTGGAGTGCTAAATATTCTCTTAATAAAGGTTTATCAATGTCAGATTTTAAAAGAAGGTTCAATGTAAGGTTCAGTGCAAGGTTGAATGTAAACTAGTTGTTGCAACAGTAGTCTGGCATGAGACGGACGTTTGGTGGGATATTATTTGCTGTCAGTCATTAATGCTAGGGCTGTCAACCTTTCCCAGGTTATACAAATGGCAGAAAGTAGAGGTGTGTGTGTGTGTATTTATTGATTGAAAAAAAAGTTTCTCAAAGGTTTGAGTTTGGTAAGATGTTTTTGAAATACGTTTCATATGCTCACCAAGGCTACATTTATTTGAAAATGAAAATGAAACGGTGAAAACCGTGATATTGTGAAATATTACTACAATTTAAAAAGTGTTTTCTATTTTAATACATTTAAAATGTAATTTATTCATGTGATGGCAAAGCTGAATTTTCAGCAGCAATTACTCCACTCTGCAGTGTCACGTGATTAATTCGCAAGCCATTTTGATATGCTGATATGATGCTTGAGAAACATTTGTTATTTGATATGCTGCTTAATATTTTGAGGAAAATATGATACTTTTTTCAGGATTAGTTAATAGAAGCGTTTCAAAAGAGCTGAAAATAATATAATCAATATTAATAAATAAATAAAAACTTATAAAGAATAATCTCACATAAAATACATATAAATAGTACAACTAGAAATTATTATTAAAAAAAATTACACTATATATATATATATTATATATATATTATATTAATATATATCTATATAAAAATATTCATAATATTACACAAAATTATAATTATAATTTCATTCTTTCTTTCTCTAATCTCAACATAGAGAACAGGACTGACTTTGCTTATCTGTTCATCCAGACATTGGTCTATTTACTCCTGTATGCTGCTTTATATTCGGGACAGTTTGAGAGTTGCACGATACCAGACACTGACTGTGTGAATATGGACGACTTTTGTTTTTTTTTTAGCACTCCTCTTTCGCGGTGCAGCTCTTTCTGTGGAGCTGTTTCTTTCTAACATTGCATTCGCTGCTTAAGCTCCTGTTCCCTCTTGTGTTTGTAACAGAGATTCCTTCAAACGGCAGAGCCTCCGTCGGACACAAGATGAAAATTCATGATGTCAAGAGAACATCTCCAGAGGATATCAAGGGAAGGATGTTGCAGTGTGCCAGGAAACAAGAGCTCCGTCAGCTGCAAATTAGATGACTCGAGCAGAGTTTTATGCACTGCGTTGAAACCCCCTGAAAATATCACAGATTGTTGTATTCTATATTACTGTATATAAGGAATAGATTTTAAGGGATGTAGAAGTTTATTTGCTTATAATTGTTTTTAGAACAAAAACCTCAGCCAGTCACTTTTTTTTCTTTCTTTTTTTTTACTTTCTCTGGATATGGTTCGAATTTTCCTTAGTATGTTACTACATATATTATATTCTTAACTAACAGACATGTTACATGTGAGGAACAAATCTACAACCTTAAATTAACTGCTTCAAGACAGAAAACCTGATCATATTTCAAAGACACTGAAAGTGTTAAAAGTGTAAAAATAGACACAAAGGACAGTTTACTCTTCATTTGTATGTTTACATAGAGCTAATATAACATGAATCATGATTTTTCAGTTTGTTTGTCCTGTTCTATGTATATTGTAATTGCAGAGATTTACAAGATACAGTTTTGTATATATAGTTCTATTTTATTGATAGAGAATATTTAGCTCTTAGATGCATATCCCAATATTAAAATGTGACCAGACCAGATCAAAATAAAAGTAAATCAGGTTTACAGAGATAAAAGAACAGCACCAGTTAAAAGTGCAGAGTAAGAGTGCATCAAATGTTTACTTTGGAAATTGTGTCAAATTAATGATTTATTATTTTTATTTTTTTATTTTCCAATTAAAGTGCGCTGCCATAAAGCTATATTATATGTTGTTTCTGTTTCCAGTGCTTTATAAATCTGTTACAATATACGCTCTGAAAACTATAAGAAACAGTATGTTGGGTTTATTAAACATATAGGTCTTGCAATTTCACCTTAGACTTTTCGGTTTGAAAAGCACAAAATAATACAAATAAAGAAATATTTTTGTCAATGAAATGAATGCACTTCCCTTAAAAGGCTACAATCTTATTCCTGTTGTGCAGTAATATTGTGTTGAGAAATATTATTTTGACTTAAAAAGCATTATTCAGATCTATTCTTGCATTATAAACTATAATTCAGTGGCATTTTTTGTCCCCCCCTTTGCATCTCAAAGCATGCAAAACAGAACAACAGCAACAACAAAAATGCTCATTAATACAAACATATATAATATATATACTATATAAATAAAATAACAATAACGAATGAAAAGAACAAAATAATTAGGGCAGTTACATAAATGTGAAAAGCTTTAGAAATTGTATTGTTTTTATTGGCTTCTTATTTTGTGATCTCATATTAGAAAGGGTTTCAAAATATATTTTAAAATCAGTGCTACAAGATGATGTATGATGGTTTCTTTTGAATTATTTTTGACTTATGAATATAAAACTTTGCTAAGATAAGTAACGGATTAATAATATAAATATGTTTCTCAGAGAAAGATGGGTTTTGATAGTAAAATATCATGAAAAAAAAAAGTAAAATATCATGAGGTTCTAAATTAAGGGCTTTGTTTAATTTTTTTAGTTATGTCTATTTTAAAGTCAACCCAAAATGAAATAGAAAAAGGGCAATAGAAAAATAAATGCTCAATATCTTCACTCAGTGGCATTTTTGATTCAGTCAGAACTCAGGTAAATCCTTATGAGATCCAGCTCAGCTTCCTGTCGCTGCATGATGACGCATATCGCATGAGACGGCGTTTCGGGGGGCTTTTAAGCGTTGTGGTACTGTCACAGGGAGGAACAGGTTCGTGAAACTACTCTCTCGGTATATATCAAATTACTTTTAGCTTTATGTTGCTGCGGTGCAAACCAGCTATTGCAGCTAATTGTCAGTTGTATGTTCTACTGTAAGCAAATCAGAAGAGTCGGAAAAGAAAACCTGGACTCTCACTTCAGTAACTGAGGTGGCTGGATTAGATTGTATTAAAGCTGGTTTGTTGATAAGTTTTGAACCCTCTGTCTGACTGCTTCGAATCTCACGCGCTTTAAATGTGCACATCTGTGGAAGTAAGGCTCTTCTCGAGTCTGGTCCTGAAGTCATCCAACTCTTCAAAGTTTAGATCTTTCCCCACAAATTCGGGTCTTGAAACTTCTATTGTTAATTAAGAACTTCTCTTTAATAAGATTAAAGAGCCGTTTAATCGTGACGTCAATTTGTAGGCTAATAACTTAAGGGTTCCCTCCACATTTTCCTACTGTATTTGAAATAGGGTAAAATATTAGTTAGGCTACACCTTAAAAACTACTTTCTAAATCTATGTGATTAATATTTTTGTGAACGATTTATTCATGCATATGTTTGGTTGCTCCAAAATCGTCTGGGGCCCCTAGATTTTCACCACCTATCTTCCTGCTAGCGACGGCCCTGAGTATGAATGTTATCTGGACGTACTACATCTACCATGGTGTCACTGTCTTGTGGCTAACAGTATCATCCATTCATAACACTTTCTTAGAAGTTTCAATTTAGACTACAATTGTTAAGCACACATCCTTTTAATATAAGAAAACATGGAAGTCTCTTCAAGTAATGTTAACTACAGAGTATATACTACTCCTAAATCAGTCAAGCATTCTAAAAAATCCATAGGAAATTTCAGACAGTACCTATGGCTCGAAAACCTTCAAGGTTTCAAGACCACAAACTGAACAGCTCTGGGGAAGATATCCAAACTGCAGTGCTGGGTGACTCCAGTATTGAGAACTAGTGCTATGAAGTCAGAATGAATATGAGTGGATTGATGGAAGTGTCTATGTGTGAGTGATTTAACACCTGATTATGGGCCTCTGGTTATAAATTTTCACTTTAAGCACCTCTTATTAAATTTCCCCTTTGCACGGAAGAGAACACAAGTGTACACTTCAAAGGTCTGAGTGTAGACTATCCTTACAAGACAATGAAATATAGAAATGAATATTCTTCTTGTTATTAGCAAAACATGTATTTGGGTAGTTAAGAAATAGGATTGACCTTCTAAACTTTTTTTTAACCATCATCAAGATTTTAGTTTTAAAATTATGTATTGGCATAGGGGAAAGTTTGTTTAAAGTTACAGCATATATTTACATGTACAATTAACTTACAGGGATAGTTCACACAAACATTTATACTCTAATTTTTCGTAACACCAACATTCTTCAAAATATCTTTTTATGGTCCACAAATGAAAAAAAAAAAAGCCAAACAGATTTGGAACATGAAAGTGAGTAGGCTAAATGTTGACAATTGGAATTTTTGATGAACTATTCCTTGAAGACATTTTAAAAGTGCAAATGTTCAATACAATTTAATATTCCAGTTTATAGGTTATACAAAACTGCATACATTCTAATTATATAAGATAAAAGTCTTGTTCAAAATAGTTTTAAAAGTATAGCATGTCACCCTGCTTGAAAGTTCATGCCAACTACCCATGTAATTATTTAGGATGGTACCGAATAATAGAATGTACGATAGCCTGAAGATATCTATGTTATTTAAGAGGTATATCTGAAGTATTATGATTACAGATTAATGCTGTGATTGAGTGTTTTTACCATACATAGATTCATTGAAGTAATATTTTCTTTAACATTTATAATTACAGGCTATTAAATTCCTCAGGACCAGATGCAGACTCAATAACGGAAGTTAAGAGACGGAATTATTTTACAAATAGCATTCCGTTTACATTACTCCTAATGATATTTCAGTCTGGTTTTAAAGATCTGTTCCTGCCTAAAGAATATTCCCATAAGATATGGAAAGTAACCGCGGTCTGGATCTGGATCCGAATAAAGATGATCTGCCCCTGCGGGCCAACACCAACCATATGCTCGTCCGACACTATGTTCTTGACCTGACTGTTCACTTCCAAAGGAAGGTCATTGGTGGCAGCATTGTTCTGTTTCTGGAGCCCGGTGTGGTTTCCAGCAAACAAGGTGAACCAGGATCTATATCAAACACACCAGTGCAAAACATATCTCAGGTGTCATCTAAACATGACGTAAGTTCTCCCATCACACCTGAGCCAAATAAGGTGATACCCCCTGAGGAACCATCACGTTTGTGTGGAGGAAATGATGTCAGTAGTGTCTTGTGGGGCGATGAGAGTGAAGAATTCACCTTGGTGCTGGATTGCTGTGACCTGATGGTGTCAAAAGTGGAAGAGTTGGATGTAACTGCAGTACCTGATTTAAAGAAACTTGACGTAGACCAACAACATGCAAATACAGATCATCCGTCATCCAGTCTGGTACAAAGGCTGGTCTCTATGCCTTCCGTCTGCTGGAGACTGCAGCATGAGCTATACATCCAGTGCAGCCGTTCTCCTACTCTTCATAACGCCCAACCTCTACGGTTCCACACAGACCGGTGGAGTCTTCAGATCAGGAAGGAAGGGGTTTGTGCCCCTCATGATTTCCCACGTGCTGTCAGAATATGGTATGAAACTAAGCTCACAGGTGGTTCTGTGAGGTGGACAAAAGACCAGGATGGCAGGTAGGCTACCAAACTTGTGTAGATATTTACATGCACCCACAACTATGGTTGGATTATATTCATACATTTCCTATAGTCACAAGCTCTTGGTCCAACTAAATGTAATTCAAATTAATTTGGACATAAATCTGTTATCTGTTAAGATAAAAAAAAGCCTTCTTGGCTTCTACACGTGTGTATGTACAGTACATACACACAAATAGTAACAAACGGTAGCCTAATTAAATCATGATTCAAATGGTTCATTAGTTTGGACGAGTCATTTGTTCATGAATCGGACTACATTTGCTTATAAAAAGAACCGTTTGTAAGAATCATTTGTTCGTGAGTCGGACTACATTTATCACGCTGTATGTTATGGCAGCAACCCGCGAAGACAACTTTATAGAAATTATTTTCTTGGCATTATATTAATTATCCCACGTGGGACGAAGAGGATTAATAATAATAAATAATATTAATTATTTTGCCGTGGGACTGTAAATTCCAAAAAAGCGGTGCAGAAAACGCTGGCATAGAGTAATCGACATTCTATTATAATGATTCTAGATAAATATTATGGAGGACGAGAAATGACTTAAGTATAAATAAATAAATAAATAATTACTTAAATGCGACTAAACTAAATAAATACTTAGAAATACATAAATTACTAAATGCTATTAATAATAATAATAAATAAATAAATAAATAAATGTAGAAATACATAAATAAATGTAGAAATACATAAGTAAATAAATAAATAATTAATTAAATGCTGAAATAAATCAATAAATAAATGCAGAAATACATAAATAAATAATTAAATGCTTAAATAAATAAATGCAGATATACATAAATGAATGAATAAATGATTGTCAAAAGTGTCATTTTTATTTGTGCTATTTTTGTACCATTTGTGTTATACAAATTTTTTTTCTACATTTATTTATGTATTTATACATTAACTTATGCATTTCTGCTTTTATTTATTTTTACATATATTTATGCATTCCTACATTTCTACATTTATTTATTTCTACATATATTTATGCATTCCTACATTTCTTTATTTCTGTGTCCGTATGTTAATAAGGTAGGCGGTCCTAACCGCTCTCAATGCAGGATTGGTCAATTAGGCAAACCAGTCAGATCAACCGTCAAGACGAGATAGTTAGCCTTCTAACTATGGCTTCGAATGGGAGAGCACTTGCTGAACTGTTGCGGGATGTAGCTGACACGCAAGACCTGTTTGATGCGCGTGATCGCGCTTTATGTTTCTCTATAGTCTAACGTTACACAGGGCCGTACAATCACTGTCAAAAATAATCGTACGTAATTCAAAGCATTTGTGTGTCATTTTAATTTACTCGTGCGTAATTTAAAAGTATTGCATGTGATTCACTTTTCTAACTTCAATAGCATTTATTACTTACAGTAACACAACCAACTGTAACGAAAGAAAAAAGCAGCAATATTTACATATGATTTGACAGTTTATTTTAATAGCAAAAATCTAAAAGGTGTGCATTATAACTGAGACCTACATGAACATGTTACAGTTGGTTGTGTTACTGCAAGTAATTTTCCTCAAATGCTATTGAAGTTAGAAAAGTGTATACCAATGTCGTATGTAGCTTTAGAGACGGTCCCTAGATGTGTGAATATCGAGTGCCGGGGAATGACACCTCTGGCCGTTCCGTTGGGTCGGTTGTAAAGTCACAGATACTGTACGGACAATACGGCTCAGTTTTTCTATGTATCTTGCTCTGTTGAACGGCAAAAGTGACTTTACTGGGCTATACTGGATTTACACCATGCATCCATCTCCTGTCAGCGGGAAACCCTGGCCCTAAGTTGTACTCTAACAAACACACAAAATCTTGTATCTGTAAACTGTCGTGGCTGTAGATTTTGGAATCCAACTCTGACAAAAAAAACAGAATCACATGCAATAATTTTGACAGTTTTGACAAAATTATTTATTTATGCATTCATTCATTTATGCATATCTGCATTTATTTATTTAAGCATTTAATTATTTATTTACTTATGTATTTCTACATTTATTTATTTATTTCTACATTTATTTATGTATTTCTATATTTACTTAATGATTTCTGACATTTATTTATTGTATTTTCATTTATTTCTTTATTTTCTATATTTATGTCTTCATATATTTATTTATTCATTTATTAATTTATGTATTTCTACATTTATTTATTTAATTCTGCATTTACGTATTTATTCATTTATTTATTTATTTATACTTAAGTCATTTCTCGTCCTCCATAAAATCTAGGCCTATCTGTGTAGGCTATAAAATATAATTGATACAACGATGTTGATTCAGAAACTTGTTTTAAAGAGTTAATCCAAAGAGGAAATCGTCAGACTGATTCAAACAACTTTTTTTTAATGATTCATTAAAAATATTGGTTTGAACGAGTTTGTCATTACATACTGGCAGCGCGAAGAAAAAAGACTTAATAGTGTTTTCGTGTTATCATTTCACTGTCACTGCTGCGACCGTTTTATCTCATCACATTCAACTTGAAATGTAAGCTTGGGTAATATAGGCTATGACTTACTTTGACGTTGGACTGTATACAGGAATAGAGTAAAATATGGACAATTAAATGGCATTTTAATAATCCATATTTTTCAAATTAAAGAGTTCAAATGAATATCACGATGAAGAGTCCATTTTCACCCAGTTCGACCCACACACAACCATATCCAGGATATTCTGATGCCACATCTTTATCTTTTAGATGCTGTGTATATACCATGGGCTCGCCCATCAACAACAGAGCCCTCTTCCCATGCCAGGAGCCACCTGTTGCCATGTCAACATGGCAGGCGCGTGTGAGAGCTCCGTGTGATTACACTGTTCTAATGAGTGGTGAAAATCAAGCCATTCCTAAGCCTGCGGACACAGGTACAGTTAAAACCCTTACTCAGCACTTCAGAGTCATGGAGGTGTAATTTAATGCGCTAATTTTATTATGGAAAATGCTGAAGTCTTTTTTTTACTCCGTTTAGGTTTTCTGCAGTGGGATTATTATGTTACAATGCCAATGCCAGCCTCTACCTTTACCATAGAAGTGGGGCAATGGCTAGAGGCTGGAGTAAAACATCCCAACTTTGAGGTGGAAAAAACAGACAAACCTTACGATAAAGAACCCAGGTATCTTGTTATGATAAATGTCAATATAGATAAGTATTGACTTTTAGACTCATTTGTAGTTTTTGGAGAACATAGATATAGGCCCTATTATTAATTTTATTTTGGCATGTTTTACAGTTTATTTATATTTATTATTTAAGATTTTTTTTTTACAGATTTGAAAATATCCCAATGAAATAGATAAAAAAAATAATAATTCAATGCCAGAAGAACAAGAGGTATTACATAGTCCAGTTATTAGGCTACACTGTAAAAAAAATTACATTAACTACCAGACAAAAAGTTGCATAGATTTCAGTGCTTTTTAAACATTCAATGTTTTAAATGCTTCTTTTGTTTGTTCCAAAGTGTTTATGTATAATTTGAAGTTATTTATAAAATGTTAGAAATTTGGTTAGCGAAGAGTGCATTTCTATGGTACCGTATGTAAAATAAATAATTGCATATTGTTTTTTACCTTCCAAAATGTCTTTCTGCAAATGAACAAAAACATATAAAATACAGAAAACATGCACCCAGATTTTCTGTTAATAAATCCTTCCATATTAATCTTGAGTAAATACAATGATAAAACAAATGCAGAATTGTGCAAAATGAAAAGATAATTGTTTTCTTTTCAAGTCTATGAAATTCACAGATGTATGAAATGTTCCGCTTAAATCTTTCCAAAACATGCTTGATGATGATATGTAGTGATGATGCTAATAAAATATTATGCATTCTAAATTTAACCGACAGTCATCAATATTTGCATATTGCATTGCTATTGGTGTTCTTTCTCACATCTGTTTGCATACTAAACTGTGATTTGTCTTTGGTTTCTTGCGCATATATGTAACTTTTTATTGCCATCTTTACAGGATATATTGACACTGATATTTCTTGTGTGCAGTTGACAGAAAACTAGACATGGCATCTTCAGTGCAATATTTATTTTACTGTATGCTGAATCAAAGCCTAAAAGTTGATTGTTTATAGGGTATCCTGCTTGAATATTTGCATCTTTCTCTGTATTGCAGTTTTTCTTTGGACAATGATGATCAGCAATATGTTTGCTCCCACATGGATTATCTCTGTCGCTTCATGGTCAGTGCTGCCAGAGCTCAGACTGTTATTCCTCACCGGGTATTTGCCCCACCCTGCCACCTGCAGAAGGCAAATGACATGGTTTTACCCCTACTGCCTCTCTGTCTGACTGCGGCCCACTCTGTTCTTGGTGTCCATCCATTCTCACGTCTAGATGTGCTCATTGTTCCTTCAGGGTTCTCCAGTCTGGGCATGGCCAGGTAAATGCCGCATTTCTCTTAAATATGATTTTAAAGTAAAAAATATTTGTTTTATCTGTAGCATGCAGCATTCTTAAAGGAATATCATGGTTTTTTTCTGTGCAATAACAATATATAGGTACTGGAACGTTCTAAACATCAAAAAGGACAAAATGCAGAAGAAAATCATAACATAAAGGTGGTCCATAAAATTCATACACTTTATTCCAAGTTTTTGAAGCTTTTTGGCAAAGAATTGCATTCCTTTCATCATTATTTAAGATTATTGCAAGCAACGATCAGGACATTTTTCTCAGATTCTCCTTTTGTTTTTCATGGAAAGTCATACAGATGTGCAACAAAATGAGGATGAAATTATAATTTTTGGATGAATTGTTTGTTTAAAACATGTTTTCACCACATATTTTTCTGTTATTTGTCAGTGAAAACTAAACTTGCATCTATGTTGGTTTTCGCCAGTTTTTGCACACTCCCTCTCAGTTGCATGTTGCTTAATACTGCATAAGAACATGTTTTCATTTCTCATCAACAGCAGTAAACTAAAACACTATTTAGTCTGCAAAGCAGAGGTTTCAGAAATCAAGTACTCTGAATATCAAGCCATCGCTTGGCAGCTGTTCCCACTAATTCCCTTTTGGCCTTTGGGCATTGCCCTCCAGGATGCCCCAGTTTTTATGAATTGACCGATTTAAATGCTCTTTTTGGCCAACCATGCTGTTTGTTTAGTAGTGTGGGCGGTTTGTGGTGTTGAGAACCTATTGGATCTGTTTAAATGGCAGCAGTGAAGCTCATTTTCCTTACACTGTTCAGGAAGGTCACTACTCAGGAAATGCTCAATGAAGTGTGTGTGTGCTCTGTGCTTTGTTTGTGTTTACAGTATACCAAGCTTTGTGTTTTCTTCAAATCAGTGCTTGACTAGAATTTGATATGGAATTTCAGGCATTGTGCAAGTTCCAGTGAAGCAACCGCTTTGGATATAAGTAAAAAGTAGTAAAAGAAAAGTAATTTGGCTAACTTACTCAGGGTGACCACAGGTCTTCCCGTATTTCCCACCATCTCCCTGTCCAGGAATAAGTATTCCACAGGATATGAGGTCATTACCCGGTGCCCCAGGCTGGTTCCAGCCATTCACTTAGAGAAAATGTCACATTCTAATTAGCACTGGGCATGCATCTTAACAGTGGTCACTCCTCTGTTTTTCTTTTCCTGAATTAGGTACTCCCTTTCTGCTTGAGCTTATGTGAAGCACAGGACTGCAGGATTTTTTTTCGGTCTGGAGACTATTTAGTTGCCTCACCGTTTATTACAGCTTGGTTTTATTAGCCGCCCTGCGATAACTGCCAGTGGATGACAGAAATATGTCTGTGTGCAAGAGAAACGGATACTTATCTTCCCTCTCCTTTGCCCTGTATGGGTCACAGCAGGAGACAGACAGTTGCCCCTTCTCTATAGAATGGTACAGTCCTCCAGGCCTTTCTTGAAGCCCAAATCAGAGCAAAAAAAGAGTAATCAACAAAGTACATTTTGGCCAGGAGAGGGGCACTTTGAGATGCTGATCCCCCAGGAGTTGGAGAGGATGTGTGGATTATTCCCAGCAACAAAAGCCTTTCGCTCCTGGAACCACTTCAGAGACAGGAGCTGTTTAATCTGAAAATTGGGAAGTATGTGGGCCCAAATCCTTGGGGCCGAGCCAATATCTGCTTTTATATCATGCTTGTTCATTTGCAGCTGGGGCTTTGGATGTAGCAGCGGTGCTGCTAGTGGTTCTCTGGAGGGAAGGAAGTAAAGATTAAGAAGTCAAGAAAGGCCAGGCCTGATAGTGTGTGCTGTGCTTCCTCCCAAATACCCGAATGACTGCTGTTCCAGTGCAAAAAAACAGCAATTCCACTGGGACGTTATTCTTGGCTCGATTCCTCCGAATCTGATTTGTGAAATCCTTGAATCTGATGACAGGCTTTTTGAAGCTTGAGGAAATATTTCTGCGAGGAACATCATCACACTTCCATCCTGTGTAGCTGACCGATCACGTAGGGTTGATTCTAGGCCTTGTCGGCTACGAGACGATGACGTAAACACAAGATGCTTGTATCTTCAGATCTTCAGAGGAAGGGCACAGCACTTTCCTCAACTTTGAAGGCGGTCACTTTCTGTCCCTTAACACCTCTTTTACGCCACAGCAGGACATAGTTGGAATACTTCATGTGCCAGATGTGCAAATATGGGCATCGGCTGCATTTTGGCTAAACTGAGGGCTTCTAGATCTCAGAGAAAACCCATTTCATTGTGTTTTCCCACAATTTTTGTCAATGATGTAAGGTGTTCAGTGACAGTAGGTGGGTAATAGTTTTATCTAATTTTTGTCAATGATGTAAGGTGTTCAGTGACAGTAGGTGGGTAATAGTTTTATCTACTTTTGATCTAGGATCTAAAACTGTATTGTTACAGCTGCCAAAGTATGTATTAAGTCATCGCTAAATTGTTGCTGTATGGTAAGGCAAGCACACCACGAGAGATTCAAATGTGTCCACATGAATAACTTGTATAGAGAGATAGGTTAAAGGAATTCCTGCTCAGTATTATTCATCCAGACATTCTTATGAGTAATTTCCAACCCACCTGAGGTGCATTTTGTGTACTTTTACACTGTATAAATAGCTCATCTCGGTCAATTACTTAGCAATTACTCTGCTGCTGAGACTAGCAGTTGACCTTATATAGCCTGTTAGCTCTGACAGAACTATGAAGGGGTCTGGACCAGCACCCAAAGAGCCGGAATGATTTGAAGAGCGAGTTAGAAGAAATATGCAGAACATGCCTTAAAAATGTTAAAACTTTAAGTTGGATTCCAGAATCATTGCAACTTTACTTTAGCTCATTCGACAGGACATGTGGCTGTTATAAAGTTGATTACCACAAAAATTTAACGGTTTGTTCACCTAAAAATGAAAGTTCTTTCATTAATTACTCACCCTTATGTCGTTCCAAACCCGTAAAACCTTCTTTCATCTTCGAAACACAAATTAAGATATTTTTATTAAATTTGAGAGCTTTTTGACCCTCCATAGACACCTCCGCATGCACCGTGGTACTCTAGTGAATGCGCATCGAAAACTGATGGGGAAGAGAAGAAATTGTTGAATGAAGTGTTTTTTTGTTTTGTTTTCTTTGCGCACCAAAAGTATTCTCATAGCTTCATAATATTACGGTTGAACCACTGATGTCACATGGACTATTTTAACAATGTCCTTACTACCTTTCATGGCCTTGAACGTGGTAGTTGCGTTGCTGTCTATGCAGAGTCAGAAAAATATATATATATCAAAAATATCTTAATTTGTGTTCTGACGATGAACAAAGGTCTTATGGGTTTAGAACGACATGAGGGTAAGTAATTAATAACACAATTTTTATTTTGGGGTGAACTATCCCTTTAAAGTTCAGCAAGGTAAAATCTCTAGCTACAATAATCTATAGTACTGTAAATATGTGTTTGCAATCACATCATGCACAAAATGCTGGTTCTTTTCTTTCAGCTTAAACTTTTATTGTAAGCATTTTAACCAGTGGTGTATAAAGTACCTGATAGCCATACTCAAGTAAAAGTACAGATAACTTACCAGAAAATTACTTTGGTAGAAATTGAAGTCACCGTTTAGAATGTTACTTGAGTAAAAGTCTTAAAGTATGTGAGATTTATTATACTTAAGTATGAAAAGTATTTTTTAAAACTTAAACGTACTTAAGTATTGAAAGTAAAAGTAAGTAAATGCAAAGGAGCACGTAAATATATGTTACAAAAAATGTTGTCATAGCAACACAGCTTTAGTAGCAATATTGTGTTACTAATTTTACTCTTTTTTTTTTTTTTTTTTTTTTTTCCCATTTTGTATCTTTGTGTACGAACAGAGCACTTCATCCAGTCTTATAATGTCTTTCATTCCAACATAACAAAACATTTCTGGAATCTGCATCTGCAATGGCATTTACAGTTTAATGTATCTCAGATGGGACATGGATGAATTTAACCTGCAGTTACAGATGCATAAATAGGCCTAAAGTTTTGTTTTTAACATAAATACTTTGAATACTGTTATTTGAAATGATTTAAAACCTGAAAAAAATGGTCGAAATTTGACTTTAAAACCGCCAGTAGGTGACAGCAAGTGACTGTTAATGAGTGAATCATTGAGATTCAACCGATTCATCAAACAACTGATTCATTCAGAAACAAAACATTAGACTGTTAATGAGTGAATCACTGAATCATTTATTTCCACCCCCCCGATTTTCTTCAAAAAGCGGATTCATTCAGTAAGTAAACACAGTCCATTGCTCAGAGACGCAAAACAGCGCTGTGATCTTTGTTCGCAACTATTTTCGTTGGCAAAATTTAGCAAAACAGGCATCAAATGTAAGTCCTTAATGCAACTTTATTAAACTTGTATAAAATGATTATTACATTTGTTATCATGATGATATCTGGAGAAAAAAACTGCACTCTTTGTGTGATATAGATTAAGTTAACTATATTAATTATATAAATTTAAAAAGCATACAGAAGCATTTTTTCCATCTACCATTTAGAATACCTTGAATTTAGAGTTTTAATAGACTAATAAATCACGTGCGTGCACGCTCTGTGTGTGATTTTGTGATATAATCGATAAAGTCAGATCGCACATCATTACAACAACACTTACCATAATATCGCAGTATATCGCACAGCACACACCAGTTTCACACAGAGTGGAAAATGAAATCATCCGCGGTTGTGCGCGCACTTGTTTGCACATGAGCAAATGTTATTTTAGGAGTCACTTGCAGACGCCAGACCACTGATTCTTCTAACCTGCTTTCTTGCAGTCCGTGTTCTTCTGACTTTATTTTGTAGTAAGTAACGAATATGCTTCGGGGAAATGCATCGGAGTAAAAGTATACATTTTAATTAGGAAATGTAGTGGAGTGTCTGACACAACTGTCTCTCTACTGTACAGTATATGAGTGAATTATCTGCTCCATCTGGATTTGAGCAGTTTTGGGGGCAGAAATTTTTTTCAGGTAGACTTTTATTTGTTCAAGCTGAAGGAATGAGCAGGTGGTACATTTTGCCCAGAGAGCTTCAGCTTGGCGGAGACCATACTCTTCATCACCTGAACAGGTAGTCAGCAATTGAACAGAAGGAATAAAGAAGAAGTCTGGGTCTGTTTCCCTGAGGTGCTATGTTAGCTGTTCAAGAGCTGCTGAAGGTAGGGATATTCAAGGTTAATCAGAGGTTACTGCACTCACACGCTTTCCAGTACATTTATACGCAGAGTAGGACAAATTTGCTTTAAAGTGATTTTGCTATTCAGTGCTGTTATGATTATGTAAACTCTTCAAAGATGAACAATATACAAATTTTCCCTCTCAGAAATATGTACCACCCACATACGGCAAATTTGGGATTCGAAATGTTTAAGGGCGAATTAATCATCCTTCTTACGTTCTGACTCACTAGAGTATGTTAGATTACAGCAGCATGACAAATTATTGGATTTTGCAGTTCTGAATAACACAGGCATTATGTGGACCGAGGGTAATGAAAAAGCAAAAACATTATTTAAATGTAGTCTCACATTTTAATATCAGTAAGTTTGCGGCTGCATGAAATGCTCTCATTATAATCAGGCTGCCTCTGCCTTTGGTTGTTGAAATTGGTTTGTGCCTATTCAAATATTATGTGGTTTTCCTCCGCGAGGGAAGGACTGATTAGATGTTCTGATTGGGCCACAAATGAATGTCTCAAACAATGAAGTAGTGCCACTTTTCAACATTACTTCTGTTTGTAATTGGAGACTCTGGCTTAGGTTTTTAGGGTATTTTCGAGGTGTTTTAGTTTTGTTGTGGTGTGTGTTTACAGGTAATATCTGGATTGCATGAACTCCAAGCTCATTTCTTTGCTGACGTGCTCTTCCTGCAGTCTTAAAATGACCATATGGGGAAAGGAAAGTGGAGTCCCTTGGGTGCGGAGCATAATGTGGACGACGGATATGAAGCTTTTGGAATGTGCTGGACTAGCCAGGGAGCTCGGGAGGCTGAGATAACACCACTTAAATAGCTCTTTCTTCTCTCTCCCTCTCTCTCTCGCTTCACTTTCTTGTTTCACTCCTCTCTGATTGCTGAGTAACCTAAGAAGTGTGTGACAGAGAGCGTCTTTCAGACCAGGGGGACTTTGGCACGAAAGACAGCTGTTAATCAAATTGTCAAGGATGAGATGTTTTTCTCCGCCGAGAGTCCACAGAGAGGGTTTTCTGTCCCTCCTTTAGCTGTGTGTGCACAAAAGCCACCGTGAGTGAAGGAATTCAGAGCATGCCTGCACCTGGAGAACAGGGAAGCATGTTTAAAAGGCAGACATAGTTCTACGGTTTTGTCTTTATTAGGCTGTTTTGACTTCATTAGGCACTTTTTCAGTTTCCTGATCTCCCGTCTGGATCTATGTGTGCTGCAAATTCCTTCATTTTTCTTTAAACGTAAATAAGCAGCATCCGATTTAGCAAGCAGGTTGTTATTAGTACTACATTTCTGCGTTGTTATCAGGGGCCCTTGCTTCCTTGCTTTATCGGTCTCAAACTTAACCCCTTTCTGGAAGTCCAGCCTGAGTCATACTCCTATTTACCCGCCACTTCTTCATTTGACAGGATGAAGAAAAAACTGTCGTCTTCTCTGTCACTGTCTTCAAACTGTTCCAAAAACTGTCTTCCTTGGTGTGGTTTCAGACCAGACTCATATTCTCCACTGTAAATGCTGGGCCATATAGGAAAACAAATGGATATTGCTGTGTGAGACAGAACATGTGTCTAAATTAATCAAATCTGTATGGCACAGAGAGAGTTTATTTGGCCCTGGGTCTGATTTAAGGCAGTAGGAGTGGCAGTAGGTGCTGGTAAACTAGAGCAAAGTGTGAGGTGGGGAGCCATTACCCAGCATCCCTGGAGGAGCATCTACCATACAAAAATCCAGAATGGATGAGCCCATTCAAAGACTGGGCAGATGTCCCTGCTATGTGTATACTGAATCACTCGATGACACCGTAATAGTGCCTGCCATTGCATTTAATCTGATTCTCCAAGCCAAGAAACCCGCCTTTCTTCCCTCAGACCTCCGACCAGACACAAATATAACAAATCTAAGCACAGAGAATCTTTAGAAGTCTGTAGCAGACTAGGACAGGGTGTTATTGCTAGATTTGAGCTAATCGTCCTTCCCGTGGAGTCAGGATAAAACCCAGAGAGAGATGCACAAAAGCATTCAGAAGCAAGAAATGTTGACATTGTGGATAACCAGCTAAAGTTATATAGACTTGATTGTATGTAGGCTGTTGGCACTCCACATATTTGAGCACACACTCAAAATATTATTTCATTATTTAATGTAACAATGAAATATTACATTAAATAATACAGATATGCTCTATGTAGGGATGTAACGATTCACTCAACTCCCAATGCAATATGATTCATGATATTGATTTTACGATACTGATTTCACAATATGATTTTCTCATGATTTTTTTAGCAAAATTAGATTTAAGACAAACTATAAATGAAAAGGTGTCCTTTTATTTCTCAGACAAAATGCTGCATATTTCTTTGTGAAATTGAAATATGGCAAATTACAAAATTGAATAGAAATCTTAAAACAAATCCCAAATCAAAAAGTAATCTCTCTGAAATCCCAAACTAAGGCTTGGTCTGTGCTCTATTTAAAATTAGAAGCAACCACTGCATTTAAATCACAATTTAAACAGTTTTTTTTATTTAAATAAGATTGTATAAATTTGAAGCAAAAACAGAATGGTCTGACTTTAGTTTTGTTAAATTATGCATAAAACATTTCTGCATGAAACAGAAACAGCAGACGTGCTGAATGAAAATGCAAAATTCACTCTCTGACAGCAGGTGGCGCTTATGGAACAACGGCAGTACAGCGTTTCCTTGGTTGCCGCTGTAAACAAAGAAGTGCTGTGCTTATAAATATTATGCATTATACAGAGGCGAGATTAAAAGAAAATACCATATAAACATTTATGAAGACAGTCCATTCTCTGTAGAGATACATTCATATCGAGATTCATTTAACCGACTTACATCGTTACATATTATACATATTATTTTTTATCGATTTTCAACAGTGCATTGTTACATCCCTAACTCTATAGTACTGTACAGTATGTACTTTATTTACCAATGTTTTTTTTGACCGTCATTATTTACTTTAGTCATTTTTTTATTTATTTTATTCCTGAAAATAAATTTTTGAAATTGCACTTTGTGCTTCTTATTATAGCTGAGTGCCACAGATGCTAAAATGGAACTGTACAATAGAGCATGGTCGGTAAAGCTAAAGAGACTGAAAAATACTTCAGCCTGATGACATAAGCTGAAAAGCAAAGTTGTTTCGGTCTTGAAATAAGCTAATATATTTTTATCAACGCTTACAAAAACAAACATTTGTATTAAGAAAGCAAACAGGGTCAAGTTTGATTTCATGTTGTCTTTTCTGTATCCTGCATTCCACACGTGCCAGAAAACTGCATTCTCGACCAGTGACTTCATTCATAATATAGCTTTGAACACTGGAAGGAAGCTCAGATAATGGGGCCTCACACACTGTAAGCTTTGCATAAACATCTGCTGCTGCTTCTCAGTCCGGATGGTCTTTCTGGCGCTGATGAGCGCCTCCAGTTTTGTTTACGCACACTCCTCAGCAAGCCTCTGAAACGTTAATGTGGAGCAATCAAGTTAAAATGGTGCCATGAGGCACTCCGCGATAAACATCGTCAGCGATGCGAGCGAGGGTCTATTTTCCAGATTTCCCACTTGTATGGTTGGTAGAACGTCTACATATGGATTGCATTGTTGTGGTGATCTGTAGCAGGCTGTGCTTGCTTCACGGAGCGTATGCTACAAATCCTGATAGTCTCGCCACAGCAGCGGCCTCTTGTGTGGGTATTTATTCTCAGGATTTCATGTTTGACACATGTGATCTGCCCTAAAAAGGAGTGGCATGCAAAAGGAGCCCCACAGGGCCTACAGAGAGAATCACACCTCATTTTGCAGCCCCACTAGCTAATCTACAGTCTAGACAGGAATACCACCCATTAAAGCCTGAAAGCCAGGAAGAAAAGGGACTGTGGTAGATCAGTTTTGTTCTGCGAGGTTCTTCCAGGTTTTTCCGTCTATAATAAGCTCATGCAATCAGACTGAGGAGAGTGGGAAATTAAATAAGAGACAAATAGAACGAATGAGCGCAGCCAGCACATTAGTAGAGCCACTTTGAGGAGACGGGAGGTGATGATAAATATGGCTCTGAATGTCTGAAACAGCACTAGCTCATAGACTTCTCATTGGGGGTTGGTCGTTGCCTAGTGGTTAATGATCTGGGTTCAGGGGTATAACTACCCATTTGTTGGAGGTTGGTGCCCTTTAGTGTTTTGTTTATTTCACTGTATGATGTAGTTTAGAAGAGTTCTTACCTTTTTGGCTTTTTAAAGTCTAATATGCATTGATGACAGTTTCATGTCAGTAAGTATATGTTTACATGCACAGTTGTAATCGAGTTGCAGTGGGTTTGCTGTCTTAATGAATAGTTCACCCAAAAATGAATGTTTGGTCATCATTTAAACCCTCACCCTCTGAAGTTTCCAAACCTGTAGCCTACAAGTTTTTTTTTTCTATACTGACCCAAAAGAAGATATTTTGAAGAACCAAACAGTGGATGGTCCGCATTGAGTTCCATAGCATGGAAAAAATACTATGGAAGTCAATAGCTACCATCAACTGTTTGGTTACCAACATTCTTCAATATATCTTCTTTTGTGTTCAGCAGAAGTAAGAAATTCATACAGGTTTGGAACATTTTGAGGGTGAGTAAATGATGACATAAATTTCATTTTTGGGTGAACTAATATAATTATATAAAATATTATATATATTATATAGATTATAATATATATATAATATAGATCATATCGTTTATGTATACATGACACACTGCATTGAAGCATTAAACTCATATTCAGCTCATAAGCCAATTACTTTGATTTGATCAATGTGTATTCATACTGTAGAGGACGACGATGAGCATCATTGCGTTATCTAGGTCATTTAGTCTCACTTTAATCTGAAACTATGCCAGTCTGGTTTTTGCAAAGCATTTACATGACATTTTAAAAAGGCAAACTATTGCTTTAGCCGGACTAAAATTTAACTTTTTAAAGTGCATAGAAGCCCACTTATTGACTCACCGGTTGCTTTCAAGTTTGTTTAGAAGTCTATTCAAGCAAACTTGAGTTTCATACAAAAAAGGCTTAAATATCATAGTTGTCTAATACCGTAGCATGACTAGGTTCATGAGTGTGCAATATTTGCCGTTAAAAACTAATGAGTCAAGGTTGAAATTATGTTCCAGGCATCACCTCTTCTGCTGAAAGCTCCTGGAGGTCTTCTTCCAGTTCACAACTGGAAGGATGTGGGACAGTTATGAGATCTTGCTTCAGCAGTACTGTAAAAAAGTAGTGTGGCCTGTTGTATGAAGCTAGCTGAACAAACTCAGAGTTTCAGAGTAGGTTTAGAGTTGACAAAACCAAACAGATCAAGCCTGGTTTAGATCAGGTTCATCGGGCTCACAATGATCAATATAACCGTTCTCGGTCAACTCGGGGTTGATTCAGAGTTTGTGATTAACTCTGGAGCGCATGCACCTGAAAGTGTGACATGTGCAGCAAACAGCCAATCACGTGAAACATGGAGAGCGTCAGTTTGATTCACTTCTCGTGAGAGTGTGTGCAATTCACTTGCTGAAGTTTGAGATGTCGTTATTAAAAATATAATAAATTTATATACATTTACAAGTTTGAGAAGGCAGCAGAAAGAAAATATGACTATGCAAATTAATCAACTGAATTTATTAATTTATATAGTTTCACAAAAAGCTCAAAAGAAAATACATAAGTTTAGTAATTTTAAAATCTTTATTGATTAAATCTTATCTGTAGGTATATATTTAAATTAATTTAAATGCAAATTTAATTGCCATTTCATGTAATAATTATATGAATATATTATATAAACTCAGAGTTTGCTTAAACTGAACACAAACTTACCTGGGTAAAAACTGAAACCAGCTTTGTGCAACAGGTCTCTGTATAGACAAACAACAGTACAGCTGTTGAAGCACATGCAGTCGTTTGTTACATCATCTAATTTGCGTGTATGACCACTTTTGGCCTTCTGGCTTTGTCCTCAATAAGGTCAATGGAAAGATTAGACTCATTTTAGATAAAATGAATTCCCCTTGGACTAAATAAGATTTATACATAGCCTGAAAGCTGAATAAATAATCTTTCTGTTGATGTATGGATGTATTGTTAGGATAGGACAGTATTTGGTCGAGATACAACTATTTGAAAATCTGGAATCTGAGGGGGCACAAAATCTAAATATTGAGAAAATCGCCTTTAAAGTTGTCCAAATGAAGTTCTTGGCAATGCATATTACTAATCAAAAATGAAGTTTTGGTATATTTACAGTAGGAAATTTCCAAAATATCTTCATAAAACATGATCTTTAATTAATATCCTAACGATTTTTGGCATAAAAAAAAATTGATCTTTTGCCCTACAATGTATTGTTGGCTATTGCTACAAATATACCCATGCAACTTATGACTGGCGTTGTGGTCCAGGGTCACATATATCATGAATTATGTTCTTTCCTTGGTTTTTGTTTTTTGTTAGATATAGTCTTTAAATAAAGTATCTTAAGCAAAGCCGAGTACTTACTTTATTCTGTGGAACACAAAAGAAGTTTTTTTTTTGTGCAATGAATATTAATGGGGTCCAATATTGCTTTGTATTCCACAGAAGGAAAAAGTCATACGGAATCTACATAATTATCTCTCTAAGCAGTTTTGCTTCTCAAGAATAAATTTCTTGTTATATTGAATATTGAGGTATTTTTACTTGAAAAAGAAAATGTAATTAGACAGGGTACAAATAAACAATGAGGTTCAATGTAGATGGGAAACGATTTGTTCCCACCAAGTTTTCCTCCTCCATGAATCTGACATTCCACATTGAGAGGAGTATGACGATGATTTTGAAATCTGAACCATTACATTCCACTTTCAGTGTTTCCTCTGGTAATTACAGGGCAGGTGGTGATATCCTGTTCTTGGATGAAAGGACGTGATTCCTCTGTCTTTCAGTAAAGATATCTTCCAGCAAATGTTGCAGTGGTTTATTGATATACAGTACTCGTGCTTGATTGTGTGCGCTGTAAAGGAGAACCTGTGTAGTTCAGTTTTGAATTAACTTTAATTCACTTCCCACAATCTATCTACAATATGTATTTATCCATTTATCTGTCCATCTGTCTGTCCATCTGGCAAATTTAGGCAGATCCAGTGAATATTTCATCATTAGTTGTGTCAACCTGATACCTTGTCAACATGATTTTGGACTCATAAAAAAAAGTCCTCTTACTCTTGGAAGTTGTGTCATGTTAGCCAGTCAGGTTAAAGCTTGCTATAGTGGGAAACTACTTTCCGTTTTGTGAGAAATATGAATCAGATGGTTAGTAAACAGACTCTGGTGCTCCACGTGTGAAAAAGAGGCTCTGTAGCTGCTGAAGAAATCCCTTTTTCTGGCATTTGGACAGTGTCCACTTTTAAAGAATAAGATTCTGTTGTTTAACACTTATCCTTAACAGCGCTGGGCATTTTCTGTCATCTATATCCAGAGACTGGGCTTTTTCTAAGTCCCTTAGCTCTATTTTAGAGAGAACTCTTAGGGCACACAGAATCCCGCTAAAATAACATATCAATGACTTTAGGGAGCAATAACAGTGTGAATGAAAGCCATGCCTGCCACATTCAACTCAAGAGTCAAGGCCAACCTTTTTTTATTGATTTCCTGCTGGTTGCTGTGGTCATTGTGTAAAGAAAGCAACAGTGAGGATGAAAAAAAAAAAACTCTTTCCAGACCCAGGCAAGGTGAACATCTGACTCAAAAGGTAAAAAGACATTCATAAAACTCTCAGATTATTTTATCAGGTTCATTTTGCGAGGGGAAAAAAGTGCTTGCGGCTATCTATGGCGGTATGCGTCACATTTGAAAAGCATTATGTGGCTGAGCTGAAGCCTTAGGACACAAAAGAAACGGGTTTGTTTTTCCTGACTCGTAGGAACTTTGTTTGGAACATGGTCTTGATAACAGCCCATTTGCTGTACGAAACACACAAAGCTATCTGGTTGAAAAGGTCACTCAAGGTAATTTCGGGTGAGGAGGCAAACAATACCATATTTCATCTGGTTTTATGTGCAGTCTGAATCCTGAGGTCATGTTTTTTTTCTTACACAGTTGAAAGAAAGAGCCTTATCTTCCAGTGGACATTTTTTCCAGCTTACAGTGTTGTCGTTCAGCACATTTCGTAGTGGAACTTATCACAGTAACATCTGACGACAGTTTTACGTCTTGTAATTTGCCGCTATTAGCAAACGCACCCGAATTGTTTGGTGAAGGGTGCGGCACGGGTGGCTACTCTGAAATCCACTGGCAGCAAACAGGCCTCATTTTGGCTGAGGGCTCCACCTCCTTAACGACAGTCTGTCTACAGGAGAGAAAATCCCACACTTTGATGTTCTTTCAGGGTGGCTGAGTTTTATAACATGTTATAACTAGATCAGAGCTGAAGTCAGAGCTCCAAGTTCTCAGCACCCGCAGTAATGTTATAACCAGTGATTTGTTAGTAGACTAAACACAACCATGATGTTCAATCCTAGTATGTTTTTCAAGTTTCTTCTTTACATAAGAAAATAAACTGTGATTTCTCATGTTTTTTAGTCCACATATCGTGTTCCTGTCTCAAAGCGTGCTAACGGGTGAGAGGAATCTCTGTGGGGCAAGATTGTGCCACGAAATTGCTCATTCTTGGTTTGGGCTGGCCATCGGAGCACGGGACTGGACGGAAGAATGGATCAGCGAGGGTTTTGCCACTTATTTAGAGGATGTATTCTGGAGCCATGTTCAGAAGGTATTGCGATAAAGTTGAATCGTTGACTGCTTATGTGCATCCAATCTAAGATTGGGTCATTTCCCATCCATTGTTTTCTTCCTGTCACCTCTCAAACAGCAAAAAGCATCTTAAAGGGATAATTCACCCAAAAAAAATTTAATTCTGTCATAATATACTCACCTTCATGTGTTCCAAACCCTGAAGACCGTTGTTCCTCTCCGGACACAAACTTAAGATATTTATCTGCATTCTGAAACTCTCTGACCCTCCCATAGCACAGCAGATCCTAACACGATCAAGCTCAGACGTATAAAGACCATCGTTAACATAACCCGGTGACATCAGTGGTTCAACCGTATTTATACAAAGCTAAAAGAATACTTTTTGTGCGCAAAGAAGACAAAAATTACGACTTTATTCAACAATTCGTCTCCTCCGCGTCACCCTTTTGTGCCATTTTGGAGAGTATCACATACAAAAACAACATCTGATCTGAACGTAAAAAACATATCCGCGTAAATACGTTGCATACGTTGTTTACGTATGTGATACTCTCCAAAATGGCGCTATTGGGTGACACGGAGGAGACGATTTGTTGAATAAAGTCATTATTTTTGTTTACTTTGCGTATAAACGGTATTCTCGTCGCTTCGTAAAATTACGGTTGAACCACGGATGTCACATGGATTATTTTAACAATCTCTTTGCTACGTTTCTGGACCTTGATCGTGTTAGAATCCTTGCTGTCTATGGGAGGGTCAGGGAGATCATGGGATGCATCAAAAATATCTTAATTTGCGTTTCGAGGATACAAAGGTCGTACGTTTGGACAAAAAAAACGACATGAGGGTGAGTATTTAATGACAGAATTTAAATTTTTGGGTGAACTATCCCTTTAAATCCTAAATGCAGTGTGTTTACCGATATTCATTACACACATATTAGAGCACATGCTGACTGTTCAGAGTATAAAATGAGTTTGAAATTAAATTATCAGCATTAACTGGAAGACTTCACTTCCTGTAATGACTGAGACAGCTAATAATGAGTCACAAACTCGCACTTGTGGAGTGTGATTGTGCTTCACATCAACACAGCTCTTCAGTTCATTCAGAATGTATTTATAATCTGTGTTCGCCGGCTCTGAATTGAAAACTATTGTTGTGCTAATGGAATGTTTCCAATACGTCTTTCAACAAGCAGCATTTAAAGCTGGAAGTGTGTAATTTTATTGATGTTTTCAATGACTTTCTCTTATCCCAGTTTAATATGCAGAGGCTGCTATCAGCAGGTCATTCATAGATTGATTTGAGTGTAAACACTGCACTCTGTGGCTTTATCAAAACATTGCTCATTTGTTGGAGCATCCTTAACAGCCCGACAAAAGCAACACTGACTTAACCAAAAGCATGATTCTGGGGTGGGACAATCTGTTTGTCTGACCATTGGTAGATGGGGGTGTGCTTGGGGAAACTTGTTCCATTAAAACAATCGTTAGTTCCATCTGATGACGCTATTGGTGCAGAAATTCCACACTTCACCTTAAGAGTTAAACTTTCTTCAAACCATATGGCTTTCTTTTGTGTTTAAATTAATTTCATTAACAGTTGCTTGATTTTGCTTGTTCTCTTTTTCTCTGTCTTTCTCAGTTGGGTTGTAGAGAGGCTGAAGAGCAGAGATGGTTAAAAGCTCTGCTGCGCTGGAGGAGACTGAGTGACGAGTTACAGAACTCTGAAGAAGAGCTGCAGGTCCTCCGGTATGATTGACCATGTCTCTCACTCACTCCGTCTCGCTTTTTGCTTTCCTCCTCCTCTAACTGCCAATTTCTCAATCTTTATACCCTCATTATTCCATCATCTGCACACATAACAGTTCACAAAAGAACTAAATTCCCTCTAAGAGCAGTGTTTGGACCTAACACATGTTTTCGCTATGAGTATATTACATTCAGTGTTAATTTCGTACATTTTTTCACTGACGACACGAACGATA
The DNA here is from genome assembly GCA_018155175.1 of Sinocyclocheilus anophthalmus. NCBI lineage: Eukaryota > Metazoa > Chordata > Actinopteri > Cypriniformes > Cyprinidae > Sinocyclocheilus > Sinocyclocheilus anophthalmus. Next base: position 208,090 of record JADLZN010005622.1, read on the forward strand.
ACGAACTAAACTCTTTTGGGAATGACAAAAACTATGACAAATTAGTGCATTTCAAAACGTATAAAAACGAGATGAAAATGTTAGGGACGGACGATTTGGGAAGAGATTCATTCAGAACGAATCTGCTGCATAGTTCGGAGGTTAGATGCGTTCCATATGAACGGCGGGACATAAGCTAACATACACTTGCTGCGCGTTGCATAAAACTTTCAAAAATGTCAATATGTGGGAGTAAGAGAAGAGCAGACATATAGATAAATCTGACGACGCAAGAGAGAACACAATTCGGTCCGCTTTTCTGAGCGCAGACACTGAAGCATAACGTTACACACACAGAAAGCGCCTCTCACAGCGCGCGAGTACTCAATCGAGTCGCATGAACAGAGAATTACACACAAAATTATGTCGAATTGTCCGTTTACGTAAACACAGTTGGTTATGTCTTAAAGGGTTAGGTCACCCCAAAATTTAAATTCTGTCATTAATTACTCACTCTCATGTTGTTTCAAACCTGTAGACCTTCGTTCATCTTCGGAACACAAATTAAGATATTTTTGATGGAATCTGAGACCTCTCTGACCCTCCATAGACAGCAAAACAACTGAAATGTTCCCAGGTCCAGAAACGTATATCGTGTTTTCGCATCACCCTAGCACCATTTTGGAGAGTATACTGAACGTAAATTGCGTATGCTGTTCTGTGTCAGCTGCACTGCGTCAAACGTATTATGCTGTTTTCGTTCGGATCAATCACACCACTGTAGAAACGGATCTGCGTGACGCGCTGCAAATTTATCCCTCATTTATTTTGCTTTTGTCTCGACGTCATTCATGTTAATCAATCAACAAAAGAAAGAAAATCACGCACTGCTCTTGACTGAAAACTTTAGTAGCCCTAAAGATTAATCTAAATTTATTTATAGAAATAATTATGTCTGCTTGAAAGAATGAAGAATATTTTAAACAAGTTGCTATAAAGAATGCATTATTAGCCTATATAACCATTGGTATTTAATTAAAAAGAAGACCATGTTCTTGTTCTTTTTGAGAAGTGGTTTTATTTAATTTTAACATAAAGGCATGTTGTGTCACTGCAGTAAACTGGTGTCTATCATGAATAAAACCTTTAATATCAAACCTATATAATGATTTGGACATTTTTGATAATGCTTTAAATGCAACTGTACCTTAAAACCCATTAGATTTAGCCGACAAATTACTGTCGATTTTTAGTCAACTAAAACAGAACTAAAACTAAAAACACTTCGATGACTAAATATGACTAAAACAAATGGAGTTTAGTCAAAAGACTATAACTAAAACGAATCAAAATGTGCTGTCAAATTACCTGTATTAAACAATTTAAGTTAGTACTGCAATCTGATTACAACAGAAAATTCGTTTAACTGATATAATTTCAATCATCATCTTTGTTACTACTTCGTTCAACTGATTTTTATTCTTATATGTACTATGAGTCAACGTTTTGGGGGTGTCTTGCAAGGGAAGCCTTAAATTGTCAAATTATTTTAAAGACATTTCAAACTTTACCAAAATATTTCTTTCCGTTTCAAATAAATGACTGTTCTTTTGAACTTTCTATTTATCAAGAATCCTGAAAAATCCTAATTGTTTCCACAGAAATATTAAGCAGCACAACTGTTATAAACTTTGAATTGAAGACTGAAGTAATGGCTGCAGAAAATTAATAGATCACAGAATAAATTATTTCTTTACAAAATGCATTCATTTAAAATATAATTCCAAATAATGAGGAATACAGTAAAAAAACGCAATATTTGTAAGGAAGGAGAAGCACGTCTATACCTTTGTAGTTGATGTCACATGTCATGCAATAGTAAGGCTAATTTGTCCAACGCAACTGGTATAAAACGTTGTCCAGCTACATCACACGTTTCTCCTATTCACTCTGTCATGGTTATACTTTGCGCGTTTTTGAACAAATTCATGGTGAATTAATACATTCAATTTTGAATTAACCAATGTAAAAATCTTGGTCCTGAAAAAACAGTGACTTTTAGACTTTTAGAGTGTTCGGTTGGAAACGTATCTTGAAAACCATAAATATCTGTATGATATATATACTGTATATATATATATATATATATATAGATACAGTGGGGCAAAAAAGTATTTAGTTAGCCACCAATTGTGGAAGTTCTCCCACTTAAAAGATGAGAGAGGCCTGTAATTTTAAACATAGGTATACCTCAACTATGAGAAAAAAAAAATCCAGAAAATCACATTGTAGGATTTTTTTAAGAATTAATTGGTAAATTCCTCGGTTAAATAAGTATTTGGTCACCTACAAATTTCTGGCTCTCACAGACCTGTAACTTCTTCTTTAAGAGGCTCCTCTGTCATCCACTCGTTACCTGTATTAATGGCATCTGTTTGAACTCTTTATCAGTATAAAAGACATCTGTCCAAAACCTCAAACAGTCACACTCCAAACCTTATCATGGCCAAGACCAAAGAGCTGTCAAGGACACCAGAAACAAAATTGTAGACCTGCACCAGGCTGGAAGACTGAATCTGCAATAGGTAAGCAGCTTGGTTTGAAGAAATCAACTGTGGGAGCAATTGTTATAAAATGGAAGACATACAAGACCACTGTTAATCTCCCTCGATCTGGGGCTCCATGTAAGATCTCACCCCGTGGGGTCAAAATAGTTACAAGAACTGTGAGCAAAAATCCCAGCACCACACGGGGGGACCTAGTGAATGACCTGCAGAGAGCTGGGACCTAAGTAACAAAGGCTACCATCAGTAACGCATTGCGCCGCCAGGGACTCAAATCCTGCCATGCCAGACGTGTCCCCCTGCTTAAGCAGTACATGTCCAGGCCCGTCTGAAGATTGCTAGAGAGCATTTGGATGATCCAGAAGAGGATTGGGAGAATGTCATATGGTCAGATTAAACCAAAATAGAACTTTTTGGTAAAACTCAACTTGTCGTGTTTGGAGGAGAACTAATGCTGAGTTGCATCCAAAGAACACATTACCTACTGTGAAGCATGGGGGTGGAGGCATCATGCTTTGGGGCTGTTTTTCTTCAAAGGGGCCAGGACGACTGATCCGTTTAAACGAAAGAATGAATGGGGCCATGTATCGTGAGATTTTGAGTGAAAACCTCCTTCCATCGGCAAGGGCATTGAAGATGAAACGTTGCTGGGTTTTTCAGCATGACAATGATCCCAAACATCGGGCAACGAAGGAGTGGCTTCGTAATAAGCATTTCAAGGTCCTGGAGTGGCCAGTCTCCAGATCTCAACCCCATAGAAAATCTTATGAGGGAGTTGAAAATCCGTGTTGCCCACGACAGCCCCAAAACATTACTGCTCTAGAAGAGATCTGCATGGAGCAATGGGCCAAAATACCAGCAACAGTGTGTGAAAACCTTGTTGAAGACTTACAGAAAACGTTTGACCTCGTCATTGCCAACAAAGGGTATATAACACAGTATTGAGATGACATTTTGTTATTGACCAATACTTATTTTCCACCATAATTTGCAAATAATTTCTTTAAAAATCCTACAATGTGATTTTCTGATTTTTTTTTTCTTCTCATTTTGTCTCTCATAGTTGAGCTATACCGATGATGAAAATTACAGGCCTCTCTCATCTTTTAAGTGGCAGAACTTGCACAATTGGTGTCTGACTAAATACTTTTTTCCCCACTGCATATATACATACATTCGGCTCATATATAAATAGATAATATTATAGTATTATGACAAGAGTAATAATATATAAGATTATATATATACAAGAGTATTATTTGATATGAGATGTAATGTAATGTTCTCATATGAAGAGCACAGAATCACACAAGGTTATGTAGGTTTGAGGTAGGAGTAGATTAACCCGGCTTAACTTTTAACAGTAAGAAAATGTGTGTGTGTGTGTGATAGAATGATAGAGTGTCAGGAATTCAGTAGGTTTTGAAGATCCACCTGACAGCATGTGTCTGGCCCTTCCTTCGCTTTGAGGGGCCCACACCCACTATAATCTCAGGGATAAAATGTTCAGACAGTCTGGAAAAATGCCTGTCTTGTGAATAAACATAGAAATGTCCATGTCAACTATCCAGCAAGTAATACTATATGACAAGGAATACTTGTAATTCAAATCTAGAGCATTTTCAAAGATTAAATTGTTGCAACACATCCTTGCTTTAAGTATGTTTTTGGTCTAAATGTCTGTTTTTACAAAAATGTTCAGCAAAAAATTTGGTCCAATTTTCAAATACAATTTGTCAGCTTGTAACAGCATCGGCTCTGGGCATGTGACCAAAAGCACAAATCTTATTCATTGCAAATGAATGCTTGCTTCGGTATGAACAAAGAAACAGCTGTTTATTCAAATTAGTGTTTATCGCAGCAAATTTTTGCACCAAACATTCTTCTGTCTTAGTGTGAACAGGCCTTCTTGCATAGATTACCAAGAAACTAATGTTAAAAGTGAAAGTTTTATATTTATAGACTAAAAACTAAATATATTTATAGACTAAAGACATTTTTAACCATTTTTATAATCACTAGACTTTTTTTTTTTTTTTTTTCCAAGTTGTAGTTGTGCTGACACAAGACATTCATTCAACTGTGTCACTCAGACATCAACCAAAAAGAGTGAACATAGGGGAGACGTTAGTCACTTTTATTGATTTTGACACTTGAGAATATCCGTTTATTTTTTCATTCATCTATGCATCCTTCTGGAAAGGAAAGCTGCCTATTGTGTTCGATGAATACCTTTCACCCTTTTCACTTGGCTGCTGTGGGCTGTTCCACAAACACACATGCAAAAGCCTGTGTGACCAGGAGGAATAATGCATGCCTTTTAAAGGAGCTCACCCTTATCACTCTCTCCCATACAGTGAGAGAGAGAGAGAGAGAGAGCGGGAGGAAGACGTTGCTCTTTATTTTTGGAGGGGAACCAAATGTAAGCATCAATAATGTACAAGCACAAGTGAGTGTCCCAAATACAGAAAGAAGGTAGCTGAAGGCTTTTTGACTCCAATAGACCTGTAACTGTATCCTGAGGAGGATCAATAAAGGAGGAACAATAAAATTGGTTAATTATAATTAATGTAATAAACTGTATGAATTTAATTATTTTTAAGTGTTGGACAATAACATTGGTGAAAAAAGTCTGTACACTTTATAGGATGATGACCTGAGCCATACTGTGTGTATATGAATATAGAGACTTGTAAGGTGCAACCAGAACACTCAGAGCACGTAAAGATTTAGTTGTGGAACCATTTTTCTCATCTCCATAGACTAGATCTCCATATATGGGAAGGCATCTGTCCCTTTTCCCAGATCTTGCTTTATTTCTCTGTGGAATTCGACAGCGTAGACCTGCACTGGGGGCACATGCTCACAGAGATAAGGCATTAGAGCGTGATCAATCATACTGCTCTTTATCACCATCAAATCTGTGACACAAAGAAACAAACAAAAGCAGGTTATATATGGCTTATGGCTAGAAAAACACAGCACACATATAGCTACAAGCCCATTTGTCTGCAAGAAAAAAGTAAAACAAAATGGCTGTTGTCTGTGTTAGCGGCGCCTGAGTATCGACCAAATCTTTACAAGAGCCTTTTATTGGCAAGACCAGTTAATCTCCCAAAGAAGATCAATAGATTTTAACCGAGGTCGTCATCACACGCAGAGATGGCCAGCACTCAAAGCTCTGTTGGTCTCTCGCAATCTACAGTACCTTTGGCCATAGGAAGGATCCTCCATCAGTCTGAGCCGTGAGAATGAAGCCTGTCTGATACTTATAAATGTCAAAAGTGTCCGGGAGACATTTAAAAATCTAATTTTGCCAGTTCATGTTAAGATTCATTGGTAATTAATTATTCAACAGTTCTTGAATTTGATTGGCTTGTCTGTGTTCGCATTGCAGACTGACTGTAGGGGATTTAGTGACTCTTTATGGAGGTTACATAGAGTAGGTGGCGACAAGTAAGTAAATAAGTCTTTATTAAGAAGTCATTGAATCGTTCATTCAACCGAATTATTTAAAACACTGATTCATCCAGGAACAAAACCTGGACTTTTCCCAAATTGCATACTCTCTAAGTTGGTACTTATTTTGAAAAAAGTACTTCCTTCACAACCATTAAAATGTATGATCTATATAGTACGAATGTGTATAATATGAATGTAATCTGCATTTATATTTTGTAGGGAAGTATGCATATTTGGATGCAGCCTAGTTGAGTCACTGAATCATTCATTCAATCGATTTGTTCAAAAACAGTAATTTATTCAGGAACTAAATGTGCAGCGGCAATTCTGCTTTGACTTGGTTTGAAACTGTTTTCATTTCATTGATTTTTCATTGCAAAAATATACACAAAGTAACTGGCAACATTATGTCTGAAATTTAAATTACTCAATGTTATTCTTGAACTGTTATGTAAAAAATAAGGCAGTGGTAAAAAATGCACCTTGTGTATCATGACTTAACATATCATACACTAATCTCAATGTGCTTTTACTGTATGCACCGAAGAGCCATAAAAAAGGAGCATTACTGTAATCTATTGTGCTGTGCACAGAGAAGCTATCAGGGACATAATGGTTTCATGAATGCAATTGTTTATACACTTAGTAAACTATTAGGAGGTCTTTATGTATGCTGATGTAAGTATATTCCTATGCAGAGCGCTGTAGATGCAGTACTTTGCCTTACAATACCACAGTCTGATTTATGTGGTGTTTGTGTGTTTGCACACAGGCCTAATAAAGAGAACACAGGGGAAGTGAGTGAGTCTGGTGCATCAGTAGTGAAACATGCCCTCAACCCAGAAAAACCCTTCATGCAGGTGCACTATCTGAAGGTAGGTCTGAATACTCAAAGCGCAGAGTCCTCTGGGACATCTGGAAGATTCGGGTTGTGTAGAATTTGCTCTTTTCTCTCAGGGCTACTTCCTCTTGAAGTTTCTGGCTGATCAGGTTGGCGAAGAGAAGTTCCTGGATTTCTTCAAAGTGTTTGTGGGAAAATTCCATGGGCAGCTCATTCTGTCTCAGGTGAGCTTGTCCTGCACGAGAGCTCTCTGTTCATTTAGCCAGAATGCAAATGTTGCTTTTGGATGGGATCTGCGTATTTTGGCCAGTGTTTCAATCTCACCATCATTCCATCAGCTTGTGTCAGTGAAAGAATGCACCAGTTCCCCTAAAGGTGTGATACTTAACTCGATTTGAGACAGAGATTTTTGACACATAGTTGCATTCAGCGTCCAATATTAACACTCATCTAGCACAAAATGAGAGTTAAAATTGCTTTTGGTATATATAGAAAACAGTTAATAGCTTTTTAGTGGTAACTTCATTAGGAATTGCAAAATAATACATGGAATAAATCAGACCACTCCATGTGGCAACACTTATGTGGAATATTCCTCACATTAGGTGACCAAAATATCACAAATCATGTTTATATATCATCATCTTCAGATATAGGTGCCATTTTATAGAGAGACAATGAGCTAACTAATCTAATAATCAAAAAAAGTGAATATTTTAATAAAAATAATTTAAAACAACTTTTTTTGTGGTAGTACATTTTCTTAATTTGCTTGCCGTAGAGTGCATCAGTGGCTGTCCCTGGTTCTTGAAGTATTTTTCCCATTCATTTTTTGCTAAGAATTTAAAAAACCAACCGAACCAAACTCATTACCTACAAGTGAACCTACATACTCTTATTTGAAGCAAAATAGTATTTACAAATCTGATGAAAGACAAAGGTACAAGACTGGGTACTTCACAGCTTTGAAGTGAAAGATCTACAATCCCATGAAGTACTGCAAATGACATAATCAAAATAAAATGATGAATGAATATAGAACTATTGATATAAAGATGAAGAATATACAAAGTAGTTTGAAAGTGCAGAGCAACTGAAGGTATCACAGTATATCTGCCATTTAAAGGGTTATAAGTTATTGTTAATAATCAATTCCCTTATGACTTATGGGGAAAATGAATGGAATTTTTCCTTCCCAAACCCGACAGTTGCAAACTATAGTCAGGTATGGCCAAAAGTTCATTGTGGAACTTCTTTGAGACTAATGTAGAAATACAGTATGACATTAATATTTCAGTATTTTTAAACACTGTGGGCTCTGTTTGAAGCGTTGATTTTCACACACTGCTTTCCACTTAAACAGTATTCTGTCTCTTGTAGGATTTCCTGCAGACACTCTTGGACACATTTCCAGGAATGAGCAGGTATGATGGAATGGTATTAACACTGGCTGTCCAAAACACATGCAATTTAGTAGCTCACTGAACTCCTCAGCTGCTCTGCCATTATTATTAGTGTGGGGACTGTAGAGCTGGAGGTATTTAGCTCAACCAAACCCTGCAGGAATCTTTCTTCTCCAGCTCTACCTCAAAAAGTTTTTCCACTGGTTCTTTTGCCCAAACTCACCCATCATTTGATCAAATATTTATTTTCCTTTTTCACTGTCTCATCATTTACGCGTTGACATAATGTTGTCATTAAAACTGCCCAAAGATGTATTATATAGAAGAAATATGAAGAGGCTTCTTTTCCCTCAATAATATTTTTGTGCTTTATGACCAGTGGGAAGCCTAGGGTAAGTCTGATGTGGGTCTTTTTCGTGGTGAATGATAGAAATGCAGTATCCAAACTGCTGTCGGTTTCTATAGCTGCTTTTCAGCATGATTTTAAACTGAGCATATTAACTGCAATGCCAGCAGAAAACACAAAATGCACCCCTCGGTAAGTTATTAATATAGTCAATAAAGTTATAGTTAGTATAGTCAATAATACTGGGGAAAAAACACTCACCGCTCTTGATCAATTCTGTTTGCTTTAAGCTGGATTTACCAATTTATAAATAAGTGGAGGAAGTACCATTTTTTATTTAATTAGTTATTATTTATATGAATATTAACTATTATTTTTGCAATTTAACTTAAATTTTAAATTAAATTTGATATTAATATTTAACTTTAATAAGGGCTTTGCCTAGCATTTTAGGATTTATTGTTGTATCGACTGTTGTGAAATTTCAATATTCAGAAATTTAGTATCATGGCAAACTGTAAAACAATCAGCTCTCTTCATTCATTCTTTCTCTCCACTACCTACAATGTTCACTTTTTTCCTTTTTTATCTCTGCTCTCCTGTTTCATCCGTCACTCTTTTGGTTTCGTGTAGTCTCCATTTGCTCATTAAGGCCTAGCCACTGGCTGATGATTGATTGAATTACATTAAACTGAAAGGTAAGGGCGTTCAATATTTGTGTCTGCTTCTCAGAAGTGTAAACATTAATGGCGGCACAACGCTGGAAGAGCAGATTGATGTGGTGAAACAATCACAGATGGGCCTCCTTGTGTCAGATCAAAGACTAATCAATGCTTCCATAGCAAACTGTTCCTCCTACACCACCTCCCAGTTAAGGAAGTCCATGGCAGCTTCTGTTCATGTGTACCTGATTTACCCTGATATCTGTGCTTTACCTTGTTCCTTTTTTTCTTTGGAAATTAGCAAAGATTTCTTTTTCTGGACTAAAAAACGGACAGTGAAATCCCATAACCTTGCATTAAAGAGTAACCTGAGCCATGTACTTTACAGACCAGAATAGTATAAGCTTGGGTGGGCTCAGGCCAGTAAACAACCACCCAAAACACCCTAGCAACCAAACACAAACATAGCAGCATGCTGGAAACCACCCACAACACCTTAATGGAGGAGATGTTTGCATGAGCAGTGTATATATAATACTAGTTCAGAATTTCCTTAAAAAATTACCAAGATGTGACTATAGTTACAATAAATTTGGTGGAAAAAAATACTCAGAGATGGCTAGTAAATTTAACAAATAATTACATTTATATTTACATTTAGTAATTTAGCAGACGCTTTTATCCAAAGCGACTAACAAATGAGGACAATGGAAGGAATCAAATCAACCAAAGAGCAATGATATGCAAGTGCTATAACCAGTCTCAGTTAGCTTAACGCAGTACACGTAGGAAGGGTTTTTTAAATAATATAATAAATAAAAAGAAAACAAATAGAATTGGAAAAGAATAGAGCAAGCTAGTGTTAGATGCCTTTTTTGCTTTTGTTAATTGTATAATAAATAAAAAGAAAACAAATAGGTAGAATACAAAAAGATTAGAAAAGCTATAGTGTTAGTTTTTTTTTTAAAGAAAACAAGCATTTAGTAAATTAATAGAGTGCAAGTCTATAAGGGACCAGTTTTTTTAAAGAATATAATTAGAATAGAGAGTGCTAGAGTTAGAGGGTCAAATTAAGATATAAGAGATGTTTTTTCAGCCGTTTCTTGAAAATATTAAGGATTCAGCTGCTTGAATTGAGTTGGGCAGATCATTCCACCAGGAGGGAACACACAAGAGATTTTGTGTCTCTTTGGGATGGCACAATAAAGCGATGTTCACTTGCAGAATACAAGCTTCTAGAGGGCACATACAGTAAGTCTGAAGTAATGAATTTAGGTAAATGGGTGTAGAGCCAGTGGTGGTTTTGTAGGTAAACATAATGCCTTGAATTTTATGCGAGCAGCTATTGGTAGCCAGTGCAGATTGATGAACAGAGGTGTGACATGCGATCTTTTCGGCTCATTAAAAATTAATCTTGCAGCGGCATTTTGGATTAATTGTAGAGTTTTGATAGAAGTGGCTGGAATACCTGCCAATAGAGCATTGCAATAGTCCAGCCTGGACAGAACAAGAACTTGAACAAGGAGTTGTGAAGTATGTTCCGAAAGAAAGAGCCTGATCTTCTTGATGTTAAACAAAGCAAATCTGCAGGACCGGGCAGTTTTAGCAATGTGGTCTGAGAAAGTCAGCTGATCATCAATCATAACTCCAAGGTTTCTGGCTGTTTTTAAAGGAGTTATGGTTGATGTGCCTAACTGGATGGTGAAATTGTGATGAAACGATGGGTTTGATGGAACCACAAACAGTTCTGCCTTGGCAAGGTTGAGTTGAAGGTAATGGTCCTTCATCCAGAAAGAAATGTCTGCTAGACAAGCTGAGATGCGAGCAGCTATCGTCGGAATGAGAGGTAGAGTTGAGTGTCATCAGCATAGCAGTGATATGAAAAGCTATGTTTCTGAATAACATAACCTAGTGATGTCATGTAGACAGAGAAGAGAAGTGGTCCAAGAACTGAGCTCTGAGGCAGCCCAGTAGTTAGATGTTGCGACTTGAACACCTCACCTCTCCAAGATACCTTGAAGGACCTATCTGATAGGTAAGACTCAAACCACTGGAGTGCGGTTCCTGAGATGCCCTTTGCATATAGGGTTGACAGGAGGATCTGGTGGTTAACCATGTCAAAAGCAGAGGACAGATCCAGCAAGATAAGTATAGAAGATTTGGAAGGCGCTGTTGCCAGTCTTAGGGATTCAACAACTGAGAGCAAGGCAGTCTCGGTTGAATGTCCACTTCTGAAACCAGACTGGTTGCTGTTGACGAGGTTTATGTGTGTGAGAAAGGCAGAGACTTGGTTGAACACAGCTTGTTCAAGTGTTTTTGCAATGAACGGAAGAAGGGAAACCGGTCTGTAGTTCTCTAAAAGAGATGGGTTAAGGGTGGGGTTCTTAAGTAGTGGGGTTATACGAGCTTGTCTAAATGCTGAGGGAAAAACACCAGTGTGGAGGGATGTGTGGGTTGGGTTAATGATGTGATGAATTACAATAAATGCAAGTACGCATTGAAGTAAAAAAACTGAAATAGTATTTTCTTGTTAAACATACTACAAGAATATCTAGTAATCTTTGTTTTGTTTATAACTTTGTGAAATAAATTTTACAGTATAGAGTTGCTGAATATCTGCATTTTTATTTTAACTATGGCAGATTTAGTTATATTAATCTGACCATAGGAATGAGAAACTACCCTTGTACACTTTTTTTTTTTTTTTTTTTACGAGACTATGAACTGTTTTCTATGAGCCCTTCCGCCACTAAGAAAAAAATTCATGCACCTAAAAAGCAAATTATTATATACTAAGTCATAATTATGAGATAAAAAGTTGAAATTAACTTTAACTTTACAAGTTGAAATGGACTTAATGACTTTATAAACACATTGGTCACAGGAAAGTGGTCTATTATGATAAAGGGACATTCTGAAATTAGTTAATTTGGCTTAAAACAATTTGAAGGACCAAGTTCAACACACACCTTATTAATAAAGCGTATACCATGAACAGACAAGCAGAATATGAACGCAACGTGCTGAGTTGCATGCTAAGCATTTTCTTGGGGTAGAATGTGAAATAAATCAATACATATATATGTTTATATGTATTATATACACACTACAGTAGTATGTATGTATATATACAGTGGTGTGAAAAGTGTTGGCCCCCCTCCTGTTTTAATTTTTTTTTGCATATTTGTCACACTTTAATGTTTCAGATCATCAAACAAATGTTAATATTAGTCAAAGATAACACACGTAAACACAACATGCAGTTTTTAAATTAAGGTTTTTATTATTAAGGGAAAACAAAATCCAAAACTACATGGCCCTGTGTGAAGAAGTGTTTGCCCCCCTGTTAAAACTGTGGTTTATCACACCTGAGTTCAATTTCTCTAGCCACACCCAGGCCTGATTACTGCCACACCTGTTTGCAATCAAGAAATCTCTTAAATGGGACCTGTCTGACAAAGTGAAGTAGATCAAAAGATCCTTAAAAGCTAGACATCATGCAGAGATCCAGAGAAATTCAGAAACAAATGAGAATGAAAGTAATTGAGATTTATCAGTCTGGAAAAGGTTTTAAAGCCATTTCTAAAGCTTTGGGACGCCAGCGAACCACAGTGAGAGCCATTATCCACAAATGGAGAAAACTTGGAACAGTGGTGAACCTTCCCATGAGTGGCCGGCCTACCACAATTACTCCAAGAGCGCAATGTCGACTCATCCAGGAGGTCATTAAAAGAACCCAGAACAACATCTAAATAACTGCAGGCCTCACTTGCCTCAGTTTAGGTCAGTGTTCATGACTCCACCATAAGAAGGAGACTGGGCAAAAATGGTCTGCATGGCAGAGTTCCAAGACGAAAAACCGCTGCTGAGCAAAAAGAACATTAAGGCTCGTCTCAGTTTTGCCAGAAACCATCTTGATGATCCCCAAGACTTTTGGAAATATACTCTGTGGAATGACAGACAAAGTTGAACTTTTTGGAAGGTGTGTGTCCCATTACGTCTGGCGTAAAAGTAACACTGCATTTCAGAAAAAGAACATCATACCAACAGTAAAATATGGTGGTGGTAGTGTGATGGTCTGGGGCTGTTTACTGTTTGCTGTGATAAATGGAACCATGAATTCTGCTGTTTATCATAAAATCCTGAAGGAGAATGTCCGGCAATCTGTTCGTGATCTCAAGCTGAAGCGAACTTTGGTTCTGCAGCAGGACAATGATCCAAAACACACCAGCAAGTCCACCCCTGAATGGCTGAAGAAAAACAAAATGAGACTTTGGAGTGGGTGTGTATGCACACATAATCAAATCCTGACTTGACTATTGAGATGCTGTGGCATGACCTTAAAAAGGCGGTTCATGCTCGAAAACCCTCCAATGTGGCTGAATTACAACAATTCTGCATTGATGAGTAGACCCAAATTCCTCCACAGCGCTGTAACAGACTCATTGCAAGTTATCGCAAAAGCTTGATTGCTGTTGTTGCTGCTAAGGGTGGCCCAACCATTTATTAGGTTTAGGGGGCAAACACTTGTAGTTGGGGTCATGTAGTTTTGGATTTTGTTTCCCTTAATAATAAAAACCTTCACTTAAAAACTGCATGTTGTGTTCACTTGTGTTATCTTTTACTAATATTTAAATTTGTTTGATGATCTGAAACATTAAAGTGTGACAAACATGCAAAAAAATAAGAAATCAGGAAGGGGGCCAACACTTTTTCACACCACTGTATATAATATAATATATATATATATATCTATATATATATATATCTATATATATCTATATATATATAAAAAGATATTAATTGTCTCCACCTACTGGCATAAAGATGTATCAGCAAAAATGTTCCACTTAAATGTGTGAGTGATTCTCCGAACAATCTTTTAATGAACAAGTTCAAGCGAAGTCATGGGAAAACGCTTACGAGGCTTTGTGGACGTCGACGTGTCTATAAAAAAAACCACATTTATTATTCAGTTTATTCACAATATAAACCGATGTGTACAGGCAGCGGAGATCCTCCAGAATATGACGCACGCGCTGAATTTCAGCGCTTTCCCTCCCTTAGAAAACTGTTATAATAATTGTACGCTTACCGTAGACTTTTGCGTGTGATGAGTTCATATTCACAAACACACACAAACACACACACACCACACCCACACACACACACACACCACACAACACACACACACACACAAATACATACACACATCATATATATGACTGGGGGCTCATGTCGTGGCCTTATGTTTAGAGAGTCGGACTTGTAACCCGAAGGTCGCTGGTTCGGGTCTCGGTCCGGCAGGAATTGTAGGTGTTAGACAAGCTGAGATGCAAGTAGCTATCGTCGGATATCGTCACACCAAACCCCCAACTACTCCCCGGGCGCCGCAGCATTGGCTGCCCACATCTCTGGGTGTGTGTTCACGGGGTGTGTGTGCACTGCTGTTGTGTGCACTTGTAGTGGTTAAATGCAGTCAAGGCACAAATTCCAATTATGGGACGCCACATGTCACTTTTCCACTTTATATGAAGAGTTCAGATGCAAAAGCCATTTAAAATTTTCTTTAGCATTTTTATCAGGCTCCTTTATTATACCAGGTTCGGGGGGTGGGGGGGGGAGTTATTTCTTTAATGTCAATGAAAAAACCTATCGTCATTAAAGTAAAATTACGGAACCTAAACATAGGAGCCTGATAAAAATATTAATTTTAGAAGGAAATTTCAGATGGAACTTAGAGGCTTTTGCATCTGAACTCGTCATATACAAACACACACACCCACACCACACACACACCTCTGCACTATTATATCTAGATATACACTGAACAATATTATAAACGCAACACTTTTGTTTTTTGCCCCCATTTTTCATGAGCTGAATTTAAAGATCTAAGACTTTTTCTATGTGCACAAAATGCCTATTTCTCTCAAATATTGTTCACAAATATGTCTAAATCTGTGTTAATGAGCACATTCTTCTTTGCCGAGATAATCCATCCCCCTCACAGGTGTGGCATATCAAGATGCTGATTAGACAGCATGATTTTTGCACAGGTGTGCCTTAGGCTGGCCTCTCTATAAAAGGCCACTCTAAAATGTGCAGTTTTACTGTATTGGGGGGTCCGGGGGGGTTCAAAAACCAGTCAGTATCTGGTGTTACCACCATTTGCCTCACGCAGTACAGCACATCTTCTTCGCATAGAGTTGATCAGGTTGTTGATTGTGGCCCGTGGGACGATTGGTCCACTTCTCTTCAATGGCTGTGTGAAGTTGCTGGATTTTGGCAGGAACTGTAACACGCTGTCGTATACGCCGATCCACAGTATCCCAAACATGCTCAATTGGTGACATGTCCGGTGAGTATGCTGGACATGCAAGAACTGGGATGTTTTCAGCATCCAGGAATTGTGTACAGATCCTTGCAAAATAGGGCCGTGCATTATCATGCTGCAAAATGATGGTCGTGGATGAATGGCACAACAATGGACCTCAGGATCTTTGATCTATCTTTGTGCATTCAAAATGCCATCAATAAAAAAACACCTGTGTTCGTTGTCCATAACATACCCCTGCCCATACCATAACCCCACCGCCACCATGGGCTACTTGATCCACAACGTTGACATCAGCAAATTGCTCATCCACACGACGCCATACGCGCTGTCTGCCATCTGCCCTGTACAGTGAAAAACCGGGATTCATCCGTGAAGAAAACACCTCTCCAAAGTGCCAGACCCCATCGAATGTGAGCATTTTGCCCACTCAAGTCGGTTACGACGACGAACTACAGTCAGGTCGAGACCCCGATGAGGACTATGAGCATGCAGATGAGCTTCCCTGAGACGTTTCTGACAGTTTGTGCAGAAATTCTTTGGTTATGCAAACCGATTGTTGCAGCAGCTGGCCGGGTGGCTGGTCTCAGACGATCTTGGAGGTGAAGATGCTGGATTAGGAGGTCCTGGTCTGGTGTGGTTACACGTGGTCAGCGGTTGTGAGGCCGGATGGATGTACTACCAAATTCTCTGAAACGCCTTTGTAGACGGCTTATGGTAGAGAAATGACCTTCAATTCAGGGGCAACAGCTCTGGTGGACATTCCTGCTGTCAGCATGCCAATTGCACGCTCCCTTAAAATTTGCGACATCTGTGGCATTGTGCTGTGTGATAAAACTGCACATTTTAGAGTGGCCTTTTATTGTGGCCAGCCTAAGGCACGCCTGTGCAATAATCATGCTGTCTAATCAGTATCTTGATATGCCACACCTGTGAGGTGGATGGATTATCTTGGCAAAGGAGAAGTTCTCACTAACACAGATTTAGACAGATTGTGAACAATATTTGAGAGAAATAGGCCTTTTGTGTACATAGAAAAAATCTTAGATCTTTGAGTTCAGTTCATGAAAATGGGGCAAAAACAAAAGTTGCATTTATAATTTTGTTCAGTGTAAATAGTATCTTTATTTATTTATTTCATGTTCTTCACCAAGAAAATGCTTAATGTGTAACTCTGTGCGTTGTGTTCATATTCTGGGCTATATTCTGCTTGTCTGTAAATGGTATGGTATATTCTTTATTTATAAGGTGAGTATATCACACGCGTATGCTTGCGGGCGCGAATTAAGAATCACAAACGGCTGCATTCAAGTCTTCAAGGCATTGTAGGCAGTGTTAAAACTATACCTTTGTGGTAGGAGCACACTTTTTTTTTTTTTAATGGGGGGGGGGGGGGGGGGGGTTGTGCACTTGCGCGTGCCTCAAAAGAGGGCTTACAATGATTTACAAAGATACATAACAGCTACAAGTTGTATGCACTACTTGCTTTATGCAAGCTCTATATAGGATAAATCACTATACAGGTTTTACTCTATTATACTTTATCGACACGAATTGATAGGTGAAACAACAAACAGCCACCCACAAATAGTCTATAAACAAAGCATCAGGCTGTTTTTGAGTTCACATGAACAACGGTTAAACTTACTCGTTGTCAGGCTAAAGAAGAATACCATAATTCCTCCGTTCAATTAGGCCTAAAACATCAAGAGTCACGCAGACCTATAACAACCCAGCCACAACACATAATTGTATAACATGCCTTACCTTAACACAGAATCGACCACAAAGTCCAGCGTTTATATTTTTTCTACGAATCTTTGAGTTAACATGTACTAAACATGAGTGGAATTTTCACCGCAGCACCCCCACACCTTGATGCTCATGACAAGAATAGCATGTATAGTTATCTTTATTTAAGTGAATTAGGTTTAAATCACTGTCATGCATGAATTAATTATATTTTTGCAATTTTACACATAATAATTCACGATGATCACATTACACAAAACTGAAATTGCACGTCAAAATAACACATTGTCAATATTTTTTGAGACCCCCCAAAATTTCACAAATCCCGTTTTCAGGGGAGCCCATGTCTCATTAAGGGGAGCCGAGCTCCCCCGTAGTTCGCACCCTGATTGTAGGACACAACATCGTCAAGTAAGTAACTTTAACGAATGTTACAGTATTCACTGTAGTTGTAGTAAAACTACTCCGCTAGTAAAAACATCGTTTTATCAGTCATTATCTGTGTATGCCATTGTTTTGTGTTTACTACAGTTCAGTAGGTCTATTCTAAACATTTAAATGTAATTTTGATGATCAAAGATAAGTTTTAAGGGATAAAATATTTGACCACAGGGGGACTTTGTCAATTTCCACTTGTAAAGTCATAAGTTCGACTTTTTAAATCATAATTTTGACTTTTTAAGTCATAAATATTTTTTTGTTACGTGGTGGAAAATGGGCTTCTATAGTTTACCTGTGGATTTATTTGTGGTTTTTATACAGGTCCCTTACAAAAAATGACCATGGTAATCACAGTTTCCTCCAAAATACCACCAATTACTACAGTTATTTTTATGTTAACATTGTGTTAGCAGCTATTGTCATCAAAATAAAGGGACAAATCATTTTACAACTTGAAGGACATCACATATTTATGTATTATGATTTTACCATAGTAATTTGCATCTAAGGTTTTATGCCAGAAACTATGGTTACCATTGTGAATTTTTAAAGGGGTATTGAGTAATCAATGGAGCTTTGATGCTGCATGCTTTCAAAAGCTGTTCTTCCATTTAAAGTGAGTTAGAAGGTATTAATTGGACATATATAACAGCGTGACTAATCATAACCGAACCGTTTTTACATTCTTACAGTCTTTGCAGGTTCTTTTGATTAGCATTTATGCTTCATTAAATCAATCTCAGCATGCATTTGAGTATTTGCTTGTAGAATGAGCCTTGCTTTTATTCCGCAACAACACGACAGCGCTGTTATTTAGTAATCACAGTCCAGTGAGCTTAGTGATTTGCTCTGACACTCAGGGCTTTTCCCTCTTCGATGCTGAGATGGAAATTTCCATCCTTTCCTTTGTCATCACAAAAATGTGCTCAACTGTTGTGTCAAAGGGCCACAAGTGTTGGAGACACACTGTTCCTGTCTGAGACAGTCCATTAGTTGATATTATAGTGTGTGTGTTTGTGTGTGTGTTTGTGTGTGTGTGTGTGTGTGTGTGTGTGTGTGTGCGTGCATGCGTGTGTCTGCACTCTTGCACGTTAACAAGATTGATTTGGAGTGAGTGGTGAATGACTTCAATTACAGCCGGAGAAAAAAAATACTTTGAGAGGAGAAAAGAAAAGCAAATCTGTACTCTATTGTCACAAGGATTATGCACCATGCAGAGTTGAATTGAAAATTGTGATTCAGATCCAGTTGAATTTCGAATGAGGCATCAAACAGGATTTTAATTGGTATTTCAGTTTAACCTCTGTTTTTTGTTAAAAATTATTTAGGAACAGTAATAGATTAATGACAAGAGTGGACCTCAAAAATCTATATCATAACAGGAGTTCTGACCATAGTCAGACAATTCTTTTTTTCGTTGCCTTTTTTCCTATCATGTTTTTAGTACATAATAATTATATGTCATTGAACTTTAAAACCTCAAAATTCATCCTGTGATACCATTTTAAAATTGGACATTGCATTACCATGGAAATGGTACTTCACAATCATATTATAAAATGTATTTGTTCATGGATTTTGACAATTTAAGTGTAGATGCACTTTCATGTCTATATTTAAAAATGGGGGTGAGAGTTAAGGGGTTAAAAAAGTCATTATATTGGAATGAAATTTAAAGAAATTCATATTACTGCTTCAGGTGTAGGTTTTATTGATAGTAAATTTATTATATATTACTTATTTTTTTTAATGAATTTTACACCCCAGAATGCTATAATTTAATCAACATTTTATAATTTTGATGTCAATATATATTTTTAGACAATCATCTGGACATTTTTTGGCATTGTGTGGCAGAAAGTAAAAATGTATTTTGATGCTTAAGTTTGGGGAATTATATCTAATTATTCCTATTTATTCTGGTAAAAATAAGGTAATAGATCAATAGATAACAAATCTATTAACAAATCAATATTAATTTAATTTAGTTAAGGTAATGAAATTATTTGTGTTTTGTTTCAAACCGTATGTTGTATTTTTGAATTGCAATTTAGTAATTCCTTTTCCTGTCATTCCAGTTTAACATCCTGTGGCATGTGGCCAGTTTAATTCAAGTGCCAACTCATAAATTGAAAGGGTGCCAAATTCTAAATTTTGAACTTTGCCCAACCCAGATACACACATTGCATGTAGATTTCTTGTTAAGGTTGCTTTTAATTTGAAGGATTTTCATGATTTTAAAGCACATGAAAGGAAAGCCAAAGTCCTTGATCTCTTTCAATAATTACTGAATGTATCACTTTTCTCTTTCAGTCGAGGCATCACACTTGAAACCATCTTTTCAGACTGGTTAGATACACCTGAAATGCCAGAGGTAAGAAGAAGAAAGCCAAGATCTATTTTGAGATGTTTGCTTATTCAAGCCAGATTAAATACTCTATGATTATGCAAAATGAATAAAAGCAGGCTTGTTACACAACATGTAAAAATGTATTGGTGCTACCTCTCATGCCTGTCACCCAGAATGTAAAACCGTTTTTAATCCATTTCCTCTTGAGCAATAGAACATAGAGCACATGCATATATCTCTCCCGAACTGACACATGGCATGAATGAAGCAGCTTCCCTCCTGCTTTAAGATCCATCTCTCCAGCATTTCTAAACTGGGCTCTTAAACAATCGATGACTAATATGAAACCATAAGTCCGTGTTTTTTTCCGTTTAATGTAAGATTTAGTAATCATTTTACAGTTTGAAAGGTGATTTGCTTGTGAAGATATCATGTTTCCAGCAAATACTGTGGAGGCTGTGTGTGTGGAATCTAATCTGTTGAATGAAGATTGGAAGATATTTTTTACGTTAAGAATTGTGTGTTTTATAATAACCAGCAAAGACCACAAAAGCCTTTCCGTTCATCCATCCTGAGTCTAAGTCTCAAAAAATGTGTTCGAACATTCGTCTCTCTCCCTTCCAGCACAATTTGTCTCAGTTTTGTGCTTGATTTACACTCATTCGCCAACTAGACTGACGTGCGGTGCCATTTTCATTGACGCCGCCATTGGATCTAATGACATGTGGCTGCCAAAATCAGCACTGGAACCGTTGTACTTTTGGATAAAATTCTTGTTTTTTCCCCCTGTTTGAAGCCATCGATTTGACTTTAAAAATATGTTCTTCTCAAACATTCCTCTAAATAAATAATGGCAGGAAATAGTCGAACCCCACAATAAACAATCACAGCCACATATACACACACACATACAAAAGGGAGGGATGAGCTGGGAACATTTTTTTCATTGTGCTATTTTTAAGACGGCAAACATTTGAGTGAGCATAATAAGTCGCTATATCTGCATTTTGATGTGGGTTTGAGGCTGGGACAATCTGAATCTCATGACCTGCCTTGACTCCGCTCGCTGTGGGTTGATGCTGAAAGGATATGCTCAGAGCAGCCTACCAAATCCCAATCCTGACGTGTACCTTTTGTAGAGAAAAGCAAAGCAGCTTTCAGGTCATTAGCTGGGCTGCGGCTGTATGGCAATAGCTGTGGTTCAAGACATTTGGATTCTCAGAGGCAAATTTAAGCTGGTTTTTGACAACTAGAGCTCTGTTACAAAACTTATAGCAGGCATCCTGTTGCCTACATAGGATGGCTTCTTCTAAGGCTGCATCCTAGATCTCATTGGACAGATATGGAAAGTACATAGCAGCTTACAAGTACTCCACTCAGAAGACTTGACTTGCAATTGATTTCAATAGAGTTTGATGTTAGCAAGTTGCTAAACTAACAGCGTAATTCTCTAGAACGAAAAAATGAAAAATGAAGCTGAATTCTTGTTTTTTGTTTTCAAATTTTTCTACTTTTAATATTAAATCAAATTATTTAACTAATATACTGATCTATTTTAATAATATTTTTGAATATTGAATTAAATATTTTATTTAAAAATGTATAATCAACATCTCTCCCGTTTTTTTCACCATTTTGGATTGTTTTACATAAAGAGTTTGGAGTTTATTACATTAGATTTTGGTTTTGCCTTCTTCGTGAAGGATACATGCAGTGCTGTTTTAGAATTTCTCAAAAACAAGGTACCTTATGTTGTTCCATACCTGTTTGGCTTTCTTCCAAAACAAAATTGGACCCCCTTGACTTTCATTGAACAAACAAGAAAACATCTTTCAAAATATCTTCTTTTGTGTTGTACAAAAAAAACATGTACAAGTTTGGTACGACATGATGGTGAGTAAATGACTGTGTGAGAACTCTGATCTCTTTAAGAGACTGTATAAGTTGTCTACCTTCGTATCCATCTGCATGTGGTACTGTTGCCTTAATATACTGCCTCTGTAAGTAGGGGTGGGGGAAAAATCGATACAGCATAGTATCGCGATATTTTCCGCGGCAATACTGTTATCGATACACAACGCCAAGTCTCGATCTTTTATTATATGCTATTTTGTAGAATAACAAAATCAAATTCTTTACAGTCCACTAGATTGTGTTGAGTTTTTTTCTAAAATCATTTAATGCATGGCAAGCCATTGATTATACCGCTTATTCCATGGTCATTTGCCAGGATTGACAACTTAAAGCTGTTTATGAATTTAAAAATGATGGTTATTTTTCGTCAGTTACGGCTGGTTAGCTCTAGCTTTCTGCCCGCTTCAAATCAGATACAGAGATGAAATAGTGCGGTAAGACCACATTTATTTGAATTAATTATCTTGATCTAGAGAGAGATGACAGTTGTGTGTGTGAATTACCTGCATATGTGCGTCTTCTCTACAAACTATAAAGCTGTTTAGTTAACGTTACTTCGATTTTACCTCGTTGCTGACTGAGGAAGATAATGAAGCGATCTAGTATCTATGCTATTTTATTAATAAAAGTCGCTGGGCAGCACCGACAATAAGTTTCTGTGTGTGCGCAGTGCGATCTGCAATCTCCGATCTTTCTCCCTCTCACTGTGTTTATGCACGAGTGGTGTGTATGTGTGTGTGTGTGGGTGGATGCATCAATTTAAGCAGTGCATAATAAAAAAATAGAACGGTGATTAAATGGCTTTTTGGGAACCTATGATTGAATGATGAAAGTGAAATAACTAAGAGCACAGCAAATGCATAGTATCCCTGTTGTAGCACATTGTTTACTTTAAGAGTACATGTTATGTTTAATTTAAATGTAACATTTTTATTTTAATGTGAGACTGTTTTATTTAATTGCTGAAGGGTCTGCACTAGGGATGTAACGATTAACCGCGAGTCGGTTGAAAATCGATTCAAATCGGTTGAGATGCTAAACAAATCGCGATTCAGGTAGGGGTAGGAGTTTATATGAATGCATGTCTGAGGGAAACTAACTGCTTTTGATGGTATTTTTTCTTTTCCTCTTGCCTCTGTATAATGTGTAGTAAAGTTCATAAGTGCAGCGCTGCTTTGTTTACAGCAGAAACCAAGGAAAAGCTTTAAGCGCCACCTGCTGGCAGAGAGTTAATCTGCGTCTCATTCAGCTCGTCTGCTGTTTCTGTTTCATGCAGATATTTTTCATGCATAGTTTCACAAAACTGAAGTCAAACCATTCTGTTTTTGCTTCAAATTTAGAAATTATGCAATGTAATTTAGATAAAAAAATTGCTCATGTTGCATCTTTGTTTGGATCATGATTAAAATCCAGTGGTTGTCTCTAATTTTTAATGGAAAGAGCACAGACAAAGCCGTAGTTTGTTTATATGAAGATATTTCTTTTATTTGTGTTACTTACTTTAAATTTAAATTTTGTTATTTAGCAAACGCTTTTATCCAAAGTGACTTACAATTGAAGCAATCAAAACCAACAAAGAGCAATAATATGCAAGTGCTATATTAGTATATTATTATATTGTTATATTTCAATTTCACAAAAAAAACATACAGTATTTTGTCTAAGCAATAATAAAAGGACACATTTAATTTATAATTTGTCTTAAATCTCATTTTGTAAAAAAAAAAAATAGAAATCGTGAATCGAAAATCTTGGCCTTGAATCGAATCGTTAGTTGAGTGAATCGTTACATCCCTAGTCTGCACAGCTTTTTTGTACAAAGTTCAAGTTGCATTGTTCAAAATACGTGTAGTAGCACAGCAGTGCATACCTGTTTACATTTAATTAAGGTGGACTAGACTAGACTGTAATACAAATAGTTAAGTTTGCCAGGTGCATACAACATTTATGACAGGTTTTCATGAAAGTGTTGGTCAGTTTGTCTGCTTGACAATCCCATTTTGCACTGCAACAATAAAATTGAAGTGAGATAAACAAACTGAGAAATGTTTATTTTTAGTTAAAACGGATGTTGTCAAAGTTTTCTTTTGGGGACATAATTTGAAGTTGGAAAAAGGTTATAAATTGCAATATATAACAGAATATCGCAATATATTTAAAATCACAATAATATTGTATCGTGACAAGTATCGTGATAATATCGTATCGTGGGGCCTCTGGTGATTTTCACCGCTATCTGTAAGCTTGCTAGGTTTTGGAACACAGCATAGGTGGCATTCACTTAAATGTCAAATCCACTTCCACCTTAGCGATCAGGTGCAAGTTCATGTCCAGTTATTTTAGCACTCAAAAGAGGAACTAAGTGTGTGTGTTTGAGGGATGGGTTTGAGAGTGTGCATTTTTGTCAACGTTTTACTTTTTGAGTGTGTGTGTAAGCTTAAGTACAACTAGAACACAAAATATAGTGCTGGGCAGCTTCCTTTCTTAAGAAAAAGATACAAATCTTTTGGGGGAAAAAAATGTCTATAAGTGACAAACTCGCTGGCAAAAGAGTAGCAATGAGCAACAGCAAACGAAATCCCATGTCTCCCCAAATGCTGTTTAAAAATTTATTTTTTTTGCTCCAATCAGTGTAAAAAAAAATCGGTTACGGGGTGTGCATAAGACTGACATGACACCTTCATAATCATGACATGACACCTACATAATCAAGACATGACACATGTCATGAATATGAAGGTTTTTTATGCATGTTTATGACAACTGCCATTAAGTGTCATTCGCTCAGTTATGTAATTTTTAATGCAAAGATGACATTGTTTGAGATGTCTTTGTTATGGGCTATGGTTAGGGGTAGGGTTAGGTTAGGGTTAGGTCAAATAATGTCATATTTGCATTAAAAATGACATAACTGAGCGAATGACACTTAATGACAGTTGTCATAAACATGCATAAAACCTCCTTCATATTCATGACATGTATCATGTCATGATTATGAAGGTGTCATGTCAGTCTTATGCACACCCCTTCAAGTAAAGTGTTACCAAAAAATCATCTGCGAGCCATTCCTTTGTGTTATTTGTAGACATGCTGTCAAGAATCAGCTCTTGTGTTGCTTTGTATATAAAATTTTGCTAGAAATTTGGAATCATAATTTCAGTCAGTAATGGGAATATTCTAATTTAATGTGAAGTAATTTATGCACAATCAGTAGTTTGCATTTAGTTGTGTAAAGAATGCCTAAACGCAACTGAAAATAATAAGCTCAGCCTATAGTTATCATGATGAACGATTACAAAGACGAATATGATTTGATCATCAATGTATCATATCAAGCACAAGACCAGAAATGTGTGTTAGGAAAGTGGGAAGGATCTGATCATTTACCAGATGATAAAGTATAAAAACCCATTTCGATTTCAGACAGAGAGCTGTGAGAGCAGTTAGCACGTCTGTCATCGTAAAAAGCAGCTGTTGCTGTTGTGCCGCCAACACAAGGGCAACATCCCACTGTTAACTGTTCAACACCAATTTAGTTCTGAGCGCGCCGTGTTTAGGAGTTCATACAGACGTACTAATACAGAAATACTACATTTACCGTATATACAATCAGCTTGTGTGAGATGGGAGTTTGCGAGTGTGTTTGTGTGAGTATTTTACGAGTTTGGCAGTAAGAGGGGGCTGATTGCAGTGTCTTGCAGGCGCACAAAGGCCTGGCTGTGCCGGGAATGAACCAGGCAATCTGGGCCGTAAAACTGCTATGTGTGGTATCCAAGTTAACAATGGCAGTTTGCAGCCCGAGAGTCAAATTCTGCTCTGCCCACTCTCCTTTCCCGAAAGTGCACGAGAGTCAAAAAACACACATACATAGACATGCAGACTTTCTTTCTCTTCTCCCTGGGGTAACAAAAATACATTTATTTAACTCTTAAAGCGGCTAATAAAGTCATGCACGCACATAAAGAAGCACTTTGTTGAGGAGAGTTGTGCTACTTCTCTATGCAATCTGAATTATAATTTTCGCTTGGCAGACAATAAAACGGATGGAAAAATTAATAAACTTGCATTTAAAGAGAATCCCGAGCCATATTTTTGGAACCAGAATGTCTTGGCCGTTAATCAAACTGCATGGGAAATCTGTATTGTATTGTACTGTAATGTTTTTCTTTGTTTTGTGTTGTGTTGTGTTGTGTTTTTTTGACTGACATTTCATAGTTATTTGTCGCTAGATTGGATTTTTTTTCTTTGTTTGTTTACTGAAATAAAGATAAAACCAATTATAATTTGAATTTTTTAAAATTAATTATCCGTATAAAATATATATATATTTTGTTAATTTGATAGAATATGTACAATTCTGAGATTTTATAACATTTATATTTAATGCCAGTACTTAAATATAATTTTCACATTAACTTTGGAAGCAAAAAAAAAAAAAAAAGAAAGAAAAAGAAAAAAACAGCACACACACACACAATTAAATAGAAAATAAAACTAACCATCATAGAGATAAAACTACCACAAAATTTACTTAAAGAAAAACGTAATAAAACAGAAATAAAGCTAAATCAAAACTATGATGACCCTCCTTCAAATGACAAAACTACTATGCTTTAGGTCTGATAGACAGAAAGATCAGATTTTTGCTGCCTGTCTGAACAAGACTTGAGGATATGGGCTCTTTTTACCTGAACCAGTAAATAACCCTCTAGCAACCGATCGATCACATAGCAACGCCTTGGTGACCAATCACAACACTCACACACATTTTCTCAAAAAGAGGTGTAAAAATGTCTTTGGTTTTATTATTAAACCAGATTATCATTTGAAAGAACTTTGATGTACCGTGGTACACTCTTAAAAATAAAGGTGCTTCAAAAGGTTCTTCAAGCGATGCCATAGAAGAACCATTTTTGGTTCCCACAAAGAAACATTCAGTCAAAGGTTCTTTAAAGAACCATCTCTTTCTTACCTTTTTGTAATCTGAAGAACCTTCTTTCGCCACAAAGAACCTTTTGTGAAACAGAAAGGTTCTTCAGATGTTAAAGGTTCTTTATGGAACCATTTAGACAAAAAGGTTCTTCTATGGCATCGTGAAGCACCTTTATTTTTAAGAGTGTGTATATGAATGTAGTAATACCTGATACAATCACTTGACATTTTTGAAATGGATAGGGGACATCATTGAGTCTGTTTTCTCTGCTCTTATCTCCCACGTTTCTTATTACCTGCGAGAGGCCATGTCAGCCTGTCTGTGAGATCCTTCTATACCTGCCTTTGTGTTTACACACCTCTACGCACACACGGCTCATCAGTTTTAAAGAGACAGACCCTCTGACGCAGCGGCCCCAAGAGGAAGGGTGTGTGTGTGTGTGGGTGGGGGGGGGTGTGTGTGTGAGTGTGTGTGGGTGCGCGGCGTGCTTGTGTGTGTGTGTGTGTGTGTGACGAAGAGAAAGAGACAAACGGCCCCTCCTCTGGCTGCACGGGGAGTGAACACTGCTGATTACAATGAAGCTCCGCTCCCAGACCTTTTACTGCCGCTACTGCCGTCTGCTCCCCCACACGCACACCTCATCTCTCTGCCTCCTCCTTTTCTCACTCGCTCCCCTCCTTTCTCTTTCCTCCCTCTCTCAGTGAGGGAAGGTATTCAGTGCGCCGACGGTGCGAGCTTTAATAAGGTTAAGTGCAGCGCGAGCGTGCAGAAGAGCAAGAGGAGAACTCCTCCGTTTCAACTTAATGAGGGGATTTTGTCCTCGGTTTTATCCTGGTCGCAGAGCTTGGTGTGTCGAGTGGTTAGTTCCCATCAAGGAACAAGTGATCTCTCTCTCTCTCTCTCTCTCTCTCTCTCTCTCTCTCTCTCTCTCTCTCTACTCAACATTCTGCTGATCTCTTCCTCTTGTTCAGTGGCTGAGGGACGCCTGCTCAGAATGGTTGCGGACTCCAGTGGTGCAAGAAGTCAAGGGAGAGGTAAAGCACTTTTTAAACTCTTAAAGCTCCCATTGAGCACCTGTTTATATCTTACTTCCTTTGCGGATTGATAGTTCTTTACTGTATTACCTGTAGCACTTCATATGCTTCATTCATAACTTTTACAACAATTGTGGATCTTCTGTTTTGAGGGCATGTTTGCGGTTTGAACCGTTTTTATTGTGTAATTGTGGGTAGTATTTGCTGTTTCTTGTACCTGGAGCATCACTCAGTGGCTAAGAGAGGAAATCACACAGTTAGAAGGTGTATTTTTGGTTTGTTAGAAGTGAAGGATTTTACCCTGATGTTTTGTATTTAGTGTCTTTCAGTCGTTGTATCTGTTTCTCTAATGTTTGAATGCCATCCTTCAGCTCAGAAACTGTTGAATTGAGCTTGTATGTTCTGAGTGCATCATGTTTAACTATTTCATTACCGAGGCGAATGTGGTGCGGCAGGTATTTTACGATGTCTTTGTCTATCTCACCCATCTCACCTTCTCACTCCATCTCTCTCACTCTCTCTCTCTCTCTCCCGCCCTGCTCTGCCTCCTCTTCCGCAGGTTGCAAAATGGATTCACTTCAGTGGCTCTGGTGGAAAGGGCAGCAAGCGGAAAAGAGCAGGGCCCAAGGTTAACTTCAAAGAGGTAAGACCCCGCCAAGCAGGCTTTAAATAGATCTCATCCCACCACCCGTTTGTCTTCCCTGCATCTCTCCCTAATAATTTCCACCTCAGCTCGGTCACTCCATATTAGGAAACATCTGTAGTTTTGCTTAATCATGTCTAATGAAGTACTCCAACTTCTGCTCTTCTCAAGTTGCTGTTTAAGATTCGCTCAAGTTTGCATGTAGTTTTGTTGTGGAGCACTGCTATCAGATTTTAGTGCGCAGATGATGTACTGAAGGGCGTTGAATGCTGGAGAAGGGCTCACACATATGCCCGTCTCGTGTGTCCGCCCCTTGGCCAGCCAACAACAGAAGAAACAAATCAAGGCATGGTCTGAAATAGCTTGTGCCATGTGATGGCAGTGAGTCACTCCTTTGAGGTTTAGCTTCAAAATGGCTGATCTCCTGCCAGGGAAGATACCTGTTGCTCATTCTGCGTGAGTTTATGCATGTGCATGAGCGTGATGTTTTTGTGTATTCTTTTTCTCACTGTGTTTATCGAAACTTCGAAGTTATGCATACGTGTATACAGATTCCTCCATAAGTCTTCACCCAAATTGTCAAACAGTTTGTCTCGCTGAAACTCTCGCACATGTGGAATCTGCACGCCGACTGGCTGTACACCAAACAGTGCAGTCGAGCCTCTATTAAAGTATGTTCACAAATCAGACGGCAGAATTAGCATCATAAACTCCTGCGTGTGTATTGCGTGTTTCATCTAGTGTGATTTAGGTTATGTCATCTTCAAGTTTCAGCACTGATGTAATGTCTGCCCCGAGATCCTGTTTTTGTCACTTCAGTGGTAGGTGTGTATATTTGTGTGAGTCAGTGGCTGGAGCTAAGAGATTATTCTGTCTGAATATGTCTTAGTCAAAGGACATTCTTAAGTGTTACATTTTACAGCTGCTACCATCTGAAGTGTTAACCCTTACTGAAAGTATTGTGGTGGTGCCAAGGTATAGTGCTAATGTCAGATAGTAATTCAGTGGTATTTTGATATGCATTTGGGTTCAAATGTCTGAGATCACTAATAATGTTATTTTGCTTTTTTTAGTTAAAATAAAATAAAAAACATAGTGTATTATATTATTTTAGGTTTAGGATTTCTAAAAAATTTTTTTAAATAAAGTTATGACAAGTAATATCATATATCAATTTTCATTTTATGTATTTTCTTTGTTTTAAATCATTCAAAATCCTTCCCTAGATTTAAGTTAAATTATTATAAATTATAAGAAATTCTAGTCTAATATAATATTTCTTTTAATTCTTTTATATGATATTTTAGGATTTTAGATAATTTAACAACATGATGACAAAAAAAAACTATTAAGTTCTTTATTGTAAGTCTTAACTTTTTTTTTAGATTAAAATAAAATGTATTTTAAAGCTAGAATTTATTTATTAGGATGTTGAAAAATTGCTAAAATATTTTAGGATTTTAGATAATTTAACAAAAGTTATGACAAAAAGCTATAGAATGTTCGTCATTTAAGTCTTAACTTTTTTTGTAATACTTTTTCTAAAACAGTTTTTTAGTGTAAATAAATATAATTTAAATTACATACAATTAAGAACTTATATATTACATTATTATATGAAAATGATATTATAACTTTTCTTTAAAATTATTATAAATCCTAATCTTTTTCTTGGTTTGAATAAAAAAACAAAAATACATTTTTTCAGTGTGGTCTTTTTGGAGCCCATTACATGCCATGTATGGAATAATTGGCATATTCTAGTACCACGGTATTTCAAGTGATGTGAAGTATATCCTCACCGATTTATCATATTAAACCAATTTTCTACTTATCCAGGTCTAGTTGGGGTATTTTTAATATTAACATGTTTTGCAGATGTTAGCTGTGAGACCTTCCCACACCACACCTCTCTGAACGAGTAGAGAAGCTCAGTCTTTCTGGCACCTGGCGAATTGACACATTTGTTACATGTAACTTCAGAGAACAGTGATGGGGTGTGTATATCGGGAGAGACAGGCCCATGAAAGAGAAGAATGACCAATTTCAGTCCAGTTGGCTCTGTACAATGACCAGGGTGGGGACAGAGGGAGAAAGAGAGAGCCAGCGATTGTTTGAAGTGGTGCCATAAAAGCCAACCTGAAAGGAAACACTGGTGACCCCTCCTCTCCTCATGCCCCCTTCCTCTCGCACCCCACCCCACCTCCTGCTTGTGTAAGGCAGTGGGAGCCCCTCTGCTGGCTCTTTCCAGGTGTATTTTATGTTGCACATTCATGGACTTCAAAAGCAGGCGCCCCATCCTCAGCTCACCCATAAATCAAGCTCAGGCCGGGCCCTTAAAGTGACGGAGGGGCGAGAGGAGAGCATGTGGGCCTACAGGCAGTGCAGTGAAGGCTCTCTCATAGGTAATTACATCATAGGTAATTGGCACTGTTCAGGTCCAGACACCCCCCGCTAACCCCAGACTGAGATCAGGGTCACTTTAATGTGAAATGAAAGTTTTGGGCCGGAAAAGAATGGGGTTTTATTGCCTCCCATTTGAGCATGTGTGGGTGTGTGTGTTTGGGGAGTTGCTGTGCTATATTAGTTACGCTTTGTGATAATGAGCTTCATTTTGCTCCATTTTGATCCAAAGCCAAGCTAATGAGAGAGCCTGTCTGCACTGGCTAATCACAGAGACAGAGGGACCGACCTCTAGTACGGTCTCATACATTATCTAGCCTCCCACATAGCTGCTAACCATTTATACAAGGTGAAATATTGGCATTGAGCCACAGGTGCCCTGTTTGAAAGTTACTTTAGCAGATTCTTGTATCCAAAAAGTACATTCATTCATTCATTCATTCATTCATTCATTCATTCAGTGGCAGATTCTTAAGTTTATTCTAAGTTCTGAACTCGGTCACACTTTATTTTAGGGTCCAGTTCTCACCAGTAACAAACCATTAACCATAACTATGACTTTTGCCTAAAAAAACTCTTAATTTGCTGCTTATTAAAGGGGTCATATGACGTTCTAAAAAGAACATTATTTTGTGTATTTGGTGTAATGAAATGTGTTTATGCGGTTTAAGGTTCAAAAAACACATTATTTTCCACATACTGTACATTATTGTTTCTCCTCTATGTCCCGCCTTTCTGAAACGCGTCGATTTTTACAAAGCTCATCAGTCTGAAAAGCAAGGTGTGCTGTGATTGGCCAGCTATCCAGTGCATTGTGATTGGCTGAATACCTCAAGCATGTGACGGAAATGTTATGCCCCTTACCATACTGTGATGCCCTGTCCAGCCGAAGTGATGAGACAAAAACATTAAAACCCATTATAAATGGGGCATTTGTTGCATCCAGTGGGGACATAATTACGGATTATAATGATTTTTACTGTCTTTTTACGCATGAGTTGCACGGCCGGTAACATAAAACCATGTCTGCATTTGATCGGAGAAATGACAAACAACAAATGCTACTCTACACTGGTCAAAACTCGCGTTTGAATCGTCAGTGCAAATCCTTTAAATATAAAAAAACGTACTTACCGTCGGTGAGTCAGAACAGCCGGCATTGTAGTCTATTGTATCAGGATCAGGAAACAGTCCTCCATAAAATGCGCTGGACACATCTGAATATTTGGGTTAAACTGTTCTGGAACAGTGTTGTAAATACAGCTTAACCACTGATTTCTAGTCATGTCCTCTTTTGGAAGGCCAAACAAAGTAGTTTGCTTTCACACCAAAACAATCCGGCGGGCTAGAGTGAGCGGCGGCGGCGGGCTTGAGAACGGCACGGCCAGCAGATTCGACGAAGGAGCATCCGGAGGGCTTGCGGCAACCACATGTGACGACCCGGGCTGGATTGCTCTCAATCCCAGTGAAAAGCCGAATCGGCGATCACGTGAACGCGAAGTTGAGATCTTCACTCAGGGGCGCCCCGCACGATGCAGCACCAGGGACATTGACTGCAAAGCGGCTGAGATCCGCACGGAGAGTTCTTCTCACAACCAGCCCAACCAAAGTAGTTTCGCTTTCCTACACGAAAACCGCCCAGCGCCATCACACAACATGGCGGGCGGCAACGAGAACGAAACGTACAGCGGAGAGAAAATAAAAGTTACGCATTCTTTCTTTGCGTGACATTTGGGCGGCGTTATGCAACTCTTCCCACATCGTAACGTAGACATGCAGGGGCGTGTTAGAACGAGCCGTTTTAAGTAGGCGTGGCTTAACTTTTATAAAGAATATCTTTGGGTTTGAGACTTTAGTCTTTGCATCTTTACAGATATTCTTTATGCACCAAAGAGCTTGTAACACTCCAAAGAGAAAAAAAAAATTAAATCGCATCATATGACCCATTTAAACTTCAGTAACGTAGGGTGAAGTTTGGTATTGGTAGGATAAGGAGTAGAATGATGTCATGCAGAATATGTGTTTTATAAGTACTAATAAACAGTCAATATGTTATTAATAGGCATGCTAACAATCATCTAGTTAATAGTGAGCATTGATCCCTATAATAAAGTGTTACCCTGAACTCTTACTTGCAAATTCATATAACAAATTGAGGATCTCTACATCACATTAACTAATACACATATATCTCTTGACTAAATAAAAACATTTTTAAAAAAATTTTTTTTTATATTATACTCTTAGTGTTCATTTTGTTAATTTTTTGTTTAAACCAAAAACGTATAGTAGAATATTCTGAATTTTTAATTTGTTTATTAATTATAACATTAGAATAAGAATTTAAGTTATCCGTTTCATTATTACATTACCATTCAAAAGTTTGGGGTCGGAAAGATTTTTTTCACGTTTCTTTTCATATCTTTTATGATCACCAAGGCTGCATTTATTTGGTCAAAGTACAGTAAAAACAGTAATATTGTGAAATTTATTACAATTTAAAATTACTGTTTTAATTTGAATATATTTTAAAGTGTAATTTATTTCTGTAATGGCAAAGCTACATTTTCC
Organism: Sinocyclocheilus anophthalmus; assembly: GCA_018155175.1. Taxonomy (NCBI): domain Eukaryota; kingdom Metazoa; phylum Chordata; class Actinopteri; order Cypriniformes; family Cyprinidae; genus Sinocyclocheilus; species Sinocyclocheilus anophthalmus. The sequence continues at coordinate 241,725 of JADLZN010005622.1, forward strand.
GTATCATTACTCCATTCTTCAGTGTCACATGATCCTTCAAAGATAATATGCTGATCTTATGCTCAAGAAACATTTAATTGTTAATAATGTTGAAAGCAGTTCCTTAATATTGTTGTGGAAACAGTTATACTTTTCTCTGTATTTTTTGAGGAATGGAACGTTCTTTTAGCATTGTAAAAATCTCTACTGTTACTTTTGATCAAAATTCATTCTTGCTGAATAAAATAATTAATTTCATAAGATTAAGTTTCTCAAAAGTGACACAGTTGCTCCATTCATGGTTCAAACCATGATCTTTTAGCTACCAGTCTAGTTTTCGTGTAATTATGGCCATTTTTATGCTTTTATTTTATAGGGACAGTAAAGAAAGGATATGTAAATTGGATCAGGAAATGAAATGCGAGCCAGACTCAAACTTGCATCACTCTCATTTAACCACTGCACCGCAACCCCTCATTGTATATGAGCTGAGCTGATTAGGCCATATTGTTGGTGGTTTAGGCCATATTGTTGGTTTAGGGAACAGGTAATCTAAAGGCTAGACACTATAGGAAGTTCCTCAATGCTCTGAGGTTTGGCTCTTGTGAAATCTTTTTTTGTGTATATACAGTGTCAAAGACAGGAATGCTGGGTTGTCTGAAATTAAGGTCACATTCATGAGTAACATAATCCTTCCCTTAGACCGCAGCGCCTGAAACCATAGTGACACGCAGATACACTGAACTCCTAATCTATATTCTTCATGGTTATTTCTGCAATTGCTTTTTTGGCATTTGTTTTATACTCTCGTGTACTCCTTTGAACATTCGCTGTAATGTAGATGAAAGCGGTTCCTTGCGGGACGATGTGTTTTTGAGCCTAATCCAAATTCCTGTTGTGTGCTGACATTACCGTTACTCCGCGTAACCAAATGGATGTTCCTGTGGCCCGTTCGATATTTTTGCGGTAATGTACGCCACTCAGGTTTATCTTCGCAGGCCTCTGACCGTGCACAGAGATGTCCAACAGAGCGCTTGATTGCCATGACCCGTTTCCTTCTGTTCCTCAGAGTCTCAATCTCACTCTTTCCCTGAAGTTTTTTCTGTGCGCCGCATCCTGAACCCAAAGCTGATTTATGGATATGGGGGAAGAGGTAAAGGAAGTAGGCCCCTCAATCCAGATCCTCTCCAAAGACCCGAGAGCACAAAATGACAGACAGTAGGTCTAATGTCTCAAGGTGTGTGTGTATGCGTGATGTGCTAGAGAGGGGGATGTCTGCGTTTAGTGAATATTTTGGCATCAGACAGTGCACGAGTCAATCCAAAAATGTACGATTACGTGCGACTGCCAGGGCTGGAATCTCATTTGAACGGTTATTAGAGACAAGCTCAGTTCGGTGGGATCCATGAGAAACAACAAACAGAAAGATCCATAAACAAAAGCAAAATAAGACTGACCTTTTCACTCGCTGCCCCTCCTTCGCCAGAAGTAAAAGGAAGAGGTGGGGAGCTGTCCTCCATTACTCTGACTCATTCCTCACAAGAGCTAACTGCACGTCAGGGAAAATACAGGAATATAAAGGAGCTAATGCTGATATTGGCAGGATAGTGCCTCACTTACAGACAGACAAATACATCATATCATATTTTCTTAATCAGTATATTTGTGGTTTTCCAGTAAAAAAAAAGAAAAGAAACACATTTTTAAATATTATTAAAACAAGATGCATTCATTTTTTAAATGTCTTAAAATGTATGTCTTATCTCATTGGTAAATTATTTATATTTATGTATTTCTTTATTTATTTAGTGGCGTTGTTGTGTAAACCTTACTAAAGTGTGTATCCCATGTGTAAACATTAACTTTATTCAAGAAATATTCTTTAAAAGATGAGATTTGTAAAGGGCCAAAAATGAAAAGTCAGTTTATACTAAATAAATAGGGGAAAACTAAATTTTCCAATGTGTAAATAAAACCCCTTTGCAATACAGATTCTTTGTAAACACTAAATATTCTTTAAAGTCATTTATTTAATATCTGTATACTTTGATCAGTATATGCAATTATTCATTTATCTGAGCCATAAAATTAGTATAATATATCTTGAATTAAATGTAATATATTAATATAATATATTTAATTAAATTAATTTTGAAACCCCTCGTGATTTTATTTATTTATTTATTTATTTATGTCTAAACTTCTGTAAGATTTCTGCAAGAGTTTCACAGTGAAATAGGAAAAACAATTGAATTGTTTTTCTTTATGTAAATTTGTCCAGTTTTGTGTATTTTTACCGTAAAACCTGAGAAAAATACAGAGATTTTTATGTTGTGTAGGAGTGTGTGTGGATGTGGGTGAGAAGAGAGAGATGTCACATGTGTCTCTTGTCTGCATGTGTGGGAATGATCCAGGGTCCATGTCCAATTGCGGAGGAGCAAGTGAAGGGCAGAGGCTGTGGAGAGGAACAAATGCTAGAGAGAATAAACCATGAAGTCATGTGCTTTTTATTACACTCACACACACACTACACTTCACATTCCTCACATCAGAGGGGTTTATACAACATGCAATCATTTAACCAGAAAAGTTATTTTAAGTTTGAATGTATTTAAACTTCAAAGTCAGATGCAGATCAACTTAAAGCTGTAACCAATATCCCCAACTAGATGACTGACTAGCGTTATGAAAACCTAAACATTGCACAAGTGCTGGTGTGTTAGAAGTGTGGCCTGGTTTGATGCATGCTTTTTAGTGTTAAATTGATTTTGTTTAAAGTTAACATCTACAGAACGTCTACTATAAAATAATGAAATTGTCAATATATATGTTGCTTGCAAATCAATTTCAATGGCCGTCAATGATGCTCTTAAGAGGCAGATGATGTATTTACGACATCTACTGTACCTGTTGAAAACCATTGGCATACAGGCGCATACTGGCAGTTTCACCACGTTTTTCCTGTTATTGAGGCTGAATTCCTGGATATGCATGTGTATTAGCTTTAGCCTGCGCACACGTGTGCATTTTTATTGTGAATTGCATGGCTGAGAATTTCCACAGTCTGCTTTGTGCTATATGAGGATGCAATAAGCCATGTTCTCAAAAGAGCTCTTGCGTCCAACTTTCTATGCAATCCCATCATAATCAGCAAACCTCATATAGCTGATGGCTTTTATTTGATACGGTAATTGGGCACTCTCGCTCGCTAGAGAACAGCATAGAGGATTGTAATGTAGACCCAGGGTCTTTAAAAGCCAGAGCATTATATGAACAGTATGTATATAAAAGGCTCTGCCGCTCCTGATACACGAAAGCAGAACTCTTGCGGTCTCTCGGTTTTTTCTCTCCTTCAAGCATAGAGCACTTTAACATGTGTCTGGAGACTTCTGGGTATTAATGCGGTGTTCAGCATAAGCTTAAAGGGATAGTTTACCCCAAAATTTTAATTCTGTCTTCAATAATTCATGTTGTTCCAAATCTGTATGACTTACTTTCTTTCCAGTGTTGTTTTGGACCCCATTGACTTCCACTGTACAAAAACATTCTTCAAAATATTTTTTTGTGTGTTCTACAGAACGGGGAAAAAAATCAGAGTATGCAATGACATTTACAACATTTTTAGCAACCCCCCCCCACAATGACAGCTCTTGGGAGGAATGGTGATAGAGGTTGCTTGATCTGTGATTTTTGAGTCATATGGAAAGTTTGTTTCGACAGTTTTTTCAGCATAAGAGACACAAATATCATTGTATTATGTGATTCAGATCATTAAGTTTTTAACCAGCAAACACTCACTTTTCTCTCAAAAGCCTAAGCTGAACTTTTTTCTGAGGAATAGGGCTTGAAGCTTTTAATGTGAGTGGTTTCCTCACCGAAAAATATCTAGCAACATCTCCAGTGTCATTAAATACCATCTGTGTTTGTCTTTCCAGCGCACATGGAAAATGCATCAGTTAGGAAATACACAGACACACATCGCTTTAACTGATTACATATGGTTGCCCCTCACTATTTCCACAACCATGACGTTCAAGCTCCAATTGGATTTATGTCAAATACTAATTTGCGAATAAATGTGCCGCCTTAAATGGGAGGTAGCATATAACGCTGAAACGAGGCCCATGTTAAACGACTCTGTTCATGTTTTGCATCATGTTCCTTGGGCCTCATTTGGTGGGAAATGAAATCAGCAGTCACGAATAAAAAACGTAGTGAAGTGACTCAGGCATCACTTCATCTCATTTCTCACTGGTCGTAAGCGCCGTGCTCCAACATCTGTCTGGTAGGAGAAAAAGCAGCGTTTCGGTAATGAGCGAGGGAGACGGCGGGTCTCGCGGACCTCTATGGTGCTATTAGCCTCATTGAGTTTCCCCCTCCCTTCTCACTCTTCCACTCTCTGAAGGTCTACAGAGCAGACTTGTAAAGCCCACAGCATACACGGCAGGCTCTTTGATGCAGGGGCTTAATGCTGTTGGGCTCACAGGCGCAGAGATTATCGAGGGAAACACATATGAATCCAATAACAGTCTTTTTAAAGGGTTTATTTGTCGTTAGGCGTACAGATCAATTTAGGCCGTTTTAGCCTAAAGTGCTTCCGTGGTTAAAATTGTAATAGGACTTTGGGCTATGAGGGCTGTAACTCTCCAGACTGCATTTTTCTCTGAAAGCTTGTAACAAATAGGTAGTTTAGAGGCATTGGATGATTATTTTACTTAAGATCTACTAAACTGCTAAATTTTGTAAAAAGGTCTGTTTCATTAATGACCAAATTACACTGCAGAATATAAATTCAAGTGAAAATTAGAACAGATCACAAGTAGGCACATAACTGTGATGCAATATTGTCATATTTAATTGTAAATGTTACATTTTTGGAATAAAACGTTTTTTATTGCTTTTTAAGCTTTTTTTATGAATTAGTATCATAATTCTATAGTTCTGCCATTTAATTTATTCTCATTTATTTTAAGGAAACATACTGTTAGTTTGGGGTTTGTATGATTTTTAAAATGTTAGATCTCTCTTATGCTCACGAAGACTGCATTTATTTCATTTAAAAATTAAGTGAACAGTACTATTGAAAATATGTGTAATTATACTAAAATACTTTATATTTTCATGTATTTTATAATTGTATTTATTCTTGTGCTGGCAAAGCTGAATTCTTTTCAGCAGCCATACATACTTTTTTGATGAATAGAAGTTAAAAAAACGGCTTTATAGATTTTTTGTATAAATTAGTATAATATATATATATAGTATATGATATATATATCTATAAATATGGCAGTATATATAGAAATTGCTTCCACTCATAATCTTAAATCTGAAGCATATATTATCTGTGCTCAGCATCTAAAAACATCTGTTTTTCTCAGACTTCCCACACCACAAAATGTTTGTACCGAACATCAAAAATAAACAGAATAAACCCTCCCAACTAATCAAAATGCCATTGGACTGATGCCATTGTGGAATGGTTTCAGTGATTTTCTGTCTCGCTGGCAGTGGGCCAGGAAAATGAGCCCTTATCAGATCCATTTGATGGTGCTATATTTGGGTCTTCAATTGAGAGGGGCCAGAGAGCGAGTAGTAATGGTACAGACAGGAATAGCGGGCAGAAATAGCTGCCCACCTGACTGGCACAATCAGTGGACTGCGTGTTGGATGGCTCGCTGTAATCATCGCTGCTTGGGCACAAAGGGAGGATGACGATAGCACATTAAAGCGCACTTACCATCGCACTACATCCTTCTGTTGTGTTTGCTTCATTCTCTGTTGGGGTCTGTTCAGCAATATGACACTCAAATTAAAAGATGTCCGTATGCTAGCCCAGATTTTCATAGAGAGTTTTGCATCCAAATTAATTTCTTGTGTGTGGGTGGCTGGCATTTGTTGCTTCTTGTTGTACTAGCAAGCACTGAATCCACCAGCTTTAACTGGTCCATAGGTGTGTTACTGTACATTCACCTGCCTTTGCATTGTCATTCTAATCCCTGCAGCCTATTAGAACCTGAAACCCTAGATTGAGACCAGAAAATAGAAAGGTAAAATAATCTACAGCATGTAGAAGTAGTGTTTTTGACCTCTCATTTCGCAAGAGGTGATGCAAAGTCAGACACATCAGTGCAATGGGAGATTTGGTTGCTTTTAAGAACTGTTTCCAATTGTGAGATTTCTAGAAAGCTCCAAGAGCGACTTTAGTGAGTGTCAAATCTCTGACCGTTCCAAAGAAAAGGCAAATATGAGTCATTGCTGATGAGTCATGTGACCTTGACCTTCAATTTTGCTTATTTGGTATATTTACGATGGGTAAAGAATGTCTCATGGGTAAAGTGGGTAAAGATCAGTCATGGCCTATCTGTGCAGTTGTTTTACTTAATGTGTATTGTTTGCGTGGATGCAATACTGAGCTGAATCTAAAGCTGAATCTGAGTGTTAAAGCAGGTGGAGATGTTTAGAGCAGGTCTGTTAGCAGCCGCCTGGTGTGATACTTGTGCCACGTATTAGTCTCCATGTGTAAGGATGACTCATCCCGTGCTGCTTGTCAGGAGTCTTTAATCTTCTTAAAGAGCCACTGCCACAATCCTCTGATGCTGCATGAAACGGTCCGTCTGTAGTCTGATTTCATGCGTGTGAAACATTTTGTAAACGATTTTAAAGAATCTCTTTACTTTTCATTGGTAGTTTTGAATATGTGCGCATCTGTGTGCAGGAGTGCTCTAGACAGATAAGTCCCAGTGCCCTGGTGTTTGCGTCCATCCACACCATCAGTGTTGGGAAAGCATCTTCGAAAGCTGTCAAGCTACCTAAATTAAAATACTTAAACTACGGTCAAACTAAAGTAGTTGTACTGTAACTTACTAATTGGAGCTACTTAAGAGTGCAGTACAACACAATTTCATGACAACCAATCATTTGTACAAGGTGGTGAAATTATATGCTATTTTTTTCCGACTAGGATTTAATGGAAATGTAGGGTTAGGCTTAAGGATCGGGTCAGGCGGTAAAGCTTTATGGTTAGATTTAGGTTGAATTTGAGTTTCCTTTTGTTTCCTTCCAGTTTTCTAATTTCATACAAATTTAATTATAACAAATTCTCATGAGATCGAGCTGGAGATATCTTTGCATGCAACCATCCAATTATGTAATTTATAATTTAATTAGTCAAATTTTTCTGGAAGAACAACAATAAGGGTTTTTGAATGAATAAACAATTAGAGTTGTTGAATTAATTTGAATCAGGGTGACAGCTCAGTTATGGTACACTAAATACAACAACAGAAACTATGCTGAAAATGTTGTACCGAATATCAGGATTTGGCTAAATGTTTTGAATTAAAATGGCCAAATTCGTCCAATGTCGTGCACAGATTGGTGGCTTGTTTTTTTTGTTTGTTTCATTTTCTTGAACCCTCTCTTGAACTCTTTAAAGTGCTACAGAATTAATTTTCTGTGTGAACGCACTAATCACAGTGAATACTAATACAATAATCCATAGAATACTGCATAAGTACACATTTTGTCACACTACACTGTTATTTGTTGAATAAAAGTTGCTAGTTTTTACTGTTTTGAAATCAACTGAGCTGCTATCATGCTACTGAAAAATGCAGAGTTAAGGTAGTAGCATTGCTACTTTAAAGAAGTTACTCCCCGACACTGCACATAACCTTTTCTTTTTTTCATGTTTTGTTTGGGTCCAAAGCTCCAGTGATGCGTGAAAGGAACATCGGATACTGAGAAAGATATCTGGGCTTAGTCTATCTGCCGACCCCCGTGAGCTCCGAGGTCTAATCTGAAGGTCGGCAGGGGGCTGTAAGCAGCAGCCCCATCTGCAGCTAGTCACCAGACCCCTGTCCAGCCCTGCAGACACGTTAGCATTTCATTTTCATAACACATCCTGCCAGAGTCTCGCCAGGTGGCAGCTACTATGCCAGCATGTGGGGAGATGAACCCTAGCAGGCTTTTAGCAGGAACCGATGCTATCTCACTAACATTTTCATTTATTTGTGAGGTTTGTTTTCCTCTTTCCCATCTCGTAAATCCGCTCGAGCTCATATGGAGGAAATTCAGTTGACACGGGGAAACGTCTGCCCATGTATTTTCAGTATACAGAATGTATACTGACTGTATCATCTGATAAAAAGGAGAAATGACCAATTATGGCATGCCATCTGTAGGTTTATATTTAGTTATAGTGATGTCATCTGTCTGAAAAACTCATATTCTCCATCTTCCTCTTGGTTTTTTTTGGCCTATACATTTACTGCTAAAAGACAAATGACAAAACATCATATGTTCTGTGCTGAGTTATAAACATACAGAAACATACTTCTCAAACATGCAGATATACTGTACAGTTAGCACACCAAATGGTCTTTCAGCCCTTGGCGAGCTCATATAATGGCATATTCCAGGGGACTAATCAGATTTCTCATTTTGATTAAATTGTAACTCAATATGAACAAGGAGCTTATGTGGAGTGAGTCTGTGCAACAGGTGACCTATGAGATGGTAGCTAGTGGAAAAAAAGCTGGATCCTCAAATGCAGCCATTTTGAGGGGTCACTCAGAGGTAACCCTGCGATGACATCTGGACAACAAATCCAGAAATTCCTTCGGTCTAGACCACAAAACGCATGCCAGTTGAGGCGTTGTTTTTCAAAGCCATCTTCTGATTTGGATTGTGGTATCAGGAGCTGCTTGCAGACGAGCACAAAAGTCTGGTCATGCTTTGATGCCCTCTCAAACAGGTATCATCAAAGTGTCTTTCAACAGGTGCTTTTATTAACAATAAATATTTTGCTTTGATCTTCCCTGTTGCACCTCCCGTTGTTTACCAATCAGTCACCGTATAGAAGACGTTGTTGTGTCTGTGTGTTCGCTGAACACCTGCGATGACACAGGCCTGTTTCTCTTGGCTTTGAACACGTGCCCCCTTCCTCGCAGTGACCCCCCTTTTCTTCTCAGCGTTTCACCCACAGCTGTTTGTTTTTGTCACCCAATTTGCAGATATTATGCACACAAGTAGACCTTTTGTTCTCCTCGTCAAAGCTGTCCTTTATGTGACTGTGGTACAGAGTGGGTTGAGGACATTTCCCTGATTTCCTCCTTTCTCTCTGTCTTTCACCCTCCCACACTGTAAAAAGCGTTTTGTCAGATAGCCTAATGTGGTGCCATCTAAATTAAATGGTCTTATTCATGTCACAAATATAATTCATGATGACTAAATCAATCTGATTATATTAGGTTAAATCAACAAAAGTCGTTTTTAGAAAAATAGCACCAGGTTTTAAAATGTTTTCAGGTTTGAACCCTCCCTCTGTCTACCATTGGTCAGACAAATAGATTGCCCCTCCTCAAAGTTACATCATTGGTTGAGATTATAAACATAATATTTAAAGTAACAACTGTACAGTTTCACATTTTATAGTTAACTGCAGTAAGGTTCATTCAAGTTAATGCATTAGCTATCAAAAAATGTTATGGCATTCATTAGTCTAGGTTCATGTTGATTTATAAATACTGTTCATTTGTTATACATTCATGTTCTTTGGTCAGCATTCTTATTTATTTCTTTGGTTATAGTATTATTTTTATACTTTATATATGATTGTAGTATTTATTAATGTTGAATTACCTTTTATTATTATATTTTCAGTTTTCATTTAAATTTCAGTTTGTTTTAGTAATTTTTTAATGTGTTTTTTGTCATTTCTATTAGTTTTAAAAAATATATTTTTAGTTTCTGTTTTTTTTTAATTACCAAAATATATTTAATAGTATTTCTGTAGTTTTAGTTAAGAGTAACCATACTCTTTGTAATACATTAACGTTACCGTTTACTTAAAATATTAAAATTGTATTACTAGATGTAAAAGGTAATGCTGTAAAAGTATTGTTCATTGTTAGCTCATAACACCTAAAGTGTTAACTATTGATAACCAATTGAACCTTACTGTAATTGATTTCATTGATTAGACCTCGGGGCTTAGTGAATGCTAATGTGTGGTTGATAACTAAATTAAAGTTGAAGGCAAAGTGCTCAAACTAGACACGACGGTAGGTGAGGATGCACAAGTAGTGACACTTTGTTTGGGGTGTCAGAATCACTAACACATCCCATTGACAATTGTATCACATTACACATCAAGAGAGCTGCTGGGTATTCTCTGTATTAGAAGGGCAAGGTCAACGTAACCTTTCTTGTTAGGACAGCTGTAGTCAAACATAATAGACCTTTCAAGTGCATGGTATCTAGAGGCAGTACATGTATAGCATGTTTGTTTTCTCAGCTGCTGGACACAAGAGGGAGGGAGTAGGACTCATGATTACACTGCGCCAACATACATTGAGCTCTATAGGTCCATAGGGATGGAGGTGTTACTGTAAAGGGGCACTAAGAGGGATTTTATGAGCTGGAGAAAGATGTAAAGGGTCAATACATTTAATGTGTGAGGGATTTTTCCTCTAACGAACAGACTTTGGTGCCACTGTTGGTAGAGAAATTACACACTTCATGTCTTTATGCCTACTATTTCCATCTTCGTGACATATTCCCCTCTATTAAGCCCACCATGTCTCATGTTGAGATCTTTTTAGAACACATGAGCTAATGTTGTGAAAACAGACGTATCTATTTCACTAAGTGACGTCTCATCGACTTGCTGTCTGGTGCAGTCTGCTTGATTATGCACAGGTATGGATCTGTCCGTACTCTCCTGTCTTATGAGGGACCGGCTCACAGAGGGCATAATCTGAGACTAGAGAAGGAGCCCATGTTAGTGTATCACCTTTAGCCGCCTGTTGAACAAGGGCAGGAAGATTCTAGCTTCTAAAATGGGGTTTATTGATTTTTTTTTCAATGTCCTTAATCAACATTGAAGTTGCTGTTTAAGCCGTGATGACGTGCTTACCACACATGCTCTACACACAATGTTTAGATCTCATTCATGCATTTATTTCTTTTATGTATATAATTTATTGATTTATTTTTTTGACTATATCTACCATATAAGAAAGACAAAAGCCTGGAAAACAGTGTCTGAAGCTTGGATTGCTACAAATATATATCTATATATCTATATATCTATATCTTTCTCTCTCTCTCATCTCTCTCTCTCTATATATATATATATATCTATATATAATATATACTATCATATATATTTTTTTTTTTTGTCTTATTTCCTAGCGTACCAAAACAAGACTGACTTTGCAAGCAAAGATACTCTTTCAGGAAAAAAAAAAAAACATGTGTTAGAGCTTATTAAGAAAAGTATGCATACAAATGTTTGGAACAGTATTGTTTTAAGTGAACTCTGAAATTTAACCTGAGTGAAAAATAAAAAATTATAAAATGTATTTGAAATACATTTATTTCATGCTAAATATACCACAAATACATACTACACATGTATACATATATATATATATATATTATATATATATAATAATATATATACTTTATAAAAATTCCCTGCAGTTTGTATTCTAGTATACTAAACTGGTATACTTAAAGTTTGCTAAATTGGAACAACTAATTTTGTACTTAATGAACTTTAATTGTGCGGAAGTAGCGCTGAAGTCAGACTAAAGATATACTGAAGTATATTCGATTGTGCTAAAGTGGAACTATTGCAAGTATACTTTAGGTACACTTTAAATATCTTAAAGACCGATATTATTCAAAGATCCTACAATCCTCATCAGTAGTGACATTAAAACACATTTTAGGCTTAATATTAAGGAATGTTTATTGTGCACAAGTAGTACTCCAAGTAAAGTTTAATTATAATTTTCATATAAGTAGCCTAAGTATCGAGCGATATGTCAGTAAATATGTTAGAGTTGAACTATACTTAGTATGAAATAAATGTATTTTATATATTTATTTTTTAATAGCGTAGTTATATTAATGAAACAATGAAAAAAATTAATCAAATTTATCGTTCTTGATATTTCTACTGGAAACCAAGACAAAATACTGATTAAGACAAGGTTTTTTTTCTAGTGTATTGGGTTTGGGTGCAGTTGACACCCAATTACCGTCAGTGCTGCTTTCATAAAGGGCAGACCCGCCCTCATATGATCTATAATTCACAGAAGTCTTGCCTTCCCCGTGGTGACGAGTGAACTCCGATGCAACTGAAACTGAGAGGCTCATATCACCTGAAATACAGAGCCGATGTGTGTTTACCGCCATGTGTCATATGTCATAATTTATCATCCTGCAACAGCGTAGATACCCTGAGATCTGCCAGGTTCAAAGACAAAGAGCTTTGACTGTTTTGGACGTCTACCCTGAGGCAAAGTTTACCAGTGGGACAAAAAAGCCCTGATAAAGACAATAATGGAGAGAAAGACACAGGGGAAAAAAAGTAAGTGTAACCCAAGTACCCCAGGCCGGGTGTTATGCCGTCTGTCAATGCCGGAGTGTGTTTTTACGAGGCTGTGGTCAGACAGCATAAAAAGCCCAGAAGCAGTAAAACTGCCACAGAAATCACACTCTGTGTTTTAATAATGCCACTTAGGCACAGACTCTTGTGCAAAAATAACAGGGAGTGAATGGTATGCATTCTTCCACACGAGACCCTCCACAGGGCAAAGGTTCGAGGGGACCCAATGCTTGAGGTTTCAAAGAGGGAGAACATCTCTGTTTCCAAGGTTTTGCGGCAGATGAACGCGAATCTCCACTTTGAGAAATCTGCATCAGCGCACTAGGCTGTCTCTAGGTTTTTATGCATCCATTTAACTGTACTTTTATATTAAACGCTTTGCATTGCTTTGTCCTGCATCAATTCACTTGAAGAAGACTCTCAGTACTTAATGACTGACACAGCATATTAACAGGAATCTCTGAGAAATGGGACTTGTAATTGAAGTTAATTTCCAGATGTTGGAGTGAGTAGAAGACATCAGCATATTAGAATGATTTCTGAAGTATCATGTGACACTGACAGTTTACCACCACAGGAATAAATTCCTATATTGGAAAAAATACATTGGAATAGAAAACAGTTAATTTAATTATAATACTATTTCACAGATTTGACTGTATAATGTTTCAATTGTACCTTATTTTTGATTAACACTAGAACCGCCACGGGGTAAATTTAACCCGTGGCTGTTTTTAAAACGTACTTAAAAGATTTTTAATAAAACATTCAAGTCTCCCAGTCACTGATTTTTACTAAAATTGTGTGATTTACAATCCCCTGTTGTTAAAAACTGTTTAGATAAAACCAGATCAAAAAACGGGGCATTTATACCTATAAGCGCCAGCGGGTCAAATTTACCCGCTATATAATGCCTGTATGTTCACGCTGTCATTTTCGTGCCGCTTATGTTCTAACATAGTACATTGCTAGGCAACGCCTTTCACTCACTGAATTAGTGGTTATCAGTTTCATAAATAAAGACAAAATGAGTAAAAGAAGGTGATTTATGAATGCTGAAGAGGTATAAGAAGCACTAAATGCCATGAGCGATGGAGAGTATGATGGTGGGGAGATGAATAAAGCGTCCTGTCAGCTCAGCATCTGACGGCAATCAGTATAGGCTATCATATTTAGATCTAGGTTTTAGGTTATCATATTTTATCCTAATGTTACTCATAATTGTTCAAAATTTGGATTAATTATTTAATTTTTGTTTTGCCATTTCTATCGTTTATTGTTCGCTTCTGTGTTGCTATTTATTCTAGTCTGCCTGTTTCCTGAAGAAAAAAACTTTTTTTTTGATTACCCGAAGTTTGTTGGTGTTCTTCTTGTATAATTTAAATTATAAATGATATAACTAATCAAATTAATAATTAATTAGGTGAAGCTGTGTGCTTGAATTTGTCATCGCATCATCCTATGCAATGTGGTGAATTAGGCCTTTTATTGCTCATTATTGTCTATAGGCTATTTTAGTAATTTAAATAACATAGGTTATCTTAATATATTGATTAATGACATTGTATTATAATAGCCTATTACACCACCCAAATATGTATTTACTTCCTTCTAATTCTCTTGTCAGTGCAGGCTTGTTTAGCTTAATATTGACCGTTATGAAAAGTGACTAGTGTAGCCTGCATAAAAAAGCCTTGAACATAAAACATCAGGACAAAAATATAGCTGATGACTAGACATAATCATTTCATGACTCTAGACACTTCTTTGTGAAGACAGTAGCATAATACAATGAATAATATGTTATTTAGCCATATAAATACAGTTGCCATGTGCGTGGGTAAAATTTACCCACTGGTGCTTTTAGTTATACAGCGACCTCTGGCGGTTCTAGTGTTACATATATATATATAGAGCCCTGGTGAGCATACTTTTGACACATTAACTGTTATCAAACAAATTAGATATGTCTTAAATGTCACTTAAAATGGTGACACCTAGAGAGTCATTTGAACACTTTACTGTTCATCATGGAAAGACAAGTAAATAATCTCGTTCTACAGTATGATGTTAAAAAGCTGCTAATGCTATGCAACTAGTGAAATGTCAAGTACAAGGAGTCAATAAATCAGTATTTCTAAATTTCTTTGGGAATAACACTTTCTCTAGCATTTTGTCAAATTTGTTTTTGTGAAACAAAATGTCAATCAGTGACAGCAGTGTGAGCTTTTTCACGCTGTATTTTTCTATATTATGCAAGCCGTTTCATAAACTAATTTTATTTGAGAAAATACATGGGAATATTTGTACTTTTAAAGGTCCATTTGTCTCTCGAGACGAGACAAGTAAACTGCAAAGAAGGTAGATGGTAATTAAATGGTTTAAAACTGAAGCCAAAAGTTGACCTTTAAGGCACATTTAAGTTTTTATCTAAAGTTCATGTTGATTGTCAACTACTATTTATGGCTTAAATTTTGTCAGGGAAAAAAACTAATTCTAACAAACAATCCACCTGACTTACATTAATGTATTTTTAGAATTTTATTTTAGATTCATATTCCAGACACGCTTGAAACACAGACACACACTGAGTGAACAAAAGGTGAAAGAATATTTGGCCTTTTTCCTGTGTTTGTGGAACATGTCACTGATTTCCTATGTGATTTTACTCCAAAACTACTCACTCACTCTGAATGAACGTAAAACTTTGTGTCAGAACATTGTTAGTCTAATTGGAGGGAATTTCCCCCTGTACAGAATAACACACACTGCCATTTTGCAGTCCCTGTTTGAACCAAATTCCTTCATACAAATAAAGTACTTTTTCTCTTTTTTGCTTCTGTTTTATGGTACTGTAGGTGCTTGCAAAAGCACCTAAAGAAATAGTTCACTCATACATGAAAACTCTGCCTTTAATTACCCTTATGTTGTTACAAACTTGTACAACTCTGTGGAGCAAAACAAGGAGAAATGTTGAATATTACACTTGCACTTGCTGCTTGTACTTTTCCATACAATTCCAATGAATGGTACTGAAGCTTTCAAGCCTGAAAAGGACCTAAAGGCACATACAATAGACATAATAGAAGTTAATGTAAAGCTTCAGAAGACATTAAATATGGCGCATGAGTATGGACCTCTTTTATGATACTTTATGGTGTTTTTGGTCATTTTAGAGCTTGAGAATCTAAGTCTCCATTCACTCTCATTATATTGAAAGAGATATTCCTTAAAAATCCACAAAAAGAAGTCATACAGGTTTGGAGTAACATGGGGGTGAGTAAATAATGACAGAACTTAAATTTTTGGCTGAACTATCCCTGTAGATGCAAGCATTGGTTTGCCTGCAGCTTGTGTAGGAATAACGGTGGCAGGGTGTGTCTGTGTGTGTGAGCCTTCTTTCACTTTCCACAAACAGAAACATAATCTCAGCACCTATGAGTCACTGTACTTCTTTACCCACCACATCGTCCTATTGCTCGCTGCTTACCCCCCCCCCCCCCCCCCCTCTTTATAGGAGACGGTCGGGGAAGTGATAAATTCTGTTTGTCCTCTCTGCAAACTCAGAGAGTCTCAATTGCGTCTTTTTTTACTTTCATTGAAAGGGCTTTTGGAGACGATCAAGTATTTTATTAAGATTACTCTGTTAGAAGTGGTGGGATACTGCACCGACGACGACAAACAGAGGCGATTGAGATGAATTAAGGCAAAGGAAAGCTCTCCTGATTTAAAAGTACATCATTTTTCATTAAGCTCCTCGCTCTGTTTATTTGCGTGCTGCTAACTTTTCCATGACTTTAATGAACACTGGATGAAAAGAGTCTTTCATGTGGAGAGAAATGAAAAAGGCAGCGGAAAACCAAACACACACTCGGCCCAGAGTGACTGTATGTGTGGAGCTGTGCTCGTGAAGGGAGTCTTACAGTGGACGGGACATCCATACGGCTCACAGAGGCAAGTGTGTTAATGACAAATGAGGAATTTTGGGTTTTGATTTGGCCCAAATGACAAAATGATCATTTCAGGGTTGCAAAATAATTAGGCTTTGAGCAAGTGATGAAAGTCTTGTTGACATTATCACACAAGTGTTTCTTGCTTGTGATCTCAGCAAATATCCACTTTGTTGTGTTCCATCTTTGTGTATTTGTTCTTGAAGTGATGTGTTCACCTTTGCTTTCTGATGTCAATGACGTATAAGATTGTTTATGGGAAAAATATTTTTACAAATGTTTTTTTTTTAAACACATCAAGTTCCTAGAAATGTATTATTTGTTCAGTGGTTTTGAGTCTAAAATTTAAATTGGACTCCAAATGTCATGCAATAGACCCATCCAGTGACTAAAAAAAAAAATCCTTACATCTGGAATACATATGAATGTGCAGTACATCTTAATCATTTTTAGAAAAAAATAATACTGACATCTGGAATACATATGAATGTGCAGTACATCTTAATCATTATTAGAAAAAAATAATACAGAGTTCATAAATATCATTACA
Source organism: Sinocyclocheilus anophthalmus (assembly GCA_018155175.1). Taxonomy (NCBI): domain Eukaryota; kingdom Metazoa; phylum Chordata; class Actinopteri; order Cypriniformes; family Cyprinidae; genus Sinocyclocheilus; species Sinocyclocheilus anophthalmus. The sequence goes on from JADLZN010005622.1 coordinate 258,607, forward strand.
TTTTGGGGCGTTCCACCACATGATATTTTACTAAACTAACCTTGCATGTCTAATTTCTGAATGCACTGTCAATATATTGTCTGAAAATATTATGTGATATTTTAAGACTTTCTGACACACAGTCATGAGGATAAATGATATCATGATATCATTTCCTGTTTTATGCTTTTTTGTCTGAATGGTAGTCACACCACATGACTTTTGATTTGGTGGTTTTTCAAAATTAGTTAAAATCATACTCATGGTAGAAAAGCTGTATTCGAGTCATTGTATGCATGCATTTTTTCATGTATTTTAGAATTATCTAATCGATAGGACAAAAAAAGACCCAAAAACCTTCTTGACACCAAAATCCAGTTTTCAACTTGCTCCTTGGGTCCAACCAAGTGATGGAAAACCCCATTTAGCTTTTTGCAGAGTGATGTATTGTGAAAGGGTGTTTCCCCCGGATGGCTGATCACCTCGCTTTCTTTTCTGCCCTGTTTTTGACAAGACGAGTGGACTTGGGCACAGCGGGGCTGTTTGTTCCCTGTGTGGAAAAGTTTTTATTGCCATCCCGAAACAATTGCCATTCCCTGAGGCAAATTGAGTGTGGAGGAGGGCTTTCGTCTCCCCTATATCTTTTATGACTTTAAATTCCTCTCGTCTTTCAAAGGCGGCGGATCCGATGATCTTGGGTGGGCCCTTGAATGGCTCTTAATGACAGAGCGGAGGCTGAGGCGGCGATGCACTCGCTTATCGGCCGAAAGTGAGAAGTCTTTGCTTTCCACCACATTAATTCTTCACAGCGGATTAGAGCGGGAAAACAGTTGACCATTGCCACTTATTCTTCAAAGCAGGATGACTTTATTGGGTTTCTCACAGTCAAATTACTGGCATTTTGCTATTATTTGACACTGTTATTTTGTCCCAGGTTCTGGTTCTTTTAAGGCCTTGAATGGCCACAGAGCAGTCAAGAGTGAAATAGTTCCCTCTTTCAGTAATGTAGACAAATATAGTTCTTATTTTGGTTAGGTGGGGTGCAGCATTACATTTCCTAACCATTTTAGGGAAGGATATTTCAATGGATCAAGTCGTTGATAAAGTTGCATCCATGAGTGGTGATTTGAAAATGCTAATGATAATGATTGTTGCTTACTTCATTCACCATATTAAGGTGTAACTAATTTAATACAGCAGGAGCTGTGAATGAGAGATGTCCCAGGCTACGCAGCGGTGTGTGTGTGTGTGTGTGTGTGTGTGTGCGTGCGGGTTTGGCCGGACAGAGAAAGGGAAGTGGCACAGGAGGGAGGAGACTGTGCATCACTGCTCTACAGATCCTGATGTGATAATGGAGTAATAATAGCAGGCCTGCCACCACCCATCTCCTACCTCATCACTTTTTCTATCTCACTTTCTGTCTACGTGTCCCTCGCTCACTCCACCATTTCCCTTTTCCCGTTTCTCTCTCCATCTCAGCCACATCAGTCTGCTCTCGCTGCAGAAATGCTACAGTAAAAACCTGTTCATTGGTTAACTAAGTTAGTAGTGAAAAATTATATTAGATTACATTTTTTTTCTAAAAAGGACGGAGAAATGGTTTTTAAAAGTGTATTTTCTCTAATCAATTTATATAACCGGTATAAACCTTATTTTTATCATAGAAATTAATGTTATATATTATATTCAACAACAAAAAAACACAAATGTACTTATATTTAGTAAACAAGTCAAATGTATTTGAAAGTATTTTAGATATATTTTCATTGTTTAGTAAAATTGTTTTCGCAGAGTCACATTTAGTTACATTAAGTTATGTTTTATTTAAATAGTCATGTTTCTTCTTACTTTTCATTATCATTCGGGTGTTTTATTTTACATTTTGCTGTTTAGCTCATGCTTATTGCTTTATTTTGTTTTATTTTAGTGTCATATTTATTTTATCCTTCAGTCTTATGGTCATTATTATGCTTTTGATTCTTTAATTCATTATGTGGTTATGTCATTATCAGACGTTTTTAAGATACAAAACCCATTTTACTGGTTAAAGTAAATATTATATCAATAATGATATGTATCATTATGAAGTATAAAATATGCAGGCATGGATCCTGTAACACCTGAACATTATCACTGTATTTTCCAGTGAATTTCTGGCAACCACAGCTGCAAATTTTTTTATTATAAACTCTAACCAGATTTTTGACTTGAGATAAAAGCAGCAGGACAGAATTTCCTTCTCTGTCTTCCTTCTTACACACACCAGCAAATAATATGCATGCTGTCAGGTCAGTGATATTCTTGATTATTTCGCTGTGACTCACGTTGTGTCTTTATAAACGTTTGTCGGCATGTGTTATGAGGATGACTCATAATTTCTGTCATTGCTTTCAAAGGGCAGCACAATTTTTTGATAATCTCATGGCAATGTACGGCACATGGGGCTTTTCATTTGTGGCTTGTTTCTTTTTACGGCTCCTTGCATCTTGAATGTTACGTTTTTAGTGACTGAAACATGGCTTAAAACAAGAGTAAGCAGGCTAAGAATTAAAAAAGAAACATAATCCCCTGTAAATATAGCCATTTCATGCAATAATTGGTTTAGGCCTGATTTCCATACTGCAAGATGAGACTTTAAAGCATCTTTCCATTGCTCAAATCCCAAAGCATTCCTTCCCTCCATTAGCTGTCTATACTCTAGAAACCATTATGCAGACTTTGCTTTTTGGAGAAGAGAGAAATGTGATTTTCCTCTTATTCTGAAGATTATCAGAGGAGCTCTTTTAAGGGAGGGAGGTTTAATATGCACAATATGTTATTTCCTCTCGCTCTCGTTCTACCTCGCTGGAATGCTCTTCCCACTCCGAGCTATTGCTTGAGCTTCTCTTTTCCTGCGCGGCTCTCTGATAGTCTTCAAAGACAGCATTGATGTCTTATTCAACCTTCTGAAAATGCCATTGTGCTTCATGGATGGTATTTTTGATGGTATTTGAAGCCTGTAAATAATTTTGTGGTGTGGTTTGTTTGAGCTTTTGTCTACATGTCAGATTGTGTCTTAATTAAATTAAGAATTGAAAATCTGGGACGCTAAATTAAAAAAACAATAATTAAATAATAATTCATTATTTCAAGGTCACTAATCAAATAAATTTGGACTTTCTAAATGTATATTTTTTGGTTCAATCTGACACTTCAGGCGTATTCTTATACTGATTTTGCACATTTTAAAATATAATTTTTTATCCAATATAATATATATATAAACATATTTTTTTATGTTTTTGAAGGAAGTTCACCTATTCTTACCGAGATTGCATTTAATTGTTAAAAAAGAGTTAAAAACAGGAATATTAAGAATTAATTTAAAAGAACTGTTTTCTATTTTATTTTGAAATGTAATTTATTCCTCTGATGGCAAAGCTGAATTCAGCAGGCATTATTCCAGTCTTCACTGTCACATGGTGCTCAAGAAACATATCTTTTTATTATCAATTCTAAAAACAGCTTAATATTTTTGTGGGAACCCGGATACATTTATTTCAGAATTCTTTGATGAATAGAAAGTTCAAAACAACATTTGTTTGAAGTAGAAAGCTTTTATAATATTATAAATGTCCTCACTCTGCTCATATAATATATGTACAGTATATTCAATTTTGGACCCCACTGCATATGTTATTAACTGTATGAAATTATTCAAAACCATTTTGTTTTTCTGTTTCAGTTGAGTCCAGAGCAGCTGGTTCTTCTGTTGGAGTTTCTTCTAGAGGAAGCAAAGCTGAGTCTGTCCACGCTGAGACTCCTTCAGACCACTTATAACCTACAGGCCCAGGATGCTGAGGTAACCAGCACCCCTACATATATTTCCACACCACACCGCTGCACTGGACTGTTTACTTCACCTCCAGACCTGCTCCCAGCATCACTACTGCTTATCCATCTATTGAGACTGTCTACTATTTTGTGGTCTCATCAATTACATTAAATTCTTGGTTGAGACAGTCAGGAAACTAAAAACATCTGTTTTATGGCTTCAGCGCATTCACATTATTGCCTATTAGTGTCTTAGTGGTTCATAGTTGTTGAAGACTGATCCCTTTCTTTGTAATCTTTTCAATGTTGAAAAATGGTTTGTTCTGTGCAGAGATGAGTAACCATTTTTAGGAGTTTGGGGGCGGAGAGTTAAGAAGAACTATTTGAAAAAAAACAATCATTATATTTCATTACATTGCACAGGAAAAGTGTTCTTAATACCTTCATTTCTTTTGCTGTTTCCTCTCCACACCTTTTCAAATATTGACTAGAGGAAGGCTGAACTCATTTGTCATGTCTCCACCAACACCTCTTATGTTCACAGCTGAAAAACCACACCAATCCATCAGTCTTATTGTTTTATGTCGCTCTCATTCTAGAGTTTGTATACTGTAACACCAATACCAATGACATTTACTCTTTTACCCCACTGAATAAGTTGTTTGCATTTATTTGTAAGTAATCTCATCATTCTGTTTAAGATAGAGAGGTTTCGAAAATATCATGTCTACTTGAATTCCCTGAAACCTCCTCTTACTTGGCCGTATCAGACGAGTGCGAGAGAAGCTATCTGATTTCTCTCAGATTATGTGGTGATTTTTCTTCTTAAGACTTACAGCGGTTTCGGGCCGAACGCTAACCTCTGTGGTATTTGCCTCCTGATTCAATTACTGTCCCGGCAGCCAATTAGGCCACTTTGTGATTCTTAGTCAATTCAGAGGAGGCCAGCTTCTGTTTGGGAGCAAAATTTGGCAGGCCAGCAGTGACTTGCCACAACGTTCTTTTGAAATGAAGCACTATTTGGCAGCGTGAAAGATGTAAGATGATACGAAACGGTGACCACAGTAAGTCCCAGACTACCACAGTTAGTTTCAAACTGAGGCCCAATGGGAGGTTTTCATCAAGACCTTCCAGGAAAAACAAAAGGCACTCTAAAAATAAATCAGGTTATTACTACCACATGCCCCTCCCTCCGTCCCACCCGCACTCTGGCTTCTTTTCTCCGCTGCTGCTCCCAGGCTCCGACGGTCATCTTTTCTTTCAGACAGATTTAATTCTCCTAGCCATTTTTTACCGTCCTGAAGCACCGTCGCAATTTAGTGTTTGATTTTTCTTTTGTGAATTGCTGCTGACACATAATTTTCATGTTTTAAAATAGATGCGAATCCTTATTAGCTGTGCATAATTATTAGCACTGTATGAAGATTGCTTTAAAGTCACAATAAAGTTAAGAGGTGTGGTTGGCGCCACTCAGTCTTTGTGGGTCATGACTGGGCGTTGTTCTCACATAAGAAATGAATCACTGGATATTTCATAATTAGTGGTGCTTGCAAAGGCAAACATGGCCATTAATATTGCTCACAGTAAGGGTTAGGGATTTAAACAAACCCCTAACCCTGAGTATTAAAGGCAACTCGTCATGACTCGTCTACAGACATGAATTATGTCTCTGAGTGTGTGGCTTGTTGAAGATACGTGTGCTATTTACTCCTGTAAAGCCATCAGACTTATAATTTTCACCTGGCATGCAGTAAAATGGGTGGAAACATCCTGTATACTTACTTTGATGGAGGTTTCTGAGCCATACCTAGCGCTCAGAATATCACTTGGAACTAGGAATGGGATCTTTTGACTGAACCCGCTCAGAACACCTTAGCAACTGCATAGAGATGTCCTGGAAACCACCTACAGCATCTTATTGTGGTCGTTTTGCACAGGCAAGCACCACTTGTTTCTTTGGGGCTTTTTTTTCTCATTTTCTTTAGAAACGGTCAGAATTTCATTTGTTGAATTTGACTTGAGTTGCTGTATTTAAAGTTCACTCAAAAATGAAAATTCTGTCATTAATTACTCACCCTCATGTCGTTCCAAACCCGTAAGACCTTCGTTCATCTTCTGAACACAAATAAAGATATTTTTGATGAAATCCGAGAGCTCTCTGACCCTCCCATACACAGCAATGCAACTGACACATTCAAGGCCCAGAAAGATAGTAAGGACATTGTTAAAATAGTCCATGTGACATCAGTGGTTCAACCTTAATTTTACGAAGCTACAGGAATACTTTTTGTGTGCAAAGAAAGCAAAAATAACTTTATTCAACAATTTCTTCTCTTCCATGTCAGTCTTCGATGCGTGTTCAAAAATATCTTAATTTGTGTTCCAAAGATGAACGAAGGTCTTACGGGTTTGGAACGACATGAGGGTGAGTAATTAATGGCAGATTAAAAATTTTTGGTTGAACTATCCCTTTAAATGAATTATAACACTATGGTGCATTTAGAAGAATACTAGCGGTTCAAATTTTGGACACGGGTTTTAGTTAATACGCCTTCAGTACAGCCTCCATTCCATTACACAATATCGTACTTCACAAGCCTGCGTAGGAGTTTTTCAGATGTTTGAACTGTATTTGGGATGGATTCCACCTAGATTAAGCATGCCAATCAGGAGAGAATAGCACCTCTCACTCGTTGGTGCGTCATGTGTGCCGTGTATTTCGTGCGAGCACAGGCAAAAGTGTGAGGGCTAAGCTTTGTGGTATGCTGTTTCATGTGAGGACTTGGTGCGTGTGTTGTGTGTGTGTGTGTGTGTGTTGCACGTTGTGCGTGTGAGTGTGAGTACCATCTGTCGGTCAGGCACACTGAACGCATTGTATCACAGCTACTCTCAAAGCCCGGTCGCAAAGTTCACACGGACAACCATCCAGGAAGAGAACGATTGATAAAAGGCATATCAGAAATCTGGATGTGCATTGTGTGTGCCTGCAGCCAGGACAAAATCACATGAATCCAAACATGGGCTGCTTGATTAGAGATCAGATGACACCCCTTTCAGCTGAAAAGCATTTTATTGGAATCTGAACAATATGAAACACTGACATAAAACACTTTTTCGATTAGCATATATACTAAAGTATTATTTTGTTCATAAAACCTGTATGCACACATTTTCAAACGGGTTGCACTTATTTATTCCTGTTATGTCATTTATTCATGTGATGGTAAAGCTGATTTTTCAGCAGCCATTACTCCAGTCGTCAGTGTCGCATGATCATTCGGATATCAAACATGCTGAAATCAACATTTGCATTTCTAAACATTTTTGTGGGAACCGTGACTTTTTTTTCAGGATTCTTTGAGTAAAGAGAACATTCAAAACATATTTTACAGTGTTAGCAGAAAGTGTAAAAGTCTTTACTGTCACTTTGGATCATTTTTTTAAGTTACACCCAAGCAATTTTATAGTCAAGTCAAGTCACCATTATTTATATAGCGCTTTTTACAATGCAGATTGTGTCAAAGCAGCTTTACAGTATTAAACAGGGAAATAGTGTGCCGTATAATATAAATATACAGTGGTGTGAAAAGGTTTTTGCCCCCTTCCTGTTTTTTTTATTTTTTGCATATTTGTCACACTTAAAAGATTCGGATCATCAAACAAATTTTAATATTACAAAAAAATAATGCAAGTAAATACAAAATACAGTATTTAAATGATTATTTATTTTATTAAGGAAAAAAGCTGTCCAAACCTACGTGGCCCTACGTGAAAATTAATTGCCCCCTCCTGTTAAAACATGAAAGAACTGCAATTAACCACATCATTTTAGAAAGCAGAGTTAAATTTCACTAGCCACACCCAGGCCTGATTATTGCCAGACCTTTTGAATCAAGAAATCACTTAAATAGACCTGTCTGACAAAGTGAAGCATGCTAAAAGAGCAACACATCATGCCGCGATCTAAAGAAATTAAAGAACAGATGAGAATCAAAACAGTTAACATGTATCAGTCTGTAAAGGATTATAAAACCATTTCTAAGGCTTTGGGAATCCAGCGAACCACATTCAGAGCCATTATCCACAAATGGAGAAAAATTGGAACAGTGGTGAACCTTCCCAGGAGTTGAAGGCCAACCAAAATTACTCCAAGAGCAAAACAACTACTCATCCGAGAGGTCATAAAAGAACCCAGAACAAAATCTAAAGAACTGCAGGCCTCACTTGAATCAATTAAAGTCAGTTTTCATGATTCAACAATAAGAAAGAGAATAGGCAAAAACGGCATCCATGGGAGAGTACCAAGGCAAAAGCCACTGCTGACCAAAAAAAAACACAAAGGCTCGTCTCTCATTTGCCCAAAAATATCTTGATTATCCACAAGACTTTTGGACAAATATTCTGTGGAATGATGAGACAAAAGTTGAACTTTTGGGAAGGTGTGTGTCCCGTTACATCTGGCGTAAAACAAACACAGCATTTCATAAAAAGAACATACCAACAGTCAAACATGGTGGTGGTCGTGTGATGGTCTGGGGCTGCTTTGCAGATTCAGGACCTGGACGACTTGCCATAATTGACGGAAACATGAATTCTGCACTCTATCAAAAAAATCCTGAAGGAGAATGTACGGCCATCAGTTTGTGACCTCAAGCTCAAGCTCAAGTGCACTTGGGTTATGTAGCAAGACAATGATCCCAAACACACCAGCAAAGTCCACCTCTGAATGGCTCAGAAAAACTAAATTAAGGTTTTGGAGAGGCCAAAACAAAGTCCGGACTTAAATCCTATTGAGACGCTTAAACAGTCCATTCATGCTCAAAAAACCCTCCAATGTGGCTGAATTAAAAAAAATCTGCAAAGAAGAGTGGGCCAAAATTAATACACAGAAGTTAAAGACTCATTGCCAGTTATCGCAAACACTTGATTGCAGTTGTTGCTGCAAAGCGTGGCACAACCAGTTATTAGATTTAGGGGGCAATTACTTTTTCACGTAGGGCCAGGCAGGTTTGGACACCTTTTTTCTCTTAATAAGAGAAATCATTATTTAAAAACTGCATTTTGTATTTACTTGCAGTATCTTTGCGTAATATTAAAATTGGTATGATTATCTGAATCTTTTACGTGTGACAAATATACAAAAAATAAACAAAACAGGAAGGGGCAAAAACCTTGTACACCACTGTATATATAAAAAAGAAATTCTGAAAGTGGTTTTAAAAATGGCACCCCTGGTTTTACTAAAAGATTTTGCTCTGAGATGAGAGCTCATCTTTATGAGGATGTGTTTGCATCTGTACAGGTGCAGAAAGTCCTTATATGGTGATTTGGGCATGTATTATGCTAATTACTGTGGGGACATCCTCTCTTGTTTAGAATAATCCTTTTCTCTCAACATTGGATTGAGAGTAATGTGTGTGAGAATAATATGCACCTGGAAAATTAGTGTGGGAACTTTTTCTGTACACAATTATTAATGAATGAGACCCAGTAACTACTACATAAAACCCAATAACCATTTCACTACATGAAAACTACCAGAAAGCACAATCAACATTAACCAAATAACTTTAATTGTACAGTAATTAAACTCTGTAGTCATTATTTTTGTTTTCTTTGTGCAAAAAAGTATTCTCGTAGCTTCGTAACTTTATAGTTGAACCACTGATGTCACATGGACTACTTTGTCGATCATCTTGGTACTTTTCTGGAGCATGAACGTGGTAGTTACCTTGCTGTCTATGGGAGGGTCAGAGAGCCCTCATATTTCATCAAAAATATCTTAAATTGTGTTCCGAAGATGAGCGAAGGTCTTGGGGGTTTCGACCAACACGAGGGTGAGTAATTAATGACAGAATTTTCATTTTTGGGTGAACTAACCCTTTAAGGGTTGCACCCTTGACATATTATTTAATATTGCATCACTGGTGATAAATGTCCTGGGGTATTTATCTGGTTTGGACCGAGCCTCTGTAGTCCCGCCATCTGCTGTATCAGGAAGTCCGTGTAAGGCTGGCGTATCTTTATATCAATCTCAATGTGCACGTATCATGTCACCATGTGTCCAACATGGCTTAACCTACTTGTTTTAAAAGGCACGTATTGGGATATTAGCTTGTGCATGATATAAGCTTGTGCATGCATGGCTACGGGTTTTCGTAATTGAAATTACGTGCATGTGTGCCGTTGTGCCCTCCGCTGTGCCCCGTATAGACCTGGCAGCTGCAGAGGGGATCAGAATTGAGCTGCATTCCTGGGGAGACCCCTGAGGCAGGACAGCTGCAGTGTGCCTGCCTGGGTCTCTCTCTCCCCCTCTCTAGAGACGCAGTAATTACACGGGACATTCCACAATTTATTACTGCAAGCATACGTGTACATGCACACAGAAACGCTCCCACAGATGCAGAGTGTAATCACTGATGCTCAAGGCATGTTGCTTCAGTTTGCTGTGGGCACACAGGGGTCAGCCAATAGTGATCAGGCATGATCTTGATTTAAAGGAACAGTGCACCCTATTAACCATTATCTATTAACCTTGGTGTCTTTTGAAATTTGTATGATTTTACAGAATGCTCAAGCTGCTCTTTTCCATATAATCTCTTATGTCCGGTTATACGTACTTTCCTTTGACACAGCATGCAAAAAGCAGTTAATAAACAATATCTGGATGATACACTGCATCTGCTGAAATTCTGAAAGGTGCAACCAGTGGACATTTTGCTATCCCATCAGGCTACAAGCTCTAAGAAGCCGTCAGATTTGAGAAGTTAACGAAAATACTTGTAATTGAATATATACACTAATGTTTAAAAATTGTATCTGTGTTTTTCAAAAAAGGCTCCTATTCCTATCCAAGTCTACAGTTATTTAATTTTTAAAAAAACTGTAGAACAGTAATATTATTACAGAATAACTATTTTCTCTTTTAAATTATAATTTATTCCTGTAATGGAAAAGCTGATTTTCAGCAGCCATTACTCAGAAATCTTTTAATTTAAAATTTAAAAATTTTAATATGCTGATTTGCTGTAGTGCTCGAGTAACATTTATTAGATATATATATTAGATCTATATATATATATATATATACATTTTTAACATTATAAATGTCTATAGTGTTCTTTTAATAAATTTATTGTTGAATAAATGTGTTAATTATTTTTTTTAATCTTTAAAATAAAAACGGCAAATCTTCCCCAAAATTATGAATGATCGTGTGTACATACATGAAGCAACTTACTGTAAGTGTATGTATTATCATATATATATATAATTTATGTCATATATATGATATTTTTATCATGTATAAATGTATTACTTAAAAACATCAGTGTTCCATACTGTTCACATGCTGGGTTTAAAGTTTTGTGCAAGAAACAGACTGAAATGTTAGTAATTGGATGAACTATCCCTTTAAGCCATCAGATCATCATTCGTGCAATTTTCTCTCACATTCACCACCTACAGTTCCTCTTAAATCCTTCCTCTTCCCGTCAGTTTTAATGAGTGAGCTACCTGATGCCTTGTGCGTATTAAGTTTATTGGATTCTTCAAGTGTCCTCGGGTTAGGTTAATGTAGGTCAGGCTGTCTGGCTGAACAAAATGTCTTCCTGTTGTGGGAGTTTAGATCAGTGTTATCATTAACTCTACTATTACCACACCCCAGGCAAGAGCAACCTTTCTCCCATACACACAGGTTGCTTGCTGTTTGTGTCTAGACAGACGCACACTAGGCCTGTGATTCTGTGTGTGTTTTCTCTAGTATGTGGCTGTCGTCACTGTGGCTTCTGTGGGCTCCGGGCGGTTCTGTGACCCTGACGGGAAAGGGTTTTGTTCAAAGCATGTTCTTTGTTTGTCTTTCACAAGTTCACAAAGCCCAACCAACCAGTAGTTCAGATTTGTACCTGCCTGCCAACGTTTCCACTACAAATAAATAGCAACATTTTTGTGTCAAGGGAAAAATGTTTGGTATGTATATACATATTTATTTTGCATCAGATATTACAAATAACTGTTTTATTTTATTTTACTAAAAGCTGACTTTTCTTTATTACAACTGCATTAAGTATAAGTCAAGCCAGTCAGTTGGTGAAAATATTTTTCCTCATTAATTCACTTTGCTGGTTTACCAACAGGAATATGTTACCACATAGATTTCTCATCTATGAATATGTTCCCGCATAGACTCATATAGAGGCAGTGGCGGAGACAGAGGACATCTGATCGGCCACCCCAGTAATTTATATGCTACCATTTCATTTTCTTTGTTTAATCGGACTGAAAGAAGCGTTTATTTTAGCCTTGAACTCAAGGATGCGACGCATCTGGTGTTCCACATCGCGGTTCGTCTCGTCCCATTTCCAGCCTCTCACGTACGTGCTCTCGTGCCACATGTTCATTTTCTTACGGAGTGAAAAACATCGCAGAGCAGAAAGGACACAGACAACGAGCTGACAGTCAGACATGACAGAGCAGGTCACTTTTGATTATAGGAAACAAAGCCTCAGCATTCAAATTTTGTTAGTGTATTAGGAATTTCAAAAGATAAATACAGTTTTGGATGCTTCTTGATTGGCCACACCCTGAGCGTTCACATGGGCGCTCCAGCATTTACCTCATTCAGGCTAAATAGCATGAAATAGCCTAAACATTGAATGCACAATCGATCCATGTTGAAAGATACACTACAACTTAATGTATAGTGTCTCATGTAATCACTCAATGAGTGTTTCAATGGTGTTAAGACGGCAGCTATAAAACATTGTCACATAACTGCAGAAAATCCATTCAGTGTCTATAAACTAGCAAGAAAAATGTACACTAGAGAGGAGAAGATTTTGCAAAAAAATTATGTTTATTATATATTTACTCATATAATTGCTCTTTTTTATTAGAATTAATAATGTAAAGATATAACGTTATTATAAAACAAATGGCATAGGCCTAATACTTGTATACAAATCAGTTGTTACTTTTAATCTTACTAATAGGTTTCCCTGTATAGTTTAGTTTAGAAAAATGTCGAAAAAATCATCACAAGCCTGTATATTATTCCTGAATAATTCTCACTCCAGGCTGAACTCAAAAGTTGGCAGCCCTGTTTGAAGTAAGTTAACTCTAAAAAATGCTGGGCTGTTTCAACCCAACATTGGGTCAAATATGGACTAACCAAACTGTTGGGTTACATTTTTACATTAGATTTTTAACCCAAAAGTTGGGTTAGTCCATATTTGACCCAAAGTTGGGTTGAAACAACCCAGCATTTTTTAGAGTGTACACTTTTTGAGAAATGTTGCATCAATGGGCAACCAGGTGAGACACAGGGCCACGACCGATCTAAATTATTCAGATAATTTGTTACCTATTCTCAATGGGAAAGTGCCCAAGCAAGGCATTATATAGAGGTATAATGGTACATTTTCTTGAACTTAGCACTTTGCAGGTGTTAATTTTGGACCTGTACTGATATGTGAAGTGAAACTGACTGAACAGTGGAGACGGAAATCATGTCTGAGCACACTTTTGCATGAAAAGCAATTGATTAAAAATGCATGACATAACATCTGACATGTGAAAGGGAAAGAACAAAACAACAAAAGAACACAACAGCGATCAGCTGAAATGATAAGGTTTTCGGGTAGATGAGGACAGAGGGGTGTTGATGGTGTTGGCGGGAGAGAAGGAGAAAACTTGATGTGTTGCTTAAATAGACGGTGATTTGTGACCGGAAGGCTCTTTGCAGTGCCGCTGCTTCCTGTTGTTTTCCTGAGTCACTTCACACCTTGTCTTAAACATTCTCACACACTTGTACACAGACTCACACAATCTTACTTCATTAATCATTAAACTGCCTGCCACCTTCAGGCGCTGTGAGCTCCCACCCATTCAGCTTCAATTAAACCCCTGCTGCGTGTGGGGGAGCCAAAGAGAGGCGTAAAGAGAAGAAATGGGAACAACAGATTTCACTTAAAATCACTAATATCCCTATTATGATGCAGAACCATCATGTCCAACCTCTGAATCCAGTGATTTACTTAAGCAAAATCAAAAGCATTTATGGCATAATGTTAATTACCACAATTATTTCAACTTGTCCCTCATTTTCTTAAAAAACTGGCTTAGGTCGCCTGTTCACCAAAGCAATTTTAGCCAGCTGAAAATGCCAAACGCTCTGCTGAAAACGCCCAGCTGTGAGCACTTGAGAGTGCTTCTGCAGCACAGCATTGCGAATGAAATGTTTCATTATGTAGCATTATTTTTTAAAACAATATTAAGGTAGTCCTGCAATTTCATCTGGTAAAGAGGTAAATACTCAGAGACAAGGAATATTAACTTCTCCTCCATTGTTGTTCAGTCGTAGTAAAAGCAGGGTTTGGTGGTTGGTCAGTATTAATCCCATCCCTCCTCCACTGTGATTGGTTAGCTGACTAAAAAGTGACAGTGATGAGCGTTGCGTTTTACCCGAAGTTGATAAAAGCATGAAAAAGACACTCAGCGCTTAGCACACTCCTGGCATTTAAAAAAATGTGGTGCTCCCATTGAAAACAATATAAAAAATACGCGTTGGTGGACACGCGGCCTTAGTTATTCACTTACAATGGGAGTGAATGGGGACAATCTAAAAACATTCAAATGTAAACTAACATGATTTTAGTGTGAAAGAAATCACTTAACCTTTTTTGTAAATTATTGATTATTTTGATAATTGATTAATCGGTTGATTTTGACGATTAATTGAGTTATCTGACATTTTTTGTAACTAATAATTGGTTTAAAAAGAAGTAATCCTTGATTTTATTGAACAATTATTTTATAATACGCAATGTAATAGTATATGTATGCACATCAGCCTGTTCTATACTGCAAAAGAGACAGATATGCATTAAAATATGCATTAACATCACCCAAATGAGTCATCATATTTTATATCTTCTTAATTTTATATCATTACATGTAATGCTGACTATAAAAATAATTATGTGGATGAATTAGCCTGCAGAGGTTGTGATATTTCAATATAAATCATGGAGCCCACAAACTTTTTGGGTAAAACTTGTTTTTTAATTGTAAATCAAGTACTCAGATCGATTAACTGTGACAGACATAATTCTACTTTTTTTACATTGTTGGCATGACAAAACACCAATACAACTTTGAATTTATGATTTAAACAACTTACACATTTACATAACAATTAAAGTACTTTTATAAAATTGTAAGCTTCACACAAACCTACAAAACTTGCCACTATTCACTACCATTGTGTCTCACTGTAACCTGTTTTTTTTTTTAAGAAAACAAGGAACAAATTGAGATTATTTTTATTATAATCAATATTATGCCACAAATGCTGCTGATTGAGCTTGTACTGAGAAATGAAATATTGTAACCTGAAATATTCCTTTAAATACTTTTCAGTGTGGCAGAGAAAGAGAAGTGTAATGAGATCTCCCAGGCGCGTATGAGGTCAGGTTTTGGGCCGTGCTCAGTGCTGCTGTTGTTAGGTCACTGTGAAGGAAGAGTTGAATGACAGCAGAGAACAAGAAGAGGAATGAGAACGAGGGAGAGACCGAGCCAGTCTGTGATCTCTCTGCTCTGCTGCTCTAACACAGCCTCCATTTATACATGAGAGAGAGAACATCGAACATAAACAGAGCACACACCTCCACTGACACGCGCTTGCCTCAACATAAAACACACTGATAACAAAACCACAGAGTCATGTGCTTTCCCAGATTTCCCCATATGCGTGTGATTCCCGCAGGTGGTGACGTCCTGTGAGCTCAGTGTTATTAGGGAGCTGTTGAGCTGCTTTCATCTTGTTTAATCACTTTCTATCTGCCTCTTTCTTATTAGGTGAAACATCGCTGGTGTGAACTTGCGGTCAAGCACAAACACACAGCGGCATACCGAGACGTTGAGCAGTTTCTGATCCATGACCAGGTACATGAGTTGTTCGCAGTGCTCTGTTCCCAAACCTAATGAGCAGCCTTTTAAGGCATGTTCAGGACATATTTCAGAAGTTATTTTAATTTCTTTCTTTTGATATATGACTTTTGCCGTAGACAGCATTACATGCATCCTTCATAGAAAAGTCAATCCCAGAATACAGTGCACAGAGCTTGGTGAAAAATTATTAAAATAGAAAATGATAATAATACATATTTACTTGATATAAATATGTTTAACCTTATAAAACAATAATGGATATGTATATAATATATATATATTAAAATTGTATTCAGCAAGTATGCATAAAGTGATTCAATGTGACAGTAAAGGTTTGTTACTCAAGATTAAAATCTCAAATACTGTTCTTTTGAACTTTCGATTCATCAAAAGAATATAGACAATAATTATTATATATATAATTTATAAATAATATTTATAGTTTAGCTATTATATACATATAATCAGTGTTGGGAAAGTTACTTTTAAAAGTAATGCATGACAATATTGCGTTACCCCCTAAAAAAGTAAACTAAGTAACGTAATTAGTTACTTTTATGGAAAGTAATGCGTTACGTCACTTTTGCGTTACTTTTTAAATCTGGACAGGGCTTGCTTGTTTGTTTTTAAAATAAAAAAAGTTATATTTTTGGCAAATATAAAAGCTTTTCACACCAAAAGTGAAATGAATAAGCATCAGGCTGAAGGGAAAGCAAATTTACATCCGTACAGCAGAATACAGAAGAAGAAATTTCAAAACACTTCAGCAATAAAACAGACAACCAAATGTTTGTTTAGAGTAATTTTGCTATTAGTACGCGGTTGAACTGGCTCTTCGAAGGCAGAAGCAAAGGAATTGATATAGAATGGGATTAAATACATTAAAGCCTATTTGTATTGTTAACATTTAATTATTGCATCTGAGTTGCATTATTTTATTCATTTTAGGGAATACTGAATCTATTTGTTTTTTTTTGTGAGATGAGTGAGATGAATTAATTCATATTCATATTTATTTTAGAACTGCAGTAGCATCTTCTGATTCTCTCAACATGGGGACAGGAGAGCTGTCAATCAATAAATTGGGGGGGGGGGAAGTAACTTGCGTTACTTACTTGAAAAAGTAACTCAGATATTCTCTTGTAAATTAAAAAGTAATGCGTTACTTTACTAGTTACTTGAAAAAGTAAGTAATCTGATTACGTAACTCGCGTACTTGTAATGCGTTACCCCCAACACTGCATAAGTTGTTTTAAATGGTAATATTTCACAAATTACGGTTTTTAAATCATTTTATGATTATAAAGGCGGTTTATCAAATAAATGTAGCCTTGCTGAGCTTATGAGACTTTGACTTTTTTAATTTAGTTTTATATTAGTTTAGGTTATTATCAATAAATACTTACTAAATAATAATGATTATTTTCATCCCCCAATAAATTGTTTGTAATATATATTGATTTATTAATTTATCAGTCATTTATAAGGTTACATTTCAGTCAGGTTGCTGCTTTGGAAGGGAGCTCCCTAGGTAGTAGGCAATGACTGAGCTCACTAGGTTTAGGAACAGAGCTTAGATCTCTCTCTTATAAAAGAACACTTTTTGATTCTAGTGTGTGTGTGTGTGTGTGTGTGTGGCAGGCCATGGGTGTGTATTTGTATGGTGAGCTGATGGTCCAGGAAGATGCCCGGCAGCAAACATAGCCCCAAGCTGCCTATCCATCATTAAAGATGACATGGACCAATCAGCATGCAGCGTTGTGGAGGAAATGATTCTGTGAACTCAGTCAAATCAGGTAAGAGTGTCACGTCCCTTCTGACCTTTATATAGTTTGAAGACAAGATGATTTACAATTTAAATCATCTCATTCTCAAAAAATGCTACAAAAGGTTTTTGGAAATCGAGAGATGTTTTACAATCAGCTCATGCCGTCTCAACTTGCACCGTCAACAGATTTTAATGGCCGAGTAACAGCGGGTTACTTGGTTATTTTTGGACACATTTGACGTAAAAAAATGGCATATTATGTAAGAGTTGCTTTGAAAAAAAAAGGTCAACTCAGTACCCGAGAGATGCAGAAGTCATAAAAAGCCCTTTTGTTTTTACTCCCCACATTATTAAAGATCCAGTCCCAGTGTCCTGGCCACCACCACATTCTTCCAGAAGCTCCTGTCTGCCTCTTCTGCACTTTTCCAGGAAGTCTGTCCAGATCTGTTTGTATTACGATGAATTCGGAATGTGCTCCTCAAACAATTCCCGAGCACCAGAAAAGAAACGGGTCAGCACCTTTTTTTCAGACAGGGCTTTAGGAGAGACGTGGGTCTCTGGACTCTTACTGCGTCAAATTCCTTCCTCAACAAGGGAGGGATTCCCTGGGTCCACATAACAACTCCTAATTGGTTGCTTCCTTAAAAGCTGTGGCGGACTGATATATGGTAGTAACCATGAGCGGAAGAAAGGGTAATTGTCTGGCTTTGAAGCCGTCTCTCACCATCACGCCAAGATATTATTCTGTTTAACCGAGCGACACGGGCTGCTCGTCAGCCTATGGGAAAGAGACGACTTATGGGCCCTGAGATAAATCCATTAGTCATCCCGCGCCAGCGTTTTTGGTGAAGCTGTGGTGCTTTTAATCTGCCGGCAAGACAGTTTTATTTGTTTAGGGACTCTGAGGAGACGGGTGGCTTTCCCAAGACGTTGTGGTTTATGTCACTTGACTTAGATGAATGTATCAAAACGATCATCCTGCAATTTGTGCTGTGCTAATGCAGCATTTTCATTCTCAAAGAGCCTGTTTGTCTTCAGAGGTCAGCGTCTAGCCGGTGTCAATAATTCTTCAGCACTCATTGGGTGTCCGCCTCACTCAGACATGCCCTGAAATGTGCTCAATTCTGATAGTAGATTACACCTGTTGTTTTGAAGTACGCCAAACAATGTGTCAGGAAAAGCTATTAGGCCTGAATAATGGGTGTTGTGCTTTTCAGGTTTTTAATTTTGGGGGTCTTATGATGTGACGCTTTTTTTGTCTTGTTATTCAGATATACATTAAAAATGACATTTACACATGTGATTATTCAAATAGACCTCGTTTTTTTATTTTAATTTATTTATTTTTTTATTTAAAATATATCTATTATTAATTTGTGGATATAATTCCAATTATCAACGTGATGAATGTAGATGACTACTAAAATTCTCTCAAATCTACAACGAAAAATTGCCTGACTGAAAAGGAAAGTCTTTAGGAGTTTGGATATAGGAGCCGGAAAAAGGTTATTTTTCGAGTTTGTTTTATATCAAACTCTTCAAGAATGTTTGCTTTTTGTCATTATATATATATTAAGGATGGGAAGATTCCCTATTCGCACGGTGCAGAGTCGGCCTAGAAGTTAATGAGTCGATGCATTGGCTACAATTGCATTTTATCGCGAATGCCTCGTGGTTCAACATGTGCATCGGTAAAAACCGATTTCATTAATATGTATTAGCTAGGGATGCGCCTATAGCTTTATTGTTTTAAAAGTGCCAATAATCTGTGATCACTATTTATATGTAGATTGATATTCTCCTCTCTAACGGTTTCTCAAGGCGCGCTCTCACACTAGCTTGCTGCGTGGTTTTGACGCAGTGTCACAACACTACGAATTTGAGGAAAAGTGGGGAGTAAGTCCAAAACCTGACTTAATAACCTAACACTTCCAATGGGCCTACAGCGTTCTTAAATGAACATTAGTTCACACAATTCTCACTACTTTGTGCACACTTTATCTTACACCCTTAGCTCTCGATCATGGCTAAATTCGTCACCATCCGCAAACAGCGATCTAATCTGGGGCTGTGTTAATGCTTTTGAGACTTTAAGTGGTTTGTGTTTTCCTCAGTTCATAACTGACATGTCACAGGTATATTATTCATCTGTAAATGTCAGAAAGTCACACAAACATATCCATTTTGCTGTCAGGAGTGGGCAAGGCTTACGCGAGTGAACGAGCGCATCATGAACGCAGGGATCAGAAGAGGAGCACATAGGGCCTGATTAAAATGTACATTTTGGGCTACAATTTGTTGTGTGGACATGAATTGTCTTTCTAGAAATTTAAAGCCCCCCCCCCTACAAAATTTAAAAAAATAAAGATTTGGTTTTTTGAAAAAAAAAAAAAAAAAAAAAAAAAAAAAAAATTGTCTATATAGCAGTACCTGTAAAGGCACTATTAGTAATAGTAAATCAAATGCAAGCTGTTCAGTCGAATTAACTAAAGCTCAATGATTAATTGTGGTTGCTTATAGCAGTTACAATAGTCATTGTTCTTTTTATTTATTTGCTTTTATTCATGATTTTACTTTGAATGTATTATTTTAATATGCGTAAAGAGCAATTTTAGATGTATTTGTCTATCTTTTCTGCAAGCTATAAAGAGGTACATCGGTACATCCAACCCGAGAGAAGGCTGCATGCTAGAAACTGTAAAAATAAAAAAAGGGTCAAATAATAGTATGTGAGAGAGTAGCAATATCATTGGGTTCTTATTGGTCAGTGTTAGAGGAACTCCGCTTAGCCTGATAGTTAGCCTGCTTTAGACCAGGTCAGTTTCCCAGCATAAATTGCCACAGCTAAGCTTGATCTATTCTAGGCCAATGTTAAATTTGCTTTATGGAACCAAACCATTTGACAATGAGTCAGAATAACTGAAATAAGCCTGACTCATTTGGTAAACTTGTTTTATGAAACAGCCTCGAGGCATTAAATGATCATATTTCTGCCATCTGAATTGAATCGCATCGAAATCGATCACACTGCATCGTACCGGGTGACTCGTATCGCAGCGTACTACTTCATAGTCCTTACTGTGCAGTATCGTTAGGCTATGCATCGGATGCGTATGCGGTATCGGCCTGAGTCCGAATACACACCATATCTCTATATATATAATATACACCCTATAACATTTCATACATGTATACGAAAATTAGAAATGTTGAAGTAAAATAAAAATAAAATGTTGAAGTTGAAATACTAAAATAACCCAAACTACATTTCCAAAATTAATTGAAGTTAAATAGAAAAATAACAAAAGCACATATAATCACACAAAAAAACTGAAACTTACTAAAATGATAATCAAAAACTAAACTAAAATGAAAACTGAAAAAAACGTGGTACCGCCACATGACATTTCATTTATTTGCCCTTTGCTTTGGGGGGGGGGGGGAAACATATACAGGGGGGATTTTTGTTTTGTTTTTCAAAAAAACCATATGCAACCAACATGAATACAAAGAGCACATTTCTAAGACCTTGGTACATATTTTAAACTGGATTTTCATAGATTTTCCATTCTCTTTATCATAGACACTGTTACATATCATTGGTTCTTTCCTTTCTTTAGTGGAGTTTGAAAGCTGTTTTTAACAAAAAACAATCCAGTCACTTTTCCAAAAAAAAAAACTTTCAACGTTCCCTTTATCCCTAGATGTTAAAAGCAGCCATAGTTCATGCCTTTCAGAAATACTCAGTGTGCCGATTACAATCGGTGTACTTCAGAAACAGTAAAAATATCCCACAAGTGTAAGAGAACTCCTGAGAAATGTGTCAGGGCTGAAATCCCAGTGTCTCCTCATAAGGGAGGGCTGGAGTCGCTGGAGGCCTGTGAAATGCGTCTTGATGGGGATAATGAGGGACATATCCACGGCCCAGCCAAGCGTGCTCCATCACAGGAGAGCAAGAGGGTCTGCAGGTTTTGCCTTTCATGTTGCTGGCTGTGTGGGTTCCTGGCGTGCTGATTTGTGACTTAAGATAAAAATCACATTGCCAGGGATTACCACACAACCACCACTCGGACGGCTGCTATGGCAACCAGAGGCACCGTCTTAATGCAGCTCCAGAAAATAGAAATAAAAGATGACATGGCTTTTCTCTGTGGGTCTCCGACAGGATGACAAGAAAATGCAGAGGAGGAACGCATCCCTGCTGACGAGCGGCGTGGGTGAAGGAGCGCGTACGCAGGAGTGTCGAGGAGAGACTCTCAGAGCAGGTGCAGAGCTTAGCTGATTGGTGAACAGTGATTGAACTCTTTGTTCACAGTGGCTAAGTTCTGCACCTGATGAGAGGATGACAGACGGAGAGAGACCTCAGGGAATGGCTTTTTCCCACTTTTCTTCATCTCGTTACAGATGTGAAGTGCTAAAAGTGTAATGATTGTACATTCGCATGTCAAAGAAGTTCGAGAAATGGAAGACGGCATGAAAGACAAAGTCAGTGGAGGGTGTCTATAGTTAAGCTTGTGGGTTACGATTTACTATCAGCTTGCGCCAGTGCAAACCCCCATTTGGTGTTTAACTACTACTGTCAGGATTTACTAAAGACACACAGTGGGAAATTAGCGCTGAAAAGGCGTGGACAGTTATTTTTGTGACTCGCCTTTTGAATATGCCTTGTGGATGCTTTGGTAAATTTATGGAGATAGATTTAATGAATCACGCAACACGATTTATGCTCGTCAATTCACTGGTATTTGCGGCATTATTTAACACCCCCCAAAAAAGCACGTCTTAAAGCAGGTGGTAATATGCGCTGCTCTTGGTAGACTGTGCTGGTCATTATGGAAATTATCTGGCTGCACCTTGTCAGTAAATCACCCGCAGAATTTTCCCCTCCCATTGGCGCTTTTATGGAATTGCGCTCTAATGCAAATTTGCCTTGAGTAAATCTGGCCCAAAGTCTCTGCTTTCAAATGTTGTCATTTTGTAAAGAAATTCAAAAAATAAATAGCGTTTTGTGGCTCTTTAATGTGCCGTGATAGATCACTGTAGCACCTTAGTTCAAGCGGCACGTGAACCGATCATCTCTACCTTTTTACTAGTTATAGCACAAAATAAACATAAAAGAACATCAGAAGGTCTTGTTTCAACCACAGAAATACTTCAATACACACAATTTTTTCAAGTTCAAGTCCATGGACAAGTATCTACCTCCTTCTTTTTTCGAAAATGGCAGATTCTGCATTATGATTGGTCAGATCGCCGGTCAATCAAACTCCCTGTGAAGGGTCAATTGACTAACTGCTCAAAAAAATTACGTCAGGACTAGGAATAATGCATCCACTACTAAAAAGTAAACTAATGCTCAAAAATTTGGAGTTTATAAAAAAAAAATTTATGTTTGGCATCACAGGAATAAATCACACTTTAAATCTATTAAAATAGTTATTTTACATTGTAATACTATTTCACAATAATGTTGTTTTTACTGTATTTTAGATCAAATAAATGCAGCCATGGTAAGCATAAAAGGCTTCAAAAAAATCATGTCAGCTCTAATCTTTTAAATTTTACTGTAAATGAATATACTACATTTCTTAAAAATTTTTATTAAAGGTGATGAATTGAGTTTTTCATACCCTTATTTTCTGCCCCACTGGCTAATTTCCCAATTGCTTCATCAAAACATTTTCCAGCATATGGTGCTTTCAGATCATACTGAGAATTCATATATCATTGTTCAAACTTTCTTTTGAGGGTTTCTGGAGTGAAATGAAACTTTATCGTAGCAGTGCAATACGACGTGGTTGCCTTCATAATGAGCTGATTGTGAGATCCCTTTCACGACGAGCATAACAAACTCTTGCCGAGAGCGCTCAGGTTGGCATGACAGATGAAGAGCGAGTGTGAGATGGTGGAGATGGCTGTAATGAGGACTGAAGAGAAACTGACTGAGCTAATGGAGCCCACAGTGAGATGAGGAGCCCAGGAGTTATCGTCTTCTCCTTATACTCAAGTCTTCTAGCATCACTATGTACCTCTACTATGCAAAAACAAAATAGTTTCTCTTTCCTACTGCTGGCCCACAAAATCCAGAGGAAATTCTGGGAAATGTGGACGAGACATGGCCACACAGACCAAACATCTGCATCTCTGGACTGTAAAAACAGCTCCACTTTTAGCTTTGATGGGTGAAATATGAAAGACAGCAATTGAGACAGGAAGTTGTGCTTTAAAGGACCTCTGCAGATTGAGTTAGCGGACGGCCAGCGGCCAGGATGCCGTCTTCTAAGTCATGACAGATGTAGGAGTTAAATATGGAGCTGGCCATAAATGACTATATTTAGAAGCTGTTTAAAGATGCATTACCATCCATGGCTAGTAAAAATGGAATTAGTTGCACGGGCTGTATTTAAAATGTCATTAGGAGATATTTTGTGGGAATGAAGTGCTAAGCACCTTCAGCTGAAGCGTATTATTCCATATCTGATCCTTCCATCAAGTGGCCCATGCTGAAAGTGAGTCTCATGTGAGCGTGCGAGAGATAGATGGACCTGGCCTCCCGTGCCTACTGAGCTGATTACAGTACTGTAGAAACACTGGCTCAGTTCAGCAGGAACAGGAGTCTGGTCCACAGACCCCCAACTCATCTCTGCTTCTACTGGTTCACACACACACGCATCTCTGTACACTTTAAGTGTGCATAGCTTGGAGACCAAATGCATACATCAGTGTTATTGTAAAAAAAAAAATAATAATAATTAATTACAAAAAATAGTCTGAAGCTGAAATAGAATAGAACTTAAACGAAAAGGTATCACTTTAAATAGGACACTTCACTATAACTACGGCCGTTTCCCCTCAAACTCCTAGTTTGCTGCTTATTAATAGTTAGTAAGGTATCTGTTAGGCTTAGGCTCTAAGGGATCTGAAATATGGTCGTGTAGAATAAGGTATTAATATGTGGTTTATAAATACTAATAAATAGCCAGTATACTAGTAATATGCATGCTAATAAGCAACTAGTTAATAGCGAGGATAGGTCCTTAAAATAGTGTTACCAACTAAAATTTGAAATGTTCCTTTGCTAACTATCTGAATAGTTTAATTACTAAAACTCAAAAATACATGTGGATAGTTGGACATATAATCTAAAACTATTTATAATAGTTATAACTATTTATAACACCATAAAATATTACTACTATGACTTATATGATCTTAAAGCTCAGTTTAAATTTGCACTTTATGCCTTTAATGAAGCTAAGGAAAGTTATAGTAACTATGAAAAGATTTGTAAATTAATATACAAAAACACACAAAAAGGACACGGTATGCCATCAGGCCTCCAATAAAACAGGTCCAAAAAATAAACATAAGACTCTTGATATTCAACAGACTATTTAACTTTTGCTGCCTTTCAAGACAGAAAGTTATACTTCTTACTCATAAAATAGGTTAACGTATTCCTATTTTTAAACCTTTTATTTTATTTGTATCTATTATTACTTTTAAAATCCTTTTTATGTACCTTTCTGCTTGTGTATGAAATTGTTGTATAAATAAACTGCCCTTGATACAATTATGACTGTGTCATGACCGATGAATCATAAGGTTTGTTGTGTACTGATTGTGGCTCTCTCTTTTGGCAGGTGCAGATCTCTCGTCGTCCTCCATTTCAACTCAGGAGGGGATCAGCGGATCTGACGTCCTGACTGCTCTGGGATGCTGGCAAGAACATGAATGACTATCCAAAAAAATCATTGCCCATTTAGCTACAATACATCAATTAAAGACTAAAATGTCATAGTATTGTCGAAAATAATCTGAAGTGTCATTCTGAAGTCTTAAGAGCTGTTACCTACTTTTCCCACCAAGGTACATCTTGTTTTCCGTCATGTTGAAGTAACCCAGCACTTTCTGACTCGTTCCCCGGCCCGTGCTCCACCAAGTCCCGTTCCAGAGTCCCGCTCAGATAGCAAGAATGTTTTGGGTAAAATAATGTGCTGTGACACATGTTTATACGCCAAATATGTCACCTTATCCTCACTGTTAGGAGTTTTTACAACACTTCACACATTCAGGGACATTTCTGTGGTTAACACCACATTTTCTTATAATTGTGATCCCATATAATACATTTAGTTGTTCAACAAATACTTAATATTAAGTAACTATGGACATAACTAATTGCAGTTATACTAGTATTAAAGAAATAGTTCACCCAAAAATGAAAAACTGCTGAAAATTTACTCAACTCAAGCCATCCAAAAAGTGATGAGTTTGTTTTCTTATCAAAAGATTTTGGAGAAAATTCACCTTTTTTTAACTTCAACCTTTGCTTTTGGCTAAAATATGAGTCCTCTATCCATGATACTGTTTTCTCTACTGAAAATGTTTACTCGTCTGAATCGGGAGAGAAATATGCACTGATCCAACACCATTCACAAGGCAACACAGTCCAAAATTCTTCTAAACACAGTACTTAGGATTTGTGGATTTAGATGTGAGGGCGATGGGCTTTTTCATTGGAGGAAGTGATTTAATACAAAATTTCACAAAAAAACACTCCAATTAAACAAAATCTTGAAAGGCCTGAAGTTGAGTAAATTCAACAATTTAAAAAATTTTGGGTGAACTATTCCTTTAAATGTAATCCAAATGAAAGACAATAGTGACATTCTTATGTAGTTTAGCAAGGCTGTAAATTTGAGTATGACCCAGTTTTGAGTTATAAACATGCTTGAGTGGTCTGAATAGGGAAAACGCTCCGAGGAAATGGCCCTACAGGGAAACGGAGACCCACGGAGAAGCACTAGTGATGATGGAGTCTAGAAAGTACAGTACACAGAGACTAAATTATTCAAGAGGTCCTGCGCTGGGAGTACACACACACACACACACAGATGTGAGCGGTCATGTGGTGAGAAGGACTCCGGCATGCTCTCCTGTCAGAAGAGTGTGTGGGAGGACAGTAAGTAAAGACAAACAACGTGTTAGCTAGACGGAGCTCCGCAGTCAAACAACAAAGACTGAGTCCAAACACTCCGGAAATACAACCGCAGATCTGACAGCAGTCACATCCCTGGAAACTGACTTCCTCCCATTCGCGTTTGATGTCATCCAAACACAGATAGAAATACATGTGTTCCTTTTATTTGGCTCAATACATCAAGTGTGGAGGCCCCTCTTGGGTTTAGGGGGAGAACACCCACTGCTTTTAAAGTTAAAAACGGCAGCTGGGCTTCTCTTCTATAAATGCCATATCGTCCCACCCAGCTTTTCGGTGCGTAACTGAGCCACGCCAGGATTCCTTGTCCTAATAAATAGTTTGGGCGAGCGCTCGAAGCTAGGACTTTTTATGTGAGGCTCTCAGGTTTGGAGGAGGGTGTCCTGAAGAGTCCTCAGCCTGGAATGAACCTTGTCGTCCCGCGTAGCGGCACTGTTTAGTCTGCAGCGTATTGAGGCGAGGATCCACAGTGCCCTATGCTTCACACCGGCCTCAGTCAGCACCTGCCAGCATCACAAAACACACATATTTGGGTAACCAGCCCTCACAATTTACACTGGACCACTGAAGTCATTGAGATGACTTCAGTGGTCCAGTGAAGTCATTGAGATGAGCATATGAAATGTGTAGTAAAGTAATATTCATTATTTACTCTCATATTACAAACCCTGTTATTTTTCCAGTGGAACACAGAGAAGAATTTAAAAAAAAAACTTTTTCTTACAATTCTCATATAGGATTGTGACTTTTTTTAATAAGTTTTAATTTTGTAGGGTGCAGGTCACACCCCTCTGTGTATTTCAACATGAAAAAATATTATGCGTTATTGTTTGAATGAATGATGCATTTATATAGCGCTTTATTGTGTATTGTTGTAACAATTATTATTGTGCTTTACCAGCAAAGACAAAGGGAGAATTAATACACATATGGCTGAAGAAGCAGAAAAGGTCTGAGGCCAAAAGACAGAAAGACCAGCAAAGACCAAAAATGAGCTCAAACATTGGTTTGGCTTAAGCAAGGAGAAAGAAATGCAAGCCCATTTCAGCCACATGAAAATAAAAAATAAAATCAATTATATCAAAGAAAGCCGAAATTTAGATAAAAGGTCTTACGACTTTTTTTAATCTCATGAATTTTTTTAACTAACGATTACCAAAGCATGATTTTTTACTTTCTCACTAGTATCAGTGATAAACTATTCAATGAAAATCCCCTTCCAGTGAGCTGTTAACGCAAGAATTCTTTTTTTCTTTCAGTCAATGAATCATTCTTCTGGACCAGTTCAAACTCGTTCACTTGAGTTGAAAGCTTTTGGGGGGAAAGATTACCAATAGTGAATAATGATTTAAATCTCAGTCTAATCCTCACACAAATCTAACATGATTTCATAAGACTTGGACAAGTCATATGAACTGTTTTTATGATGCTTTTTGGTTTCTGTTTGTCAGTGTCAAAGCTTATTCTGTGTTCCACAGAATAAAATCACATGGTTTTAGAACAACATGGGGGTGAAAAATTATGCTTTTTGCATAAACTATCCCTGTATGTATATTTATTAAACCTCAACCTTACCTTGCTATAAGGGAGCAGCTCTCAGTGTTCAAGCTGTTGGGTGTAACTTGTTTTTGTACAGTGTGGTGTGTGTGTGTGTGTGTGTGTGTGAGAGAGAGAGACTGAAACGCTTTTGCCAGCCAGCAGCCTATTTTATTCTGTTGTTCTCTGCATACCACAAGAACTAGCGCAGGGTCAATAAAGGCACTGATGACAACTTAATTGGGCTGCACACAGCCCTCGTCTCGCCTTGAATAGGCCACCGGGTTCGCATGAGCAAACCCTTGGCATTTGAGGAGGTGAATGTTATTTTACTATGTGTTGAATCTGAATCAGTGAAGACCTCACCTTGTCAGTTATTTCAGTGATAATGCTAACAGGTCCGTGGGAAAAGATGGTGAAGTTTGAAAACAAATGCAAAACGAGGTTTGCTGAAAGGGAGGAGGACAGGAGCTCTTTCACAGCACTGAGGTGTCTGGGAGGGGGAGGACGAGTGAGAAACAGCATCCTTAGATGAGTCCAGGCTTCTCTGGCCACTGCCTGAGATTAAAACAAAGAGGAGGAAGCCATCAGTAATTTTCCAGTCTGCTTCACTTTGCTGTTTTTAACTTGTGAAGTAAGGTTGACTGACTTCAGCGCCATAATTAGATCTCTTACGGTTTGTTGGGACCTCTGGTGCCCTCTGTTGGTGGGGTGGTGGAAGAAAGTCAGGAGCCACAGCAGCGGTTCGGCGTTCTCAGGCGCTGCCAGAACAAGCAGCTCAGCAGCTGTGTCCACCCAATACCCACACTGCACCAGCAGGAACCAAGCCTCAAAGAAAGCCTGATACGCCCTGGAAAATCACCATCCACCCAAACACACAAAGAAATAACCTAACAATTATTTACTGATACATATGGCTTATAGTACGAAGAGAGATGGAGGAACAAGAAGGCTGAGTGAGTTTGGACAGAGAAAGAGAGATTTGCACTGACAGCTGCTCAAACTAAAGAGCTTCTTGAACTTTCAAGTTCTGGTTTATTCTCTGATAATATCCTGATGACACCTGCAGCTGACACTCTTATTCCTTTAAATGCTTACAATGCATGTATTTTCCTAGAACTGTATACACGACACACATGCATCGGGCCATATAATTGGTTAATAGTCAGGGAAATCTGTAAAATGCAGCTTGCACAGATAATGTATCACTTATAACTGATAAAAAATACTGTGAAAAAACAATTACAGTTGAAAGCAATATATTTTTATTTAGTATTATTTTTTGTAAAAAGCCATTTAATAATTACAAATTATGTTCTCCAATCTATGTAATGTAAAAGTTGTTTGAGCCTTCCCTGAGTATTTCCAGTAATAAAATAAAATAAAAATCATAAAATTAGTTTAGTGGTGGTTTATTCACACCAAATGTGAAAAGAACTGCTGTCAGTAAGTCTATTCACACCAAGGATAAAACAATGTATGGTATGTCTGGCTAAATGAAAAACATTTTATACTTATGCACAATTATTATATATGCACATATATTATAAATGGACTTTGAAGAGAGTGTGAAGAGATCTGTAGCACAAAAGGGGTTCATAAATTACAACAATTTTGTTATTCAGGACATTGATACTACTTCTTGGTGTGGACAGACAAGGACAAGAATTTGTGAAAAGCAGCTATGTACTTCAGCTGAAAACCTACCACTAAATATCAGGTCATCTGTGTCCAAATACCCACCTGTGTCAAGCCTGACAGGGCTAGAAACATACAGGATTACTGTGTGGGAAATCTCTGTAGTAACAGCACTGCTGACGATAAGACAGCAATGAAGTGTAGGGTGTCTTGAAGCTCATCTCACCTGACATCTTCCCCCGCCTCCTCATTCTCCGTCACGCTCTGAAGTAAACTTCTGATCCAGCTCAGATGATCCAGCCAGGCTTCCCTGGGAACCTCTGAAAGGGGGTGAAATGAAAAATTTAGAAATGAGACACTTTAGAAATTGATTTCCAGGTGGATGAGGTGAACTTAGCAACTGATAACAAATCTTAAGTTGAAATGCTTTCAACTGACCCTTCAAAATGTTCCTGACCAAACTAACCTTAAGAAATGTTGCCATCTGCCATACTATCATTCATATTATTATAACCATATTTCTTTTAAAACATTTTAACACTGTATATTTATGCTTAGCCCCAATTTTCATTAAATATAACAAAACAACAATGGGCCCCACTATCAGAATATGGAAAAAAATATTATTTTGTGTTCTGCAGAAGAAAAAAATTGGTTTAGAACAAGTATCATGACATAATGTTCATTTTTGGATAAACTATCCCTTAAGTATGGTGATCCAGTAGTGCACAACACAACGAAATCGCCAAAACACAGCACATAGGACTAATTTTATTGTGTTGTGCTAATTTCACTGTGTTGCCGCTTGCTTCTGTGTTGTGCAAATTTGGTTGTGTTGTGGCTTGTTTCCGTTGTTTTGTGCTAATTTTGTGTTGTGGCTAGTATTAGTTGTGTTGCAGTTTGTTTACGTTGTGTTGTGATAATTTCGTTGTGTTATGGCTTGTTTCCATTGTGTTGTAGCTTAATTTCATTGTGTTGTGCTAATTTTGTTGTGTTGTGGCTTGTTTCCGTTAAATCGCGGCTTGTTTCCGTTAAATCGCGGCTTGTTTCCGTTGTGATGTGTAATTTCATTGTGTTGTGCTAATTTCATTGTGTTGCAGCGTGTTTCCGTTGTGTTGTGCTAATTTCGTTGTGTTGGGTGGTTTCCGTTGTGTTGTGCTAATTTCTTTGTGTTGCAGCTTGTTTCTGTTGTGTTGCGAGTTGTTTCCGTTGTGTTGTGGCTTGTTTCCGTTTTGTTGCAGCTTGTTTCTGTTGTGTTGTGCTAATTTTGTTGTGTTGTGGCTTGTTTCAGTTGTGTTATGCTTTTTTCCATTGTGTTGTGTAATTCCATTGTGTTGCGGCTTGTTTCCGCTGTGTTGTGTAATTTCGTTGTGTTGTGTAATTTTGTTGTGTTGTGGCTTGTTTCCGTTGTGTTGTGTAATTTCGCTGTGTTGTGTTAATTTCATTGTGTTGCATCTCATTTCTGTTGTGTTGTGTTAATTTCGTTGTGTTGCGGCGGTTCCGCTGTGTGTGTACTTTCATTGTGTTGTGCTAATGCATTGTGTTGCAGCTTGTTCCTCTGTGTTGTATAATTTCGTTGTGTTGTGGCTTGTTTCCGCTGTGTTGTGCTAATTTCGTTGTATTGTGCTAATTTTGTTTGTGTTGTGGCTTGTTTCCATTGTGTTGTGCTTTTTTTGTTGTGTTGTGGCTTGTTTTTTGTTGTGTTGTGCTAATTTTGTTGTTGTGGCTTGTTTCCGTTGTGTTGTGTAATCTCGTTGTGTTGTGCTAATTTTGTTGTGTTGTGGCTTGTTTCCGTTGTGTTGCGCTAATTTCGTTGTGTTGTGCTAATTTCGTTGTGTTGTGGCTTGTTTCCGTTGTGTTGTGTAATCTCGTTGTGTTGTGCTAATTTTGTTGTGTTGTGGCTTGTTTCCGTTGTGTTGTGCTAATTCCATTGAGTTGTGGCTTGTTTCCATTGTGTTGTGCTAATTTCATTGTGTTGTGCTAATTTCATTGTGTTGCAGCTTGTTTCCGCTGTGTTGTAACTTGTTTCCATTGTGTTGTGCTAATTCCGTTGTGTTGCAGCTTGTTTCCGCTGTGTTGTGTAATTTCATTGTGTTGCGGCTTGTTTCCGCTGTGTTGTGCTAATTTGTTGTGTTGTGCTAATGTGTTGTGTTGTGCTTGTTTCGTTGTGCTGTGTATATTTTGTGGTGTTTGTGTAATTTCGTGTTGCTGTGTAATAGTTCTTTGTGTGTGGCTTGTTTTCCGTTGTGTAATGTGTTGTATGTGCTATTTCAGTGGGTGAGGCTTGGTTCCGCTGTGTTGGTAAGTTCGTTGTGTGTGCTAATTTCATTGTGTTGAGGCTTGTTTCCGCTGTGTTGTGTATTTTGTTGTGTTGTGCTATTTCGTTGTGTTGTGGCTTGTTTCCGTTGTGTAGTGTAATTTCTTGGGTTTGGTAATTTTGTTATATTGTGGCTTGTTTCAGTTGTGTTGTGTAATTTAGTTGTGTTGAGGCTTGTTTACGTTGTGTTGTGTAATTTCGTTGTGTTGTGGCTTGTTTCCGTTGTGTTGTGCAATTTTGTTGTGTTGTGGCTTGTTTCTGTTGTGTTGTGGAGATTTCGTTGTGTTGTGCACTACTGGGCCACCACATGTAAGTCATGCAACAGTCAAAAATCATGTAATGTGTAATGTTTCCACAAAATATTATGCATCACAACTGTTTTCAACATTGTTAGCAATAACAAATGTTTCTTGAGTACCAAATCAGCATATTACAATGATTTCTGAAGAGTCATGTGATAGTAAAGACTGGAGTCAAAGGAAAAATTAAATTGTAAAATATAGTGAATATTTCAAAGTGAAAATGAAAAGTGACTGTGAAAAATCAAACGGAGCTAACTTACTCTAACAATCTCAAATTAAATTTTTTGTCCATTCACTTTCTGCCAAAACAGGGTTTGAATGACCTAAGAGTGAGTAACGTATGAGAAAATGTTCACTGGATGAACTGTCCCTTTAAGACATGCCAGAGTCAAAGAATCATGGTCTATCTTTAACTTGAGGTAAATAACGGCATTCACAAGTCTCCTTTCAGAGACGAAGGTCCCCCTTCACGTCAATCATTCCATGTACAATGACAATTGAACCAGTGCAAACAAATAATCTTAAAAACGAGCCCCTGGAGCAGCAGGCACCTGAAGTCTGCAGCGATTCTTCTGTTGTGCTGGTTATAGAATAGGTGGCATTGTGAGGATATCCTCTGGAGTTCAGGAGGCACTGAAGAGCCCTGGGTCCTTTGGGAGCCAAGCCAGAGATAGATATCAGAGGACCGTACAGAAGCAAGCAGGGTGGGTACCGGAGGAAGGAGACTGTTTGTTTGGGACTGCTCTGATGGAGGGAGGGAGATAAGGCCAGGCTTTGGGACTTCAGATGGTGGAGGTTTAGGATGAAGGATTCAAATGAATCTCTAGTCACTCACTGAGACAATACTGAGTCAAGTTCAGTCAGAGTGAGGTAATGGTTTTGAATAAGGGGGTGTGGCTGGTGTCTGACAAAGTATTATAGTTTGCTAGATCTGAGATTAAAACAACAGATCTGCGATCTGATATAATTAGACTACACTATGTAACTATGTCTCCCTTTACTATAAAAAATATGCACAATTTCTCTCATATAACCATATATTTAGAAATGGTCCTTCATATATGGTTGCCTGTGACTGACATGCACTTCATACTAAGAAACTATTTAAAGCAAGTAATTTAAAGTCAATAGTTTTGGAAAAAAAAAGTTAATTGTACTTTATATACACCTTGAAATATTTCACTTCCACCTAACTAGTGGCCAACTTGTATAAAAAGCGGCACAGCTCTCCCCTCCCACTCTCTCCTACAAAGATATGTGCTATAAACTGCTGAGGCACCATATCATCAGAGATCCTCATAAATGATGTTCTCTTGTTAAGTGAAGGTCTAAGTTTCTGAGAGATAGTAAGAGGTGCTGTACCTGATGGTGCTGTCAGTAAAGGAGTGAGTAAACTCGGCATCACATGTGGGAAGAAAGCTCTGAGTGGTAGACGATCCTACAAATCATATATGCATACAGATATCACAACAACTCCAAATATGAAACACCACTTTTGTGTCATTTGAGAGCCACTAGTGGCACCAAACAGACCTGCCAATCATATGAAACTCCACAGAGTCAATGCATTATTTCTCTGCCTTGTTTTCTCTTGTTTATGGCCTCTGTGGGACTCCATATTTTTGGAAACAATCATTATTTTTGCAATTCAGTTTGGTGCTGCTAGTGCCAGAGAAATGACACATTCACCTTCATGAAGCCAGTTTGTACCTGGGATTTCTGTCCAGTCAGTCTCTGGAGGAAGCAGACAGTGAAAACCTGTATGAGGGCTCTCACGGCCAGGTTCTCATCAATCTCTGTCAGCACATTCCTAAACACACACACACAATCTCACACCATTTCTGAAATTAATTTGCTGTGGAATTAAAACGGCCTGATTTACTATAACATTTTAAATTCTAATAAGTAATAATTACGGATGCAGCAACATAGAGGTTTTAAATCAACAATTATTATAAAATGGCTTTTATAATAAATACATACTGTTGTGCCCTTTAAAAAGAAAAACATTTACACTAAAGCGTTAATCTAAAAAATTGCAGTGATTTAAATGAGACTTCAGAACTTTAAAAAAAAAAATTTAAAACCATTTAATACACTTTGAAAGCTTCCAATAGCAGCCTAAATCATAAAAATGGCAATAATAAAAATAATATTGGCTAGAACAAATATAACTCACTGATATTATATTATATTATATAAATTGGCCAAATGGAATCCACTGTTTTTTGTTTTTATTTAAGAAGAATGGTTTTAAATATAGTCGAAGGCACTTTCTGTGGTGTAGATACTCCATAGGTCTAACTAATAGAAATAAAATGCACACAAAATATGATATTCACCTGTAAAGTTCGTTGATTGTGAGGAAGATGTGACAGTGATCGGCTGAAGCTTGAGGCTGGTGGGGGAAGAACATTGCAAAGCATTAGGAACAATGCATTTTTGTCATCTGCTCTCTTAACCACTAGGGGGCAATGCTGTAATAATAATGAGGACCTGTTGGCATCTTATACAGACCCCTCCCATAATTCAATGTTGCAAGTATAACAGCCAGCTTTCTTACCAACAAAATGCACATTGCTTTATTATACAGGAATATCATCTGTTTTAAATTCATGTGAAAGAGTAAAAAATTACATCCAGGAAAAACACTGTACATTACATTCTGGGGCGCAGGCGCGGGGTAAACGAAAACATTACATGCTTCCTAATATTTAATAGAACCAGAGGTTTGAAGAAAATCAAAATGAATATACACCCAGAGTTACAATAGGGACACAAAGAATGGTCATAAAAACATTGTCAACATGCCATGACCAAACCGAAAGTAGTGCTCCAGCAAGGCCTCAAACATGGATGCCTATCGGTAGGGGGTCTTCTGAAGATGCTCTAGGTGATAGCATTGTCTTTGTGTGTGTGTGTTTTTTGTGTGTGTGGGTGTGTGTGTTTGTGGTGTGTGTGTGTGTGTGTGTGTGTGTGTAGGCCACAGGGAGAAGCCTCATTATTCTCTCCTTAATTTGGGACCATTAAAACGTCTGCCCCACACAGGTCCGACAGGGACAGCCCTCGTTGCCACATACAGTACTCTCCATCCATCTGACGCGCTCTAACAAGCGAACACCACAACACACACACAACACACGTCGAAGTCATCAATTATTATATCCTCCCAACAAAGGCACACCCCCTCGGCCCCCCAAACCCCAAGCACTCAAATTCCCGTCACCTCAGCTATTCAACGCTTCCAAAACCGCCAATTTGCTTCTCCAATAAAAAGAGATGCTTCATCACAAACATTAGATGGTATGATCCGGTTCGTAGAAGACAGAGAAACATACGATAGTAAATGGAGAGATCATAGAATCCAGAGCTCAACACCTCCCAGACCAATGCGATAAACCATGAGTGAACACTGACTACCACTGCAATCACAAGCAATTTTTCGCAGACAAACATATTCAAAAGGGCAACCTGAGTCTGTGAAATGTCAGCTCTTTGTGCCGAATCTTCATAAGAAACCGATTCCAGACACATCACATCTACACCACCTACAACCAATACACTTAAACCATTCAAAAGTTTGGTGGTCAATTAAAGGTGTGAGGTGTTCAAGAAATGTAATTTAGCTTTGTCATTTTAAAGCAAAAAGGATGCATTAAATTTATCAAATTTGACAGTTGAAGTATTTATAATTTTACAAAAGATTTTCTATTTCAAATAAATGCTGGACTTTTGACCTTTCAATTCATCAAAGAATCTTGAAAACATTTTTTATCAGTTTCAAGAAACACAAAAATGAGTAAACTAACATTTCTTGAGTGGCCAAATCATCATATTAGAAATGATTTCTGAAGGATCATGTGATACGGAAAACTGGAGTAATGAATATATCACTTTGCCAGCAACAACACAATATATTTTAAAATACATTAAAATAGAAAAAGAGTTATTTGCTCAGTTAATTGTTATAATGTTTCACAAATTCCTGCTTTTACTGTGTTAATAACGTTTGAATGGTAGCATGGTTGATTCCAGTTTCTCTCCAGTTCACAGGTGCCTTCCTGTTTCGGATTGCCCTCATGCTGTTCCAAACATGTATTACTTTCTGTCTACAGGGACAAAAGGAATATTTATAAAATTCTAGGCGGCGAGTTTCCATATAATGAACACAAGCGTATTTTTGGAGTAGAAGCATTTGGGCGCACTTAGTACAACTTTATATTTTTTACGACACTTATGTGGTATTTTGGTTTTTTAGGCTTGACAGACTGAGTTTATGGAACTAGTATCCATGAATTCTAATAAATACTTGGTTGACAGAAGAAAAAGTCATCATGAAATAACCGCAGTCACAACTGCTTGGAACAACACAAGGATGAAGAAATTATCAATAATTTTAAAAAAAAACTCAAATAAGAGATGACGTGACCAAGCAGAGCATAGAAAGGCTGGTCTGGCTTTTTTTTTTATGAAGGCTGAAGCTTTCTCTCCCTAGTGAAAACAGATGGGCTTTCCGACACTCAGCCATACCTTCTCACTAACACTTCGGGGGCGTCAAATTACCACTCATGGGCCAAAAACACTCTCTTGGTGGGCCCTAGTTATTCTGGCATTGGGGAAGTCCTGCTAGAAGATGCTGTTTATTGTTATTGGATCTTAGCTTTGAGGAAGGTGGATGAAAACAGAAATGTGAAACTAATTTCTGGTTTCCCCTTTTTGATTGCGGTTTAAACAACTTGTTCCTGCAACGTAAACACCGCAGAGTTCAATCTGCTCGCAAGCACAACAAATAAGAGTTGAATGCAGCTGAATTTGGGCCTCGTTTTACCTGTCTGTACTGCTCAGAATGAGACGCTAAACAGAACCTCAAACATAAGCTACAAGACGACTGTTTGACGTCCTTAGACAGACATGTAAATGAGGTCTTGATTTGAGTCATTTGAACTTTCTTCATGTAGATATGAAGCAGCCTCATAAAGATGTGTATGGACCGCGGGCCTGCTTCACATCACACTATTTGTGTCTGTTCTCAAAAAGAGGCCAGCGTATCATGCAACACTGTTAATCTTCACACGCTGTGTACCATACGAACAACAGACCATCAAATTCCTTCTTTACTACCATAGTTTTACTGTCAACACAGCAGCACCAAATTAATTAGCAACCAAAGCAAATATTATGACATGCGGTACTAGTTGCCATCAAACATAACAGTGTGAACTGTTGCTAATAAACATGATGATGGTCTGTTGCCGTAAGGTGCTGATATATTTGTTTAACAGTTTTTAAGAGTTATGGCTATTAATATTTTGGCAATATGCAGTATGTGGGATCAAAAAGTCTGATACCACTAGTGAAAATACTTTAGTTTTGCATTTTTATGATAAAACGTTTTTCTTGTGAACTATATTATTATATCAGAATAACAGATTGAAAAGTGAAAAACTGAAGAAAAAAAACCCTGAATGTATTCAAGAAAGAAAGAAAGGGTCATTTGAACACACATTTGTTTATTTTCAGGTTTAAATTTTAAGATTTAAAAAATACTTTTAATGTGGTCTCAATCTTTTGGAATCAAGAAAAGAAAAATGTTAATATAGAAGAACTCAAGCTTACCAGTAATGAGCCATTAACATGTTTGTCCAGACTCTGTGACATTGTTTCATGGTCAGACAGCACAGATTCCAGTAAGCTCACTGCTGCCCCCTCCAGACAGGTGGGACTGTAACACCACAGGTTCACTACGGCCTCATCCTCCAACACAAGCCTCTTACTGTGTAGGAGAGAAAGACAGAAAACGCATAAACAGTCTGTGTGCTGTCATTAAATGCTGGTCACATTGGACAAGAGACAATGCTGCACTGTAATGACACTCACCTGATCAAGGCCTCACTGACTTCCTTAATGAACTCTTGATTCAGACAGGAAAAGCCACACAACATGGAATGCTTCAACAGAGCTCCAATAAGAGGAGATATCTGAGGACATGTGACCAAGGCAGCGCATGCCAATGACATAGCATGAATATTCCCATTTGAACACCTACAAAACAAACAATAAATAAATAAATGAAATGTGAGAGTGTAGTATTTGTCTGAACAAACTGTTTGAATGTCAGAGAAAATTTATTTTTCAGGTGTAAAACAGAAACAAATTTACATGCATGTCCAGATTGATATTAAAGTTTTATTACCTGGCTGATGTGTTTGGCAAGCCGTCACAGGTTTTAATGACCTCCTCTGTCATCAATGACACAACCTGAAATGGACAGCAGAACACAACAG
Source organism: Sinocyclocheilus anophthalmus (assembly GCA_018155175.1). NCBI lineage: Eukaryota > Metazoa > Chordata > Actinopteri > Cypriniformes > Cyprinidae > Sinocyclocheilus > Sinocyclocheilus anophthalmus. The sequence continues at coordinate 297,194 of JADLZN010005622.1, forward strand.
TTTGCCTTTAATTTCATAAATTGAATGCAGTTTAAAAATGACGTCAAACTTTAACATGGTTTCAGTTTCTGATTATGAAGTCACATATGAACAGACAATTTCTCATGTAAATAAGAGTGGAAAATACATTTGTGTCTGAGCAATATACTGTATCTAATATTCACAATGCATGTTTTTGTTGGCGATGTAAAATTACATAGCAAACCATTTTAATTAAAAAAAAAAAAAAAAATTTTTTTTTATTTGTCCATCACTAGACTAGTTTTACAAACCCTTCTCAAATTTCAAACTTCAGAAGCAAAAATAGTTCATTTTCTTGATTGTTCATGACTTCAAAAAGTTTAAAAATAATACATTTTATGATTTGTTTGCATCACCACTCCATTTGTTCATTTATAAAAGGATTCAATGTGAAACTTCCTGGTGTTCATTTAGTGAATAAAATATGCATTATTTAAACTATACTTTTCACTGTATTTTACTTCTTGCAATAATACTTGGGAAGAGAGGCTGTTTAGTTCAAACAACAGTTCCTGTGAGGGCAAAGAAAATAGATGCTATCGAAAATCATAAATAGACTGAAAAAGAAGAATTCGTTCAACTATATTGTCCAGCCTTTCTATCACACTAACCATTACAATGTTAATGTTACAATGATTCCCAAACCTTCTGAAGAGCCTCTGAGTGGTATCGCGTCGGGGTTAATCCAGCATGTTTTACTGTAGCATGAGCTACACTGCCCTCCTCCTCCGAGATCAGATGACACAACATATTCTGTCCAGAACAGATACATAACATAAAACAATGTCAACGACAGCTTTTAAACACAACACCTTCTGTTTATGGCTAAATTTAATCATCACACACCAATAAACATCAATAACTGAATTATTTTGTTTTGTATGTGATTGGACAACTATTTGCTCATCATAAATACATCTCCGTGTTGCACATTAATAATTAGAAAGAAAGGAAAAAGGACAATGGAAACGGGTGGCAAGGCCTGTCTGTTTATGAAAGCACAGGGTTTAAGACTTGACAGAAAGCATGTCTGCTTGCGGAGGGGCCATGTGGTTTCTTTAGGTTTACAGTATGCCAAGATGTCCTCCACAGATCCAAAGAGGCTCAATTACTACCATCTGAACAGCAAAAACACACTGCAGATCACACTTAACTCTAAGCTGGGCTGCGGCTACAGCGCAGGCCAATGAAACACAGCCTTTTTATATTCTCTCGTTTTTTTTTCTCTACCTTGAGGTGGAGAAACATGGCATCTGCCATGATGATTTTTTTTTGTTCTTCAAAGTGGTAATTTAGACAGTACTAAACCACATGGATGCCCAAGCTAAATCAAAACAACTTTCAATATGCCTAAAACAAAACAAAAAAAGGGAAAAAAACATCACAAGCATCGCATGACTCTTGTAGCTTAAAAGATCTTTAAACAATCAAGCAAACTACATATATTGTTAAACTATTAATACTAAAAATTACTAAATTTGCATGCCTCACAAATATGCCACATGATTTAAGTGCATTCAGGTCCATTTTGACCTGAAAGAGAAACAAAACATTTCTAAAATAGTTTTTAGCATGGGAACCAAACTTTTGATCCATTCTGACCGGGTGCTTTTTGATAGACATTATTTTGTCTACATACTTGATAATTATGTAGCCTCCCCCATACACACACCACAACACACACACACACACACACATTTGGGATGAATTTTGTTGATAAACATGAATATGCATTGCCTTTTGATGAACCACTGCAGCATGAAAAATTAATCATCTTTTTCAACTGAAAGCTAAAGTTTATAAAAGTAAAATGAACATATTTTATTTGAAAACATCCCACATTGATGTTGTTTTGTTCATCCAATGTATTTTTTTGTTTTTTAATACATTGGACTGTTTTGAGCGTCATGAAGCTCATGAGTTAAGAAGAAAACTGCTTTGCTTTGAGCTTAAGCTGGTTGGCTGGTTTTAGCTGGTAATCCAGTCTGGTCATAGCTGGTAAGCAGGCTGGTTTTAGTGGGGTTTTGGCCACTTCCTTAGCTGGTCAGGCTGGGAGACCAGCTGGAATAACCAGCTAAAAGCAGTTACTTCCAGCTTAAACCAGCTAAGACCAGCCAACCAGTTTAGGCTGGTTTTAGCATGGGGTTTTTCAGCAGGGAGGTTCAAAGTAATTTAAATCAATTGAGTACAATGTTAATACTGGTAATTGTCAGATTATATGTTCTTAGGAATTTCATTTAATGATGTACATTATGTATGAATATTTAAAGATTGTTCTTTATTCTTTATTTTTATTTTGAAATCTGAAATTAAGTAATTTCTTGACTTTTTCATTAATAAAAGAGTGTGGCAAACAAAAATCTATGATTTTTAAATGCATTATGAGAGTTAAGGAATAATTCATGTCAGATGAGGGCTACGTTTTATGCTATTTAATCCTGATATATTAAAGATAAGGTCATTCTAAACAGCCTAAAACAGTTCTTAAATGCGTCTGCAGAGGTAAATGTATAATACTTAAAAAGACCACGCAAGTCTCCCAGAGGACTGCTTCCAGACCCCCAGGAGCCCTGAAGGAGCGGAGGGGCCATCAGGCATGGTCTGGTCTCTCTGATGTGGAGAGAGAGAGTCAAGCTGGCGCTCCAGAGCAAAGGATCACAGAAGAATGGGCAACCGGCCCTATATTAATAGACAAAAACGTCTCTCCGTGGCTCTGCGGAAGCATCGTCATTCTTCTTCGTCTCATCTGCTGGGCTGAAACCACCCACAAGAACACCACAACCAAGTTGGCTTTGTGAATGACAGGACCGTTTGTTTATTCATGTCGAGCAACTAAAGGAACACAGGCCATCACTGCCGTTGAGGCTCTGGGGGATCAGCTGGAATCATCCCAGATGGACCTCACATTGTAACCCATGCTGATCGACATGAAGGCTTTCTCAGATGGGTGAGTCTTTACATGTTGACAGTGACAGTAAACAGTGCTCGAAACAAACTAGGATGGGATAAATGCCAACGGAAAAATGCACAGTCCATTAGAACCGCAAAAAAAAAAAACGAGAATGGAAAAATAAGAGATCAGCTGTCTGGGAGAAGCAAGACGTCAGGCTGGGAGGAGAAGGAAGACCCCCGGGAAATGAACACAAACCAAATCAATTTGCCAAAACACAACAAGAAAAAGACCAAAGACATTGGACAGTAATTAGGTTACAACAAGACAGAACAAATAAGAAAGTGATATGCAAAGAACAAAGAACACACTTCCAGATCAGCGTGATCAAACCTGAGGAATAGTGCCATGGTTTAGTAATTGTTTTTATATGATCATTCAAATGGTACTTCAAAAGCCCAAAAAAGCATGGCATTACCATTGTATCATGGTGTAATTCTGACATACAAATCAGCAGAAGGAGACTGGCCAGTCTACCAAAAGTAGAAGACAAAAACAGCAAGCTTATGGACCTTCTATAGGTCAGACTCTTTTGGATTGTCTTCCTCTTCCCATGTTTCATTGATCGAGTAAATACACACATGCCTATAATCTGTAACGTTATTGCACAAATCAAGTCCTAATCTCTGTTTTATGTTCCATATCTTTCCCAAACAAACCATACTTACAAACACTGCTGCTGCACTAGGGATTGTTCGCTAAGCAAATAAATAATGTAAGATTAAACACCGTGACTGAACCCCTGACAGAGAACCCACACCTCCCTCTGACTCCACTTCCCTTCGTATAGGTCAAAAAACATCTGGCAAATTAAAAGTTTACTTTAAAAGCCCTGCTTTAATTAGCGCTATGTTTTATTAGATGAAAAAAATTATCAAACGAATGCACACACGTTTGAATCTGGCAGAAATGCGAGGGGTTCTGTATTGCTTATGGTAAACCATCTGTGTGAACTCTGTAAAAAGTTGAAAGAGTACAATTATTTTAGTTTTTTTTTTTTTCATCACCTTTCATCTCCCAACCCTGATTACATCTCCTTAGCCCTTGTATTACATTCCGGGTCAATTTGACCCATTTTGATTTTCGAGCTGTCCGAAATACCAGTTAATCTGTGATTTATTCGGATAGTTGTGACTTTTAGGCCTCTTTAGGCCATGGAACATGCATGCAAGTGAGATACACTGTGTTTTGACTGCACACAAATAATTTTCTAACGCGATGTTTGATCCTATCAGTCCTTTTGAGTCTGTTTTAACACCTGAAAAATAAATTTCTCTGACATTCAACAGTTTGTTCAGACCAATCACTCACCGCACATAATTTATTGACTTTATTGTTTGTTTTGTAGTGTTTCACATGGGATATGCAGCGATGTCATTGGCATGCGGTTGCCTTGTCACAGTCCTCAGATATCTCCTTCTTATTGGAGGCTCTGGTGAAAACAACTTTGTCCAACTTTTTTTTTCCAAGGCCACTGTACCGACCCAATTAAATCTATTTTCTTGGGGAAATTGGTTAGTGGTTGTTTTGCTACCCTGAAAGTGCAAAAATGACTGGTTATCATTTTCAGCGCTGAAAAAGACTTCCTCATACTCAGATGGTAAAAGTGAGCTATCAGTTCTATTTTCAATGTATATGAAATACTATTTAACTTATCTTTTTCTTCCAGAATTTTTTTTACTTTTTCTCATGTAGGGCCATGAACATGTCTAAATAAGCTGTGTTCCAAATTTGAAGTTGATATTAAAAAATTTAGGTTCATATGCAATTTTGTTTAGGTGTTATACCAAAACTAGCCACCAGGTGCCATTCAAACTCCATTGGGTTTTTTTAATACAATTTTTTTGTCACAAATGTATTCATTTTTCTCTCAATATTACTTATATCACAAAATAACCACCAAATATGGAACCTTGAGACTCAGACCTTTCCAATGATATGTTATTTGTCAAGATTATAAAAAGTTTTGATTCTAAAAGACCGCAATACATTTTGGAAAATGACACACCCACTAAGGGGGAGGAGCCCGCAAAAAGATTTTAAAGTACGCGTTCCATGGTAATGCAGTGTCCGATTTCAAAATGGTTTCCACAGAATGATTTTTGAGGTTTTAAGCTTTCAAATCATATATCTTTATGATGATTACTGTAACGTGATAGGAAAAAATGAAACGAAAAATAATTTTATGATGTAGTATATGTGACCATGGACCACAAAACCAGTCATAAGTAGCACGGGTATATTTGTAGCAATAGCCAAAAATACATTGTATGGGTCAAAATTATTGATTTTTTTTTTATGCCAAAAATTATTAGGATATTGAATAAAGATCATGTTCCATGAAGATCTTTTGTAAATTTCATACTGTAAATATATCAAAACTTAATTTTTTGATTAGTAATATTCATTGCTAAGAACTTAATTTGGACAACTTTAAAGGGATTTTCTCAATATTTCGATTTTTTTGCACCCTCAGATTCCAGATTTTCAAATAGTTGTATCTCGGCCAAATATTGTCATATCCCAACAAACCATACATCAATGGAAAGCTTATTTATTCATGATGTATAAATCTCAATTTCGAAAAATTTACCCTGGTTTTGTGGTCACATATGTTTTGAGGTGCACTTTGTCATAAATTAATCTATTACTGTTCATACATCATTTTTAACAGCAAACAGTGGTAAAATATCTATTTAGGAATCTTAGACCTTTCCAACGATATATAGTTGTCATGATTAGATTAGGATTTAACCCCCCTGTATATAGTAGTATATAATATAGTAATATAGAAGCAAACTAAAAGTTAAGGGGTTAAAAAATGTGGTTAAACACATTTTTCTAAATCATTCTTTTTTATATAAATTTTTTGCACTGTGTGACAAATACTGATATTAATATTGTTCTGTTCATTCTTCTTGTTTTTAATAAAAAACAAGTTCCATCAAAATCGTACCCAGAAATCGAACATAATACAAGGGTTAAATATAAAAGTGTACATTAGGAATTTCTAAAACACTCTTGACCGTATGAAAACTGTTTTAAGTAGGGGTCTGGAAGAGTATGACGTTTATTAGGCACATTACAAACACCAAAAGGCTCCAAAAATTTAAAGCATGTGCTTTAAAACTCTTCATTGTCATTTTAATGACAATTTTAATAAAATAATTAATGTTTCTTCTTTACAATTTGAATTAAACAACCAATATATTCCACATTTGTATTGTGTTTGTCAGGAAATCAATTTGCAATACTGCTTTGGCAATTTATTTATCTATTCCATAAACTCGAGGGTTGTCGCCTCTGGCTTGCTTAGTTGGGGACACTTCATTTCCAGCGTTATCGTTGACATGATTGCAAAGATATTATTTAAACTGAGCTGGATGTTGACATCACTGAATTCAATGATGAACTGTCTTTAACTGAAAATTTTGTTTACTATTGTCATTTTTCATTATTGACACTATTTTCCTAATTAATGCTGTTCAGTTGCTTTGTCACAATCTGTATTGTTAAAAGCGCTATATAAATAAAGGTGACTTGACTTGACTAGTAAAGAGGTGAAATGTTGTTGCTTTACCTTGATCCACATGTTGGCTTTTTGTTCGACAGCATTAAGTGGCTCAGCGCTGTACAGACAGTTCAAACACCGCAGCAGGAGTCTCTGGCTCCTCTCTGAGCATACATAAACAAGACCACAGGACAAAATGGCATTTACAAAATGTGAAAATGGCCACATATTCATCTGTGACAGAGAACCTAAAACAAGCATGCATTTATAATCGGGCACAAACTAGACTAAACTGACATTATACTGAGATTCAAAGTTAATTTAAAAGCTAGAGACAAAAGTTTTAGATCTTCAAACAACTGTAAACAAAGAAACCATATGATGTAAACCAAATATAAAATATTACACTATTTCTTTGATTCTGCAATATTTGAATGTCAATAATCAAATTAACACATTTGTGAGTATGTGATCTTGAACAAAAAGGCAGATTTCCTTGCTTCCAGTGAATTTACTCTTTACTCAAATTGTATAACAGATAACTTAATTTCTGACAAAAATATGCATACATTTTAATTAAATACTTATAATAGAATTAAAAAAAATTTTTTTTTTTTTTTTTTTTTTGTTTTTTTTAACTACAATTGTAGTAAACTAGCAGAAGCATTCATACGAGTCTCAGACGTTTGGACCTCACTGTTTATAACGGGGTAAAAAGTACAGAATAACTATTGCAATAAATCACAACTTTTTAGAAGCATTTTTAATGCTGCATGTGAAGAACAGGTCTGATATGACATTTCAGCAAAGGGAAATGTTGATCAGACAGAGAGAAAAAGAGGTAGTAAAATCGAGCCAAATAACAGAACAAATGCCCAGCAGGCCGCTACAGGGTTCATTGGAAAATTAGTGTAAATACCCAACCCATGCAGACACATTTCTTGGTCTCAAATGGGAAACACACCCCAGAGTGTAGGAGAGTCGTAAATTTACCATCCGCAATAACACATGGGTTCCAACAAAGTCTTCCCAGGAACTGGCCCACAAAAGGAAACGTCTTCAAGGCCTCACTAGTGGAGCTCTGTTATACAGTAAACACACATACCTGAGACATCAATAGCAAAAACCACCATCTGCATTATGAAAAATAAACTGCAATTGGACTAAACATTCATAGATTCACAGCATAGACCAAGTAATACAAGTGTATAATCCTATGAAAAAAATATTCAGCTTTTTTTCCATTTTGTCTTTGTAAAGCACTGCAAGTTAGATTCAAACTTACCTCACTAAAATTAGCACTAAAGCTCAATGTATAGGAAGACATACCCTTAGTTGAAAACTTGTTTTGACTTCATTTGTATTTTAACACATCACTTTTCCAAATATATAGCCTAGTACTCATCTCATAAATTAATGAATTTATCTATTTATTCCCTTTTTAATGCCATGCCAGCATTGAGGCTATTTTCATAGATTGTTAATGACACACCCATTTTTAACATTTTGTAAATTCAAGCAACTTTTTGCTTCCGAATCAGAATTCATCTGGTGTTGTTGTGATGCTGCAACACCATGGCTGTAGATCACACAACATCAACAAAAAGTCAGGTGGTCGGATATGAACCACACCTGACAGTGAGAGTTAAGCAAGAAAGAGAAGAGAATGTTTCCAGTGATTAAACTGGAAATACTGTCTGGCATTCCCCAAGGATACGTCCTAGGACCCTTTTCATTTCCTCTGCAATATTCTTTCCCAGATGACCACTTCAGAACTGGATTGATAAAGACCTACCTACATCAGCGTGCTTTACCCTCGCACATATATTTCATATACAATATACTACTAAAATAGATGCTTGCTGTGCCTCAGTAAGGGCCGTTTTAAAGGACTGTGTGTTTGGATTGTTTTTGGAAAATCAAGGAAGATCTGATGGTTGCCAAGAGGAACTCAGCAGGAATAAATGTTCTTATGTCAGAACTATATTGCTTAGCATTTTTCCCCATCAAAATGAACTGTCAACAGCAGATTCTGTCTCAGCTCATAAGCTGTGGTCAATTTTTTTTTCTTAAGTAATACTGACAGTTTAAGTAACAAAATAAATGTATGTCACTTGCCGAGTTACCTGACATCACAAGTATGAACAATTAACTAATATGAAAAAAATCAATCATCATTTCCAAAAAGAACTATTTGAGCCAAAAAAAAAAACTTTTGATGGCATTTTATAAAACTATTCCCACGCAGACAGACGGAGAGAGTCACTGATCACTTCTTTAAAGTCAGTTACGTAATTAATGAAAACCAGCGCGCTAATGCAAAGGCATGTTGAGGATCACAGCTTTTCGCATCAGTTCAAGATGTACCCTGCCAATTTACTGTAAACTGGAAGCTATACAAAGGATCTAAGCCTTTTTACATTCCATAGGCACATACATTATTGGACACTAAACGATTTCAGTGCACGCATGAAGTGAATGACACCATTCCTGTGGAACTTTAACACGTCAAGTCTCACAAAAAGAAAAAGACCTTGTGGCAGCCAAAAAAATATTTAATACGAATACAGAGCACACACTAAACTAATTATATGTAGCTCTAGACCTCCCATTTGTAATAATAACATCTAATACAGGTTTTTTTTTTTACTTTTTGATGCTAAGGAACCCCCAAATGAGATGAATCCCTTTTCTAACGACCCCATTTCTAAAATGTAAAGTCAGCTCTACATTTTCATGTAAAAAAAAAAAAAACTGTGCGAGAGAAAGCATATTATAAAAAACAATGTTTTGATTGCAAAATAATTAGCTTTTATATCGTTATTGTACTGAAGTCAAAACAATTGATCAAAATATTAACTAGAAAATGATAATGACAGCTGAAATTCTTTTTATCCCCACTTTAAATGTCCGATGTATAAACCTGAAAATTATTTAATGCTTTTCAACCCTAACATTGCTCCAAAGCGTTTCGACTTTGAAACACAGAAAAAAATTCCATCTCTGCACAATTTTTTTGCAGACTCTCTTTTGAAGCCTTCTGTGGTCCCCAGACACCAGTTTAAACATTTTAAAGGCACAATATGTAAGATTTTTTTAATAAAATATCCAAAAAACCACTAGAACAGTGTTATATAATTTGCTGACTTGTGTACTTACATTATACAAAATGTTTCGAAGAATGTTTAAATACAGAAAAATAAGCAATTTTAACTAGTGACAAAGACCGCGTCCATAGTGTCATTGTGTCGCCTGCCAATGACGCCATAACCCCTCGATTTCCATTTTTTGTTTTGTTTTGTAGAAAACATGAAAACCACCAAAGGGAAACTTTAATGTTGTGCCTTTTAACTAGGACCGGTGACGGCACAGAGTAGCATTATAACATATCTTTCAAATGTATCTAGTATGATAAAACAGCGCTGCTTTTTTCCCCACATACGCACGACCGGAAGGAGCGGAAGCGGTCGACTGTGGCATAATAAAAGCTCCGCTGCTTTCGAGCCGTGTGTCGAGCTGGTTCAGTGGCCTTGTTTCGCTTCGACGGCTTTCAGCCTCACCCTGCTTCATTCTACTACGTTAATAAATCATTAGCTCATCCATGAACATGATTTCTGCCCGAGTCCCTTCGGATTGCATCGGCTGTGGGGATGAAGACCACAACTCCCATGATTCCACACTCAGTCACCATCATCAAACTACGCCTTTGCCTCTTTGTTTATTTTGAATATGCGCCCTCCAGCGGCAAAAATTACATATTGTGCCTTTAATTAAAGTAAAATTTTATCATTTAAATTGTCATTACATTTTAGAATTATAACTTACACAAAATATATCAAACAAAATCAAAATTTCCAATATAATTTAACATTAAATTGCAGCCTTTAAATAATTTTGCTATGCCATATCACAATATCAACTTTAATGCAACTAATTATGCTGCCCTAGTGTGGATGCTGCCCTAGTGTGGGTTTGAAAAGTTCATTCACATGTGACTTTCATGAATGTCATGACAAAGTCCAGCTCCAGAACAGGGGTACGAAGAGCTTTGTCATTGCGTGTACCATCCCAGAGATGTACAAAAAGTCTTATGTACACATTCACAAGTCTGCAAATACTGAATGTGTTCACACACACAGGCATCTCTCAGCCTCCCCTTGAGCACGGGCGCATCGCCAGCGGGCACCCAACTGCGCCAGGCTTAGGAAGAAAACCGTTTACGGGACCGTGAAACCTCCCCTTTCCAGCAGTCCCAAGCAGGGAGTGGGAAAACCGGTTCTGATGGAATGCAAATGAGGAAATTGATATAAACGAGAAATTTTTTCATCCCCAGGCGCGAGCCATGTCCTTAACTCATCCAAGTGCTGCTGTTCAGAGCCGCTTCATTCTGGCCTTTTTACGAGGCTCTGCCGGGAATAAGGGTTTAGGGCCAATTAAGAAATCCTGATCCCATCACGTTGCTGAATGCTGTCAGAGGGGCTGACACATGCCGAATGTGATGGAAACGGAAGACGTGACTGCATTTTGGCAGGGGGGCCATTGTAACTTGAAATAAGAAAGCCTGCAAGATATTGTTTTCTTTTCCGACACACCAGGCACCAAGTGGCATGGTATGCAGGGCCAACAAGAGATCTGCTGGTTCGAAAGGCCGTTGCTAGATGAATAAAGACCTTCTTTCAAGGTGAGGAGAGTCAGTGGGAGGCAGAATTTTTCTTAACACTGGTCCTTCACAGATTTATCCTAACCCATACTACCTCGTCCAAATTTGCAACACTTGACGCAGGGATACATTAGGTTAACGCTGGCAGTCCCTTGGTGGCTATTAGCCAACTAAATCATCACCACGGCTGTGCCAATGTCCTGCCTTCATCCGCACAGAGAGGCTTCTGTTAGGGGTGCTAAAAGAGTTAGTTAAAGCACTATGACCTTAATTTTAAAGGTGATTTTATGAACTCTGCAATAGAGATGTGCAAAACTACACATTTTCAAAACTGACTAACATTGAGTTCTATCTTACTGTGAGACTTTTAGCATGTTGAACCACAGCATGCTGTCAGCATGCTAAATCTCTCTCCAAAAAGTTGCATCTCTTAATTTATGTAAGCACCACAGTTAAAAAGAATTACAGGGCTCAACAATATGGTCCAAGGCCAGTGTGAGATCCAATGATCATGTAAATGTATTTTTATGCCTTTATGTTTTTATGCAAACTTAAGTATTTGGTTGACATATGGTTGTGACTTTTTGCCTGCTAGTTTAAACCAGAAAAAAAAAAAATCATAAACCAATCAGTAATGTTTCCATCTAAAAAAGGGGAGGGGGGTGTATTATATTATATAAATCACATTTATATATTATACTATTTAAATGCAAATATAAAATTATTAATTTAAATGAATAAAATTGATATTATGAGTTTAGAGAAAACATTCACAAGACAAACAAAAAACTTGCTGTTAAAAAAATTATAATTTAAAATCTTAACAACGTTGACCTCACTAATCAGTTAGTTGGTTATAACTTATTAAATGGCCATTCGTTGGTTATTTGTTGACTATCCTGTCCATACCTGCTCTGTAGATAACGTGAACACATTTCCTGGTGAAGAATTAAGAATATCATTATGCAGAACAACATTAGATCAACAATTGTTTATTGGATGCTAACATTTAACAAAATAGCTGTAGAGATAAGCTGTGGCCTATGTAAAATGTTTCACAAAACTCCAGACAAAAAGTACAGCTTGAAAGTATAAAGCAGGATGTTGACATTTTCATACCATTTGTTGCAACCCCTGCAGAACTTGCTGGAGAAAGCTCCTCAGAGAGCCAAGGTGTCTGCTTGTGTCCAGAAGAGCAGAACATGACGTAGCCTCCCCCCAGTTCACGGCTTTGGCCATCCAGAACTGCACATCTGTCTCAGATACAGCCTCCATTTTCTCAAGTCTGTGAGGACACACAGAAATAAAAGAAACCATAGGTAAAAAGGCTTTCTGGGAGTGAACTATTCCGTTCAAGGCCAGCAGATCTACATGTGCACCCTGCATCATTTCTTCAAAAGTGTGTTTCTCATTCCTGAAAGAGTAGGAGAGTTAAGACCATAATAATGATGTCCTTTGTACAGAGTCTGAAATGACAGGGGTTGTAATCAGGAAATGAGGAGTTGAAAATGTGTTACCCAATTGAGGGCTCTTAATTTGTCATCAGCCTGTATTTCATGAGCCGGACAGTTTGAAAAAGGGGGAAAAAAAGATAAAAGCGGCACTGGGTAGTGCAATAAAGTCTTCGTGGACTCATTTTAAACTTCCAGAACGCTCTTAACTCAGCACTGAAGTATTTTTGACAAATAAACAAAATCGACCAAGGCTGAAACCATCAATGGAGACATATCCTCATCTGTGTCCTGCTGGGAGGTGAGGTTCTCACACCACGACCACAGCGTAACGGAGTGGAAAAGGCGCTCAAACAGCTTGTGTGTGCGGGAGCGGGAGTTTGTGGGTAATTGTTGTTCTTAGTCTTAATGACAGGTCTGTGAAAGACACAACAAGGGAGTGTTTTTATGATCTGCTCGTAACAGTGGAGTCGTTTAATGTCTTGCCATCACCCCTGCTGGAAAAATCCCTTGGGTGAGACAATGTAAATATATAATTAGCCTTTCTTTCCTTTTTTTCATCAAACCAAACTATGAACAAACGCTCCTTGTTGACTTGTCATCCCCGCACAGCTTTCTCCAGTCCTCCAGGGGACACAGCCGCCTGGCCAATAAACTGCCACGGCCAAGATGGGTGTAATTTCCAACACAGAATACTAGTAGATCGCTAGCTGAATTTGTGCAAGTGTCAAATTATTTGGGCTGTGTTATGCGCTGGAGAGCGTCAACATTGACGCGTACCAACACATACTAATGTCCTGACTGTATGCCAAATAGAAAAAACCTGCAGTAAAGAAGTGACTACAAATGTATAATTAGGCTCTTGACAAGCAACATTCAAGAGCAGAGTCAAACAGGTTGGCCTTTCAATTGCTTGATTTGGTTCGGTTGGCTGGTTTAAAGCAAAAATGTCTGTTCAGACAGCTGGTGTCTGAGTGAAGCTTCATTTACCTTGGTGCTAATGGTTTTGGCATTCTCAGCTGGAGGGCAAACACATTATTACACTCCACTCAACAATCTGTCATCATCCTGGAGTTCAAATCATCTCAGAAATCTGAGAAGGCCTAATAATAAACTCAGGACAGATCATTTCAGCTTTAATGATAATGATGAATTGAACAGATTTATCAGTGATTCTATGTCATGTCCACTCTTTCAGAGACCTGATACTGTCCATTCTGGTGCCCCCTTAAAATATCAATTTGTATTTTCCTGCATTCTTATGTAATGGCACTACACTATTAAAACGTAATGTTTTTTTGGCATATATTGTTTCATGGTTCTGTAACCTTTAGCATCGACAGAACCCTGCCACTGCATAAAAAAAGTTGTTTATCCACCTTATTTTGCAATACAGAAGTAAGCTATTTTCTGTGAATGTAGATTCAAGTTAAAATGGCCACTTCCACCCTTATGTTAAAACTAAGATGGATAAAAACATTCTTTTGACGTTATTAAAATGTTTTCCTGATTGTTTTAACACCAGTTCACTAAAAGGTTCTTTGGAGAACCAAAAATAGTTCTTCTATGGCATCACTGCAAAAACACAGTTTAGAATTTTTATTTAAAAAATGTAGTATCTGATCTTATTCTTATATGTTACGTTCAATAAGTAAGCTGTGATGAAAACTAGGGACAGATTTTTTCTTCCATATTATGACATATATTTGAGTGTAATGGATTACTGAAAAAGAAAAAATGTAGGCTGGAGACTTATATAGTCTACACCAGGGTTCCTCAAATCTTGCCCTGGAGGGCCAATGCGCTGCAGAGTTTAGCTCCAACCTAGGGCTGGACAATAATTCAATATCAATATGCATCGCGATATACTTTTTTCAATAACGGGTGATAGGATTTTAAAACACATTTCCGGAATTTCGATATACATTATCCAGGTTTCCAAAACATTGATTTATTTGTGGCGTTGACTTCGTTGAATAAACATGAGCACTGCACGTTTCAAAATCAAAACGCGGCGCGGGTGTTTTATATGAATGTATCTCTGAAGGGAACCGACTGTCTTCAAAATAGTTTAGATGGCATTTTTATCTGATAAAGTAGCATTCAAGAGCGGAGCTGCTTTGATTACAGCCATTACTGGAGAAACCGTTATTTACACCGCTCTCACAGCGCCTCCTGCTGGCGGACAAGCAGTTTGCATTTTCAATAATAAACCCGTTTCCAGCAACGTGCTTTTGTTGTTGCTCTATTTTTTTTTTGTTTTCTGAAGCAACTCAGAGCAGGTTTCATACTCGTTATCCTGGTTAATGCAATCTATAAGAATAACAGGCCAAAACTAACAGTCAAAGGTTTTTGAACTGCAAGATTTTATGTTCGTAAAGAATTCTCTTCTGCTCACCGAGTCTGCATTTATTTGATCCAAAGTATAGAAAAAATTGTAAATTTTTGAAATATTTTTACTATTTAAAAATAACTGCTTTCTATTTGAATATAGTTTAAAATGAAATTTATTCCAGTGATGCAAAGCTGAAATTTCAACATCATTACCCCAGTCTTCAGCGTCACATGATCCTTCAAAAATCATTATAATATGCTGATTCTGCTTTATCAATATTTAAAACAGTTGAGTAATTTTTTTCTGGATTCTTTGATGAATTGAAGGATCCAAAGATCAGCATTTATGTTAAATAAAAAGCTTTTGTAACATTATAGACTATTCCATTCAAAAGCTCTTTTTAAAATGTATATTATAGAAATTAAAACTTTTATTTAGCAAGTATGTGTTAAATTAATCAAAGTGATGATAAAGGACATTTATTAAGGTTACACACGATTTCTATTTAAGAAGTGCTGTTCTTCTGAACTTTCATTCATCAAAAAAACAACCATGAAACCGGATATACTCCGATGTTTTTACCAGTCATAAGAAAAGTTTTTTGAGCAGCAAATCAGAATATAAGAATGATTTCTGAAGGATAGTGTGACTGGAGTAATGATGCTAAAACTGTCTGCTTTGAAAGACGGAATAAATTATCTTTTAAAATAGAAAACAGTATTTTAAATAGTAAAAAATATTCAAAATGTTACTGTTTTTGCTGTAATTTGGATCAAATAAATTCAGGCTTGGTGACGAAGAGAATTCTTTAAAAAAACATAAAAAATCTGACTGTTCAAAAACTTTTGACTGGTAGTGTATGTTAGCCTAAGTTTGATGTTAAATATATTAATATTAATAAGGAGAGTCTGATATTTATTTGACAGTGATTTCACATTTCTTGTATGAAGGCTAAATACAAATAAAAGGTGAAAATTTATTTATTTGCGCCATTTTTTCCTTAAAATATTATATAGTTTTATAGGAGTTGGTTTCATAGAGTTGGCAAATTAATTAAGTTTGTAGGTACAGACATCTGTTTTGGCCGTTCTAGGCCAATTTAGAATAAGGCTGTCAGAGCGTTCATATCGATACGGAATTATATCGGATTGACCGGAATTTAAGAAAAATACGTGTATAAATTGGGCCTATGTCAAGCCCTACTCCAACCTGATCAAAATCACTACCGGATTTGTAATGATACCGAGACACTGATTAGTATCCAGGTGGGTGTGTTGATTAGGTTAGAGCAAACTCTGCAGGAAAGTGGATCTCGTGGGTCTGAGGATCTGAGGATGCCTGGTCTACACTAACACAATAAATAAAAAACAGCTATTAAAATAGTTTTTTTTTTTTTTCAATATTTGGATTATTAACGTTTAAACAAAAATAATTTGATTTAAAAATGTATATTTAATGATGGGGTTAGGTTTATTTGTGTAAGACCTAACCGAAGCTGGAGACAATTGTAAAACCAATAAAATAAGTATTTGTAAAACAGACAATAGGTAGCAAAATATCTAAGAAAGATGGGATCAAAAGTGTCAGAACCTCTCACCAATCCCCGTCATTTAGCTTAAGATAAATTAAAATGGTTGTAAAACCATTTATTTTAAAAAGTGGGGTTTTATGTATAATTCTCAATTATTTTTGTCATGTCAGGAGCGTTCTCAAATTTTCCAGACTCCAAACTGATACTACTCATGATTTTGAAGATCTAAGACATTTAGGAAGTATGCTGAACTGAGCTTAATATATTTACAAGGGTAAATTAGATTGGCTTTTTATATATACTTATATATATATATACTATATATATATATATACACCACACACACACACACACACACAACACACAAAACACACACACACACACAGTATAATTAAATCATTTGTTTGTTCTATTTCTGGCTGCAACATAGCATAAGCATCATACACATCTCTAAAGTAAAGTTACAGTAAGGAGTAAAATCATGAATATTAATTAGGTCTGGCAGACGTTGTATTGTAACATTCATCAGGTAATCTAATTAATATTCATGAGTAAAGTCACAGCATGATTCGTAAATTCTCATCCTAGTTCTGACAGTCCAAGATTAGGTCACATACAGTCGGGCCAAATGCTTAATTTTCATGTGAATGAACAAACAAAACTCAGATATTAACGTTACTTGTAAAATCCGCAGACTGGCGCGTGTCGACCCAGTGAGGTGAGGACGGTCTGCGAAGACTTCTGCTGTTCAGTTTGACAACAGCTGACTCTCACGACGTCCTTCTTTTGCTCAGGCTTACTATTGACATACATGTATTGTCATACTTTCCTAATAATTTAAGATAACGGTATAAAACAGCATTCAATCTAATGTGAGATTTTCGCGGCATAGGAAGCTGTACAAATATTTCTGAACTTCCCTCTCAGACATCTAAAACCGGATGTTGTCATATGCTATTGGCTGCGCGCCTCTAAAAGGGGCGGGGCAAAATCTCAGCATTGACTGAAGCGGTACCTCAGGCAGCATACATTATTCAGGAAAATAAGTGTCTCACACACACACACACACACACACACACACACACACAGCACGCACACTTTCACATCATTTTCCTGACCACCAAAAATTGTGTAAAATGTGGAAAATGTACCAAAGATTTCAACCACATCACTGTTTGATTATATGTGATGGACATTTTGGGAGTAAAATCACAGAAAGCGTCCTGCTCTTCAATAACATCATAAACATAAAACAAAAAGTTTATTTTAGTTTCACTATTTGCATATATTACCATAGTACTTCTGAACATAACGTTTATTTGAATTTTTTTTTTAAATGTGTCAAAAAAAATTCTATGATGGATTTCAATTGTTTAAGGCTAAAGATCTGAGACAATGGTAAACCAATAAAATAATTATTTGTTAACCATGTCCAGAATCTCTCATGATGCACATTTGGCCATTTAACATAAAGAAAAAAAAATCTGTTTAAAATCGACCCCCGGCACAAACACGCGTGAACCCACCCATGTGCTTTCTGCTGCTTTAAACTTACCGTTAGGTGGCACTGTTTAAAGTTGTTTCAACCTCTTAGTACACTAAACTAAACTACTGTTACAGGACCTCGGGGTTCTGTCCAAATTTAGTTAGATCTCCTGTAAAGTGGTTTAGATAAAAGATTAATCCTATCGGCCTGCAGACCATTATGTATTATTCACCAAATTCTCATATTACGCTGTTGTTTGGAAAGTTTTACAAACAAGAACACATTCCAGCTTTGCTATGTAATTCATGAAAAACATGTTGTCAGGACTTCGCAGTTCTCTGATCTGTCAAATGGACTGATGATGTTCAGAGCCATCTGCAGGCTGGACTCACACTCCTGCACCAAGTGCATGTGTGCGGTTTGAGACAATGCAGGAAAAAGTGTAGTGGATGCAGGTGATGTAGCTATTTTGAGCATTTAATGGGGACATCTGTTATCCCACGACTTTCAAAGCACGTTGCCTTATCATGGTAGCCTACTATTCTTAGAATTTGTACTGGAGTAACACTCTGATTTAGCATCTCTGATCTTTAAGGTTCTAACTTAAAAAGGATAGAAGTTGAGTATGAGGAAATGATAATTAGATTATAGAGCAAACAACAGCAAAAAAAAAAAAATCAATATCAAACAATAGTAATATATGCGTGTGTGTGTGAATGTTACTTTATAACAAAAACATGAAAGAAAATGTGATCTTAAGGATTAAAAGACAATTATATATTGTTTGTTTAATTAGGTTTTTATTTATATTTTTTTCCAATTTTTCATTTTTACACTATGATAATTAATGAAAATGCTATTTCAGAATAGGCTACCTAAACTCTTAATAATATTGTTTGTGCAAAATATGAATTCATATTAGCAGTGTTTTATATAATAATATATATATATAATATGAAGCGTCAGATGCAAAAGCCTCTAAGTATCAACATTAAAATACATTTAAAATACATTTATAAAACGGTTAGTTCCATTCCTCGATTCTGATTGGTCAGCAGCTGTGTGGAAGCCTACAGTTTCCGAAGTGAGGAGGGAATATTACAGTATTTATTAGTTTTCTGTTTCAGGTATGATTCTCTATGTCCATCAGTTTACACTGTAATGACGCTTGCAAACTCGCGCTGTGCCGCGAATCGGTCTGTTTTAAAACTAAAAGACGGGAAAAACAGATGTTTTCTCATGCTGAGAGATAAGCAGATGTATGTGTGTGAGAAAACATCATATATGGTGTTAAAAAAAAAAAAGATACAGCATGTGATAAGAGCTCCTATTCTCGGTTTTTATTACCTTAGATGAGGCATGTTCGGAACATTCTCTTGCCGTCAGGAACTATTTTTTTTAGCGGAAGGACAGCATTTAACGAACCTGCTTCAAAAAAAGTAACATTTCAATTCATGCATTTTTGGTTTTAATATTTTTTTATTGTGTGGTAACAGTTTTATAAAAGCAAGAAGGTACTCGAGGCAGTGCTGTATCGTGAATAAATCACGGCTGAGGGGTTGCAGGCACTCCACATAATGTATAACAGTATAATGTATATCAGATTTACAGTGACTGTAAAAACACTTGTAATATTACAATAAACAAAAACAAAAAACATGACATTAAACAATCCTGAAAAAAAAAACTATCATGGTTTCCACAAAAACATTAAGCAGCACAAGTGTTTTTATCAATGATAGTGTCACAACTCACTCGGGGAGCAAGGAACGAGGAAACGAGGAGTACTTAAATAACACAGTCTTTAATAATCCACAGGACCAGACCAGGAGGACATTCAACAAGTAGACCTGACAAAACAAGAACTGAAGGACTAGGGCGTTTCAAGGCAGAGGATAATTGGGAGGAACGAGACACACGAATCAATTGAAACACATATCAACATGAGGAAGAAACTGGGTCACAGGGGCAAAAACACACACAGAATAGTATTAATATCTGCCAGATAGTAAATGATAAAAAATAATAAATGTTTATTGAGCAACAAATCAGCAAATAAGAATGATTTCTGAAGGATTGTGTGACACTGAAGACACAGTAATGGCTGCTGAAATCATCTTTCCATTACAGAAATAAATTACACTTCAAAATATATTAAAATAGTTAATTTAATTGTAATAATATTCATAAACATGCTGTGGTTACAGTATTTTTAGTAAATCAATGAGCCTTGGTGAGCAAAACTTTTTCATAAAAACTTTTTAAAAAGTCTACATGGACGGTAGTGTGGCATATATGTATGTTTTTATGTTATGAGTAGTGTTTTATGCGATTGATTTATTATTATTATTATTATAATGACAGTTGAATATGTTTGTTACACAGAAGTCTTCCACATTTCATTCCCCTATAACTTACCCCATGCATAAGTTGGCGGGCATTCAGGACAGTTAGATGATGTTATGCACACATTTCATTTAGGAGGTGACTGGGCAATCACCGTAAAGGTAAATACTCTGAGCCCCATACAATGGGAAGACTGTTTAAGGTCAGCAGAGAGCAGGATCTGGAGTCCACCGCACACCAGCAGAAAGAAGTCAGGGGTCTGTGCATGCGGCTGTCCCCCTGGAACCAAAAACAAATGCACGGAGGTTCCAAGCCATGGAACTGGTTTCGGGGAACAACGTTTCCTCAAGGCCACCCCAGCAGATGCAGAGCAGATGAATTACAACAGTTGTTTAAACAGAGGTAATGGTACCACATGTGTACGTATGTTACATGTATGTCATAATGTAATGTGGAGAAAGAGGGCTATTGGGAAAAATAGTGTGTTCTTGGGAGAGGTTGGTGAGGCAGAGGCTATAACTTGGGGAATGTGTTTAAAGTGGACTAGTGGCTCCAGATTAGAGCTCACCACCCCTGTGGTTTTCAACACACAAACTCGCATGTGTGTGTGTGTGTTTTTCTTAGAGTTGGGTGGTGCCTCTGGCTCACTCACCAAATGGAAAGGCTGCACAGAAAAACCTCTATGCACACTACCAAGTCAAACAAATATTTATTGCAATAATTCATTTTAATCATTCGTGCGTGAATGCATATAAAACATTCAACAATAATACAATTACTCTGGCCATTTTTCTTGGATTAATTAAGATTTATGCACACTGGCCAATGATTCTCCGATAGTGATGGTCTAACTGCAAAGTACACTCTTTGCAGTTAAAAAAGGGTACAAAACTGTCACTGTGGCAGTAGTTTCTAATACATACTTATATAATACATAAAGTACTAATATGTACCTTCAAGGTATCAATATGTACCACTTAAGGGTAAATAAGATACCATTTAGGGCTTTTGTAAGTTAGTTTACCGCCCCAGTGACACCTTTGTACTTTTTTTCTAAAAGTGTTGACATAAAATGAAATGACATGCATTTCTGACTGGACACACACAGTCACAGTATATATGGTTATTCTCCCGAAAGTAAATTTGGGTCAGTTCGGGCCAGATTCCTTTGGTCATTACATAAAAATACATCTGGTCTGAGCGGAACTTCTTCGGTCATCCAAATAGAAATAAAGAACACACAGAAAAATGTGGTTTAATGCCTGTGCTAGAAACCATGTGTGTTTTTCCCTGAGCTCAAAATGGTCGATCATGAGGTAGGGGGATAAGAGAGTTGTTGAATGTGGGAAAAAAGGAGCCTATGTGAGAAAACAGAAAGGGCGGAGAGGACCGAAATGATGGAGAGGGGTATTGGTAGAAGGCTGCCATGTCCAGCGCTGAGATCACTAAGTGGGTGGTAGGTGCAAAGCTTCCCTTTGCCAAAATCATAAGAAACACTCATATCTTCCAAGCAGATTGACTGGGGAAGGATGTCAACCGCTGAAGCCTGTCTGCGAGCCAGAGACCGAGCGCTGCACAGATGGTAGTGCTGACAAATTAGTTCAGTTCAGATCCAGACCAGTTTCATTTCTGTACCTGGCAGCGGGTCTCTTAACCACTTCTTGCCCGACGGGGCTGGAATGATCGTTCTTTCCACTTTTTTCGCTGAATGGTCTGTTTCCAAGTGAGGTCCCAAAATCTGGGTTTGTAGTTTTACATGCGATGCGGTTACACGTTGAATATATGACTGCCCATACAAACCGGCAGAGTTCCCTCCGATCTCTTTATTTATATTGAATGAAAATGTGCTGGCTGCCTGCATTACTGCCGCCCACATGAACCAGAATCCAAGCCAGCTGGCTTCAGGCTGGATCCTAACTCACAGAGAACAGAAGCACACAGACAAGGTGTGGCCAGACCAACCTGGCTCTCCTTAGGTTACCATGCTTTGGATAGGAACGAACTTTCTCTTGCCACTATCCTCCCCATTGCCTTCATTTTGATAGCAGCTTTGATTGCTCCTAAATAGAGCTATATGATATGAAATGAACAATGACAACAAATGAGAATGTTTCTTTTTAGGAAATGACAATATAATTGGCCTTTTATGAATATAAAGCATAGACTCCTTGTTTTCCATTGGTCAGTACACAGATAGTCCCGCCCAAAAAAGACACCATTGGTTGAAGCAATAGCACTATTTACACATTTCAATTAAACCAGCATTTGAATGGATTATTTACAGTTGTCTTTGCATATTAATTGGAATATTGGAATATAAGAAAGCATTCTAACATTAAAGAAGTTAAGGTTCATTTACAAAGTCCCTTTCAAGGAAAGTCTGTTCAATCGTCAGCCATATTCGCAATGCCTCCAGGCAGCTCAAACAAGATCAAGTCCTATATCTAAATGAATGGGGGAATCCTGAAATCTCAAAAACTGCTCGCTGAACTCACAATTAAATTACATATTTCAAATCAGCAACAAAATCTGAAATGAATTGTCCCATGAATGATGTTTCTTATGCTCAAATATTGCTTAAAAAGCGTATTTTTCAGGCTGCGTATGTGCATTGTGCGATTTCTGGGAACCGGAGCTTCTAACGGCCGCAGCAGTGACCCAATGACTTTACCAATCAGCGATTGGCTCTTTCACTTAGAAGGCGGGACTATTCCGCCATATTGCGCGTTGCAGTTTCTCCCATTCATAACTATAAGAGTGAACCGTCTTTGTATTTCTATAGTCTTTGCTCATTTATGCCAATGATGCTAACTATAACAATAAGTGTGAAGTTTTAATAATCGTTGTAATTCTGTAATTATATATCAGTCCACACCACAACCATAAGATAATGACACAGTGGAACAATATTGTTGAAATCACTGTCAGAATCCAGCCAACTTGAAAACCTCAAGCATTTAAAGTGGCAGACGACATAACAGAACAGTATTGTGTGTTAGTGAGGACACTAATATAGTGATCGTTACTGTTAACTTTAATTCTGTGAGAATAGTTCACACCACAACTATAACATAGCACATGTAAGATAAAAACATTTGTAGCCAATCATAATCCAAATGACTTTAAAGAGCTTGAGCATTTAAAAAGGCAGACAACAGAACTGTTATCGTGGTTGCTAATATAATTATTGCTATCTTTATAGTTATCAGTCTTGGTGTGAATGTGCCTTCACACGTGTAAAGTGGTTTTAAGTTGTGTGTCGCAGAGTGGAATAATTGATTGCGTAAAGTGAGAATGGTGGTGTGTTCATGCCAAACATAACAAATTGTTAAATCAAGTTCATAGTTTGGCATAACTTGTATTTACATAATCAAGACACGAAGCATCAACAGTGTGCACACCTCACATGTTGCAAGAGAGAACAAAAATACAGCATGACCTGTGTAGTCTATGGTTCACAAACAAATGACTCCTACAATTTGGTTGTTTAAATGAATCATCTCAAACGTAGGAGCTGCCGGTTTAAATTAGTCTGACGAATCCTCCACTGAATGAAATCACAGAATCTGTCAGAAGCAACATATATGACTCACTAACCCAATATTCTGTCGGAAGAGCGTCAGAGTTCAATTGCGTTGGCTACTATGTTCATCCGATGACAAATTAGCATTGGAAGCAAAACAAATCTTTAATGGCTTTAAACACAGAAAGTAATATCCGAAGAGAGCAAAAACAATTAGACAGTAAAAAATGGCATTAAGAGACTGGAACATCTTTCTGCAGGGAGATGAAAAAACAGATGTCCTGTCTTGCTCAGAATTCATAAATATTGTGTGGAGGAATCTGCTGTCTGTTTCTGGAGGAGCAATCTACGGCTCACTCCTCATTACTCAATAGTGTGATCACGTGGGAAAGGGCTTTGTGTTCAAATCCATGCTCAGTATCCCATGATGATAATGGTGCTGGGAGAGTGAAGAATGAGATGGGTTTTCTTCTATGCGCTGCCTGATTAGAAAAGGTAGAGAATCGCAACCATGAACAAATGTTAATTAATGTCTTTTAAATTACACATTACATTATATTACCCAAGCTAATAAGGCTCAAAGTAAACATTTTCTTAGTTTTCTTTGTTTTGTTTCTTGTTAACAGCTTAGCCCTCTAGCTTAGCATAGCGCATACCTTGTTACAAAAATCTATTTTGGATTATCTAGAATAAGATATCGAGAATGTTTACGATCCTGCACAAAAGCTTAAGTGAAGTGCACATACACGTAAATTGTCCCTCAAGAATAATTGTATGATCATGTGATTGTGGGTGGTGTGTCCTCAAAATACATTTGAACCTGGGGCATCATTTGATTATATTTTATACCAAAATTAATGGATTTCATTTTACATTACAAGCTAGGAACTAAAGGGGATTTATGAAGGCAGAAACTGCCGTGAAAATGTTGTTATGTGCACTGAAGAGTATACATAAGAACATTTTGCAGCTTTATTGCCAACGAGTTTTAAAAATAATCGTTTTAAAATGGACATTTCATAAACATGCTTACCTGGGAATCTCCCATACACCCAAGAACTATCAAGAACATGAAAATTTGTACTATTTATGTTTAATTTTAAGAGCTTGTATTTTATGCAAAGCTTTTTTAACAGCAGCACTGTTAATGTGTAAATACGGCCCAATGTACTGTGTTAATATGAAGGAATTACTTTAAGTCTGTTTTACTTGTATTTTGAATTACGCATTGCACTTTGTGGTGTTTTAGGGTTGAAGGAAATGTATGGAATGAAGGAAAATGAAGGAAATACTTTGTTATCAGCAGATATATCAAAGTCAATTTTTTACAAAAGTAAATAAGTAACTATAAAAAATAAGACTACAAAAGAAAAGAAAAAGGGGGGGGGGGGGGGGGGGGGGGGGGGGATCACTCAAATGGTCTTTCTGTGTAGACATATAAGCAAGCATGACATAACCAAGTATTTTAAAGTCAGAAGGCCTTTCTAAAACTTTAGTCCTATTAATTAGTTAGAAGGTAGGGTCTTCATCTTTTCAAAATATGTAATCATAGGTTTCCAAATTTTATAAAAATTTTAAATGGAACATTTTTTGACATATTTTATTCTTTCTAGTTTTAAATATAATATTAAATCACAAATCCACATTGATGTTTTTGGTGGATTTTTTTATTTCCATTCCAACAGTATTCTCTTTCTTGCTAATAATGAAGCAAAAGCAAAAACATTTTCCAAATTGTTAGTCAGAGGTATTCCATGTTCTGGCACTCCAAAGATAGCAGTTTCAACACAGGGTGTTATATTCAAGTTAAAGGCTTCATTTAGTATTTTAAATACAAATGTCCAATAGTTTTTCAGCTTTTGGCAGGACCAAAACACATGAATAAGGCTTTATCACTTTTACATCGATTACATCTGTCATCAACGTTTGGATACATTTTTGAAAGTCTAGATTTAGTGTAATATGTACGGTGAAGTATCTTAAATTGTATAAGACTAAGGCGTGCACAGGTGGTTGATCCAGGAAATGAAGATATTTTTGATGAATCCGAGCTTTCTGCCCTGCATAGACAGCAACACAACTACAACGTTCAAGACCCAGAAAGGTAGTAAGGACATCATTTTCATTGCTGGCTATGCAAGGTCAGAAAGCTCTTGGATTTCATCAAAAATATCTTCATTAACCCTTTAACTACCCCTTTTAAAGTGTATAAAAAATATTAATTTCCTGCTTTTATCAAGGTAACAACTTTTTCTAAATTAAAAAAATATATATTTAAATTAGTTTTGCAGTCTCACTTTGGCCAAACATGCACATACTGACAGTAATGCAGTGCACTCTTCATAAAGCTCACTTCAAGTACACCCCGCTCTTTGGAGTGCACCGGACACAGTTATGCTCACTTTTTAAATGAATTTCCCTCTAGATCTCATCTCATCTGTTTGTTGGGTTTATGAGAGCTGAGATCTCTAAGGCATGTGTAAATGAGATGTGTTTTCATGCTCATGTAATGGCATCATCTGAGCCGAAAATTAAAAAGGTGTGGTTGCTGTCTTTGTTGTTGGCTATTGAGTTAATTGCACTTACAAAGCTCTTTGTCCTTCCTGACAAGATTGCCATTCTCAATGATCAGAGCGGGATTGTACTAGTTGAGGACTAATGGTTAGCACACCAGGATGAATAATGATCATCTGCTCTTAATTTGTATCTCCACCTAGGTCTTTATTAGTCTTTAGATTTGGGTTAATATGCATCATATGAAGCTCTTCCTCTGCCTTTTCTCATTTCTCTTCATTCTCTACTCCAAGGGTTCTCAGCTGATGGGTTACACATATATTCATATCTAAAATGATTTATTGTGTAAAATGAACAAAAGTACCTGTAAAATCAAACATGCTCAAGTTTACGCCAACATTCCTTACTTTTTGTAACGTTCCACATGCAATGATGTTGCACAATCAGTTAAAGTCATTCAGAAATTTGCCAATGTGTTTTGTTTAGTTGTTTTTTGACAGACTAACAGAAACATTGATACTTAACACACAACCACCCCACACACACACACACAGGGATGCCTAAATCATCTTCACACTGACATATTCTGTTTTTGTCTTTCGGCAAACTCTGAACTGTAAAAAAGTGTGAAAGCTCCACCTTTAAGAGAACAATTTCTGCCCTCATAAATGAATTTATGTAGACCCTCAAATTTTAAAGAGGCAGTTTGTTAAGTCTCCATGCTCTCAATGTTGATGGCAACCAATTGTAAGTTATTGAGAGGTTTCATGACTAGAGATGGTCACCTTCTGAACCGCTTTACTGCAATTCCAAACATTTTTTCAGCGTAGTCCTTTATTGCTTAGTGAGGAAGTAAGGGATTCATTGGGGAAGAAGGGAATGCTCTGTGACCAATCTGAAACAGAGAATGCTTATATTCTTGTTTACAAACTGAATTCTGTGTTTCTTTTAACAGAGATTTCCAGTGTGGCCTTTCCTGCAAAGTTTATCATGTTTTTAAAATGAGATTCACTCAGTAAACACAGTTATACATTTTTATATTGCCCATGCAAAATTTGCCATCACAATGCTACTGTATTTCTCTAATCTGACATTATTCCTAGATACGTTCTTTAAGTCTATGATTTTTTTTAGGCATGCAATGATATTACAATTCTATGTGTTACCCATAAGCCAATAATTATTCTAATGTTATGGATGATATTACAATTCTTTACAATTACAACTTTACAAGTACATTTAAAATTAAACACTACAAAAAAATGTTTTTAGGTCTTTTTAAATTATACGAGTATATGATATTGCACAGTATGTTACTCATTTTTTCCAAAAATGACATTATTAAATAATTACATAGTCAAATAATGTATTAAAATAAAATAAATGTATTAATTACGAATAAATTAGTAGTATTTGTTAACTATTCATTTGAAGTAATTATTAGTTACAGTTAGGGGTGTATTAACTGTCACGTTTCATATTAAAGTCTGAGATGAACCAACTTTAAAAAGCTGTTTTATAACATCTTGCACTGATCAGTCTTCTTACTGTATATCCTATTTGGGCTAAACATGTCTGCGTGTCTGATTGTGTGTGTGTTGGATGAGGGTGGATTATGGGGGGTGAAGGGGGGATTCAATCAGCGGAGCTGGAGTGTACGCTCTTTGATTAAAGTAAACGTATTGGCCTAACACAAACAAGCATGGAGCGCGAGTCTGTGCCAAAATACAGATGGACTGACAGAGCAATCAGAGAGAAACAGCTCGCAGTGGTAAAACGACCAGATCCAGACTCATGGCTGCACTTTTGACATCACGGTCCCGCTTCTCTCCGTAGAGCTGTCTCGCATGGCGCAGTCACACTAAATTAGCCAAATCTGATACAAGTTTCCAAACACTTCAAA
This sequence comes from Sinocyclocheilus anophthalmus, assembly GCA_018155175.1. NCBI lineage: Eukaryota > Metazoa > Chordata > Actinopteri > Cypriniformes > Cyprinidae > Sinocyclocheilus > Sinocyclocheilus anophthalmus. Next base: position 325,425 of record JADLZN010005622.1, read on the forward strand.
CAAATAGATTAACAGTTCAGTGACAATTAGTGCTGGGGAATATAACACTTCCCGGCACACAGAGAATAGGGCTGTTTATGAAAGTGACACAAACTACTACATACTATACTGTATATACTAGTGATCGTACACTACTGATGTCAGTTATAACTAGGGCTGAGAGATTTATAAAGTGTTCATTATATATTCACAATAAATTTCCTGGTGATTTAAAATCAAGTTTAGTTTTTATTGACACACGCTGCAAATACTCACAACACAAACAAATACAGAAACGCGCTGCAAATACAAATCTTCGTTGTGAGTATTTGCAGCACATTTCTTTATTTGTTTGTGTAGTGAGCATTTGTAGCACCTGCTGTCAAACTGATGAAGATGTTTTCTTTTTTCTGTTTGTAAGTGTTTTCTGAGGTTGCAGCGTGTTGAGCTCTCTTGGCCACCGTAAAACTGTCCCTTTAAGACAAAAAGTATTTAAACAGTTTCTGGTTGTCAGTTTTTTTTTTATTAATAGATTCAGACTGTCTGTATTATTGAAGCAATTCAACAGACTGAACCTTTGAATCATTTGCTTCATCAGTAGAAACGTGTTCTTCAAAGTCTCTGCACATCATTTTCCATGTATTTCTGTTGTTATGTCTTGATTAAGTGTCATAAATATATATTTAATTAACAATATTTGCTTAATATGTGATTTCGAGGAGTTCGTTTTGAGTTTAAACTTTCCATTTCAATGAAACCATTAAACCGTTTTAAACTCTGATTTTGTGATTTGTTTGTCATCACTCAAAAAAAAATTAATAAATAAAATAAAAATAAAAATTCACAGAAGTGTTTTGTACAATATACACTAATATTCAAAAGTCTGTACAATTTTTTCATGAACTTGAAGGAAGTCTTCTATGTTAACTAAGGCTGCATTAGCATAATACAGTAAAAACGGTATTACAAATTATAGCTGTTTTAATATACTTCAAAATATAATTTATTCCCTGTGATCAAAGCTGTATTTTCAGCAGCATTACCCCAGTCTTCAGTGTATTTTGTAATATTAAAATGTCTTCCTGTTACTTTTGATCAATTTCCTTTTTGATCCTTGCTGCACAAAGTATTAATACATTTAAAAACGATCAAACAATAAATATTTGCTTATATTTTTGCTTTTTAATATTCTGTTTTCTTAGATTTAAACATTCTAAATGAAAATGGCAACTGGCTGTTTGATTAGAATGGTTGTTACATGAATTTACATACTTTACTTTTTCTTTTTCTTTATCACCCTGCACTAGTTTTCACCCTTTATGAGACTTATGTTTAAGTTTGGTGTTCCTCTGTCATAAATGTAATAATTCCCCATCACTCTTACTGCACAATCAAGGTGCGGAGAGGCACACGGCTATCACTTCAGATTGTGCACCAGATTGTACGCCTGTGCACATCCCTTTAAAAACTGACCAAGACTTTGACTTGCACATGTTTTCAATTAGTACCTAGAATTCAAAAAGAATTATGTGAGAGTGTTTAACGCCCACACCGAGCTCCATGTCGCTGATGGAGAACATAGATGGCAGACTGTTCACATACCTCCACCCAGTGTTTGTGAAGTTGAATCATTTGAAGCTAATGCTGGATATTTGGCACACGGTGCACTGTGGGTAAACGTCAGCACGTAAATGAAGAACACTGTGGCCTCAGTGTGGTGTGGTCTCTCAGGTCCAGCGTTTCAAGCTGATTTCTCAGTAATTACTCTGTTCGCTTTTGGCATGTGATCGTGATGGCCGTTGCTGCTGTTTCCTTTCCTTGGCGCGCTCAAGGTCACGTCGAGCCAGTGCGTTCCACAGAAGGACAGAGGGACAGCACACAAGACCCATGAGACATTTCAGGGGCTGTATGTTTGATTTGGTTGTATTTTGATAATCTTTACATTTTACTCACATTATACAGAGCAATCAAACCAAGAAGATTTGCTCTTCAGCATATGGATTCAAACTGTTCAACAATTTAAGTATATTTCTAAAACACAGTGGCCCCAAAGTGTATTTGGACACTAAAGTCACACTTAAAAATTTATTAAATGAGCAATTACTTTTAAGCAACTGGTCCCAGGGTTCTTTTTAGTGGATGAAGTCAGTTCCCCTCAGGTTCACACAGGTGTTCTAGCAGAGAACTACAGATGTAGTTCATTACATTAACTATAAACATGTTCCACTAGCATCCGACAACCAGAAATTGTCTAAATACTTTTTGTCTTAAAGGGACAGTATACAAAAAACACACCAAACCCCACACACACACACACACACACACACACACCGGCTGTTATTTACTCATCCTCGTGTCATTCCAACCTATAAAAATTACTTGTCTGTGACATTATTATGTTTCCATAAATGATTGGGATACACAAGGGTAATAAATGCAAATTGCAATTTTGGGTGTAACTGGGGAACTGGCTGTTTTATTTATATTAAATTGGCTTTTATTTTTATGACCTTCAGTTTCTTCACTTTTTTTCATTTTGTGGGTGAATTATCCTTGTATATATATAGTAATGTTTGTAATTTTCGGTCATGCCTTGGTTCAACTATAATTTTTATGAGCTCAGAATACTTTTTGTTCGCAAGAACACAAACTAACAACTGTTACATTTTTTTCTCTTTCATGTCAGAATCCTACGCCGTTTCACATTTAGAAGTTTGGTTGTGATTTTTGTCAGGTACTGATTTTGTGGAACTGAACCCCCAGAATTGTTGACTAAAGTTTTTTTTGTTTTCTTTGTGCACAAAAAAGTATTCTCCTAGCTTCATAAAACTAAGGTTGAACCACTGATGTCACATGACTATTTTAACATGTCCTTACTATCTTTCTGGGCCTTGAACGTGGTAGTTACATTGCTGTCTATGGTGGAAAAGCTCAGAAAGTTCTTGGATTTTGTCAAAAAAAATCTTAATTTGTGTTCTGAATAAGAAAGAATGTCTTATGGGTTTGGAACGACACGAGGGTGAATTTTCATTTTTGGGTGAACTGTCTAATATATTTCTTCTAATATTTATATCTTATTTGAATCTTCAGCTTTCAGTTTTCTTCCGATTTCAGTTACCGAAGACACTTTTTAATAGTTTTAGATTTAGCAAACAATAACTCTAATGCGATGACATTCATAAAGGTTTAAGCACAACCAAAGTGTCTAAATACTTTTTTGGGGCCAC